>ML789070.1:400090-416767 GCA_009831015.1 Picea engelmannii | reverse complement strand
TATATATATATATATATATATATATATATATATATATATATTATTTATTGATATTATTATTGGAAGTATTGTTTTAGGGCTTGGTTGTTTACTGGGAGAGCATTGAGTTCCCCCCTCAGATTTTGCAACCGGTAAGTACCTACCTCAATATTCTCAACCACCTGGAAAGGTCCAAGCCATAGGTCCTAAAACTTGGAATGTTTCCCTTTGGGTTCATTTGCCATGTCCCACTTCAAGACTAAATCTCCTACTTCAAAGTTCTTTTCCTTAGCTTTATGCTTATTGAACCATCTTTTCACTATCTATTGATGAGCCAAAAATTTTGAATTAGCCTTTTCTCTCTCTTCTTCCAACATAAGCAGGGTGTTGATTCTTTGTTGCATGGTTGAGGATGGTTCTTCGTTAGAATCTTGGGCCAATTGGAGAGATGGAAAATAAATCCCGTTTGGGAGGATGGCTTCCTGTCCGTAGACCAAAAAGTACGGGGAATTCCCTATAGCTTATTTGGTTGTGACCCTATTATCCCATAGGGAATTATGGAGTTGGTTATGCCAATTTCTATGGTTATCTGTAACCATCTTCTTTAGTATCCTTACCATATTCTTATTGGTTGATTCCACCACATTATTTCCCTGTGGGTAATAATTTGCAGAGTACTTGATTATGATTCCTTTGTCTAGAGATAACTCTGCCAATAGGGTAGAGGAGAAGTAGGCTGCATTATCAAAGACCAGAACAGAAGGAACGCCAAACCTTGTAATTAGTTGTTGTTCTATAAATTGGATGACTATTTTCTCATTTACATGGGTCAAAGGAATGGATTTTGCCCACTTTGTGAAATAGTCAATGGCAGTAAGAATATACTTGTGAAATTTTGAAGAGTTGGGCGTAATTTCTCCTATGATATCCAACCCCCACTGCTCAAAAGGTATAGAGACAGTTACAGTCTGAAGTGGGATTGTTGGACTTCTCTCCTTGCCAACACTTATTTGACAAGTCTTACAATTCCTAGTGTAAGCATGAGTGTCTTTGAACAAAGTGGGCCAATAATAGCCGGCTCTCAGAACCTTATGAGTGGTGGTGTTTCCTATAAAATTTCCCCCAGTAGGGCCATCATGGAGTTATTTCAACACTTTATCGACGTCTTCGCGTTTGAGGCACCTTAGTAATACCCCATCATAGTTGATCCAGAAGAGTACTGAATTTATGAGGCGATATTGTGCAGATTTTAATCAGAGGGCTCTCCTTTCTCTGGGGTTGAGGTTTTCAAGACAAGTCCCGTGATGTAATAGATGAGCCAAATCCTTGTACCAGGAGTCTATTCCAGGGGAAATGTATGATGCTTCACCACACCACAGTGTTATTTCATTATCCTACCCCGGATCTTAGTTTGCTTGATCTTGAGCTTCGGCTGCAAGCTTGCACAAACCATGTCCCTTTACTAACTTGGCGGGTTTTATATCTAGATCAAATTCATGGACTACCACCATCCATTTCCCTCTTCTTTCTCCTATTTCTTGTTGGTTAAACAAGGATCAGACTACGGGGTGTGGCACAATCACCTTGGTGTGATTCTTGAGGATGTACGACCTAAAATGTTTTACTGCTTTATAGACCACATAGGTCTACTTGTCTACGGTGAGGTAATTGAGCTCAAATCCTTGAAGGTTGGTTCTCATAAATGACACTAGGGGTTCATTGTTGTCGTTGTCCTTTTGATTCAAGACCACAGCTACCGATTGGTCAGAGGCGAAAGTATAAAGGTTAAAGTCTCTATTGAAATCGCGACTTCGCAATATCGAGGCTTGGGATATGGCAGCTTTGATATTGTTGAAAGAATATTTTCATTCATCATCCCACTTAAACTCATAATCTTTGTGAATCATTTTTGTAAGGGTTTGATGATTTCGGCAAAGTTCGGGGTGAATTTCCTTATGAAATTAATTTGCCTGAAAAAAGACTGCATAGATTTCTTGTTATGGGGTAGCAGGAGCTGAGCTATGGCTTTAATCCTTTCGGGGTCTATGCGAATTCCCACTTGAGATATAATATTACCTAACAACTTACCTTCTTCAACACCGAAGAAGTTTTCTTAGGATTGAGTGATATACCGTATTTTCAACATCTCTCAAAAATATGAGTTAAGTGTTGGATGTGTTCTTCTCTATTCTTCGAATACACCATTACGTCATCTAAATATACTACCACACACTTACTTATAAGTCCCCAAAATTCCATGTCCATTGCCCTTTGAAAGGCCTCTCCTGTGTTAATCAAGCTGAAAGGCATGCATTTATAAGAGAAGGTTCCCCATTTGGTCCAGAAGGTATTTTTTGATTGGTCTTCCTTTGAAACAAACACTTGGTTGTATCATGAGAAACTATCTAGAAGGGAGAAAATTTTTGAGCCTACCATAGTCTGTAGGAGTTGCTCCATTGGCGGGACGAGATAATTTTCCTTTTCTGAAGCTCTATTGAGATTCTGAAAGTCTACGCATAATCGGATTTCTCTTGAATTTTTCCTTACTGGAACAAGGTTCACTACCCAGGCAGAATGTCTAACTTGGAAAATTATCTTCGCATCTAAAAGGTTCCTTAACTCTTGATACATGAGGTGTTCCAAGGATGGGTGGTACTTCTAGAGCTTCTGTTGAAAATTTTTGATTTTGGGTTTCAATGGGATGGTGTGTTGAATGATGTGGGTATCATACGTTTTCAAATATTTATAGGACCAAGTGAACACATCCTGGTATTGTATGAATAATTTGATATAGGATTTCCTCTCCTCTTTAGATATCATTTTGCCAAGATTCACATACTTTGGGTTGTCTGGGGTTCCAAGATTTATAGTTTCATGGAGGGGACAGGAGCTACACGTCTTTGTGTTTTTAGGTCCTTTGAATTTTTCCTTTAGATCAAACAAATTCCCTATATTCACTATCCGTTTTGGAATTGTGTGAGCCTTTGGTTTATCCGCGTGTTGACCCTCTCGAGGACTGGTTTTTGTTAGTTGTTCTTGGAACTCTTCATCATCTATAGCGAGGTCTCTGAAGTTGTCTTGATTTGTCAAGAAGCTTATGATTTATTCATCCCCCTCAAAGACTTTCCAATTAGAAATATTATTAGGTACCGATGGCTTGTAGAGAATTTCTACATTGAAAGGGGAGGCTTTGTAATATTCTAAAGGCGAGAGTCTTGAAGCAGCGGTGGCTAACGAGTCAGCAAGGATACTCTTCACTCTGGGGATCCTGGTGATATTGAAAGCTTCAAATCATTCTATCAACCTCTGCACCTCCTGCTGGTAGTTCTTAAGATGAGGGGAGTTGCAGTGTACAATGTTTCTCACTTGTCTAATGATGATTTCTAAGTCTCCGAACACCTTTAATTCCTTGACATTAAGATCTATGGATTTCTTTAACCATTGTACCAGGGCTTCATACTCAACAGTGTTGTTGGTGCACTCAAATTCTAGTCTACAAGACAAGAAATGGCGTTTACCATTTTGATCGATGAGGATGCACCCTGCTCCCAAACCCTCTTGTGACTTGGATCCATCAAAATAAAGGGTCCAAATTCATGAGAGATGATTTCTATCCCAATCAGTGTTCCTCTCTTCGATCTTTTCTTCCAAAATACCTAACACTAGGTTTTGACAAAAGAGAGAATCTTCCATTGGCGTCGGGAATTCTTCTTGAAAGGTCATTTCAGAGTTTTGAGTAAGCGAAACATCAGACAGGAGAGGAGCAAAATCGCCAAAGTGAGAATCACAATAATATCTCCCTAGTATGGAAAAATCGGTAGAGGCTGGTTTGTTTGGGGTTTCCAGGTCAGTGACCGTATGTTTCAGGTATCTTTCCCTATCGATTCCAATCATGTTCTTGTATCCCTTCAGTGGTAGCCAAAGGTGTGCCCGGTTTCTGCTAAAGTATCCATTTAGTTTTTCAGACCAATCTCGGCTCAATAATAGCCCATATGCCTCAGGGATATCCACCACAATGATGTCAATCACCTGCACAAAATTAGGATGAGTGGCTATCCTGATCATCACCTCTTTGAGTTCCCCCATGACCTTGACCTGGGTCTTGTATAGTTGTATGACATTCTTATCACTTTTTAGAGGGACAACACCTAATTTGTTACAAATGGCCAAGGGCATGACATTAGAAGACACCCCGGAGTCTACTAGACAATTGTGGAGATTCTTGTTGAAGACTTCGAACGTTAAAAGGAAAGGTGGTACAAAAGGCATCTCCTTCTTGCCTTTTGGGTAGGTATCTATTGTTGGTTTTCTTGCCAAATCTGTAGGGGGAATATTCTCCTCCTAACCATTGCCAGTGGTCGGGTTTTTTACCGAACTTAGTGCTTGTAACAAAAGGTATTTCTGCTGAGGGATTCTACATATGTCCATAACCAATACATTAGCTTTCATCTTCTTCAAATATTCTACTACATTGTAATCTAATTTAGGAGAATCATGAGTATGGCTACTTATAGGTTTGTTACTAGGAACAAAAGGTATTCTCGATCGATCGAGAGTTAATTTACTTTGTGAGGCACGAGTGGCATCGGTATCTTTTGGGTCAGGTTGACCTTTACTACATGTTTGTATCACAAATATCTCTACGGGTGGTCCCTGAGATTTAAACATATCATCCAAAGACGCGATCACGTCGGGATCCCATATCAACATGGTCGTGTCTTATGGTGGGCCAGCCTCTTCCTGATTGACAATATTAAAGGCCAAACTACTGGATGGTTCGATCAGAGAGACTTCATCTAGAAAATGATTGGAAATTAAATTCATGGCATGGACCCACTGAGGGCATTCCTTTTCTGAGTGGTTCTCTTGGTGGTAAGTACAAAAATAATCAGACGTGACATTCCCTAGATCAATGTTTAGGTTGGCTGGGGGAGGATCAATTCCTTTGAATGACTGGTTTCTTTTAAAGAAAGGCTTATAGGGTCTTTGGATTTGGTTTCCCTCACCCGCATTTCTTTTCATATCTATAATCTCATTTTATAGTTTCTTGACCATGTGTTGAAGGTCTTCTATATCCCCATTACCTTTATCGGGAGTTGTTTTAGCTGGCTTCCCCGATGGTCTAGTCAAGAGGAGTCCTCTCCTAGGAGGGGGGTGGCTTTCTTTTCTCGCTAGAGAGGCATGGCCTTCTTTACATCCTTTCATCTGGAACTCTATCATCTTGGCCTCTTCGAAATTATCCACGAGGGTTTTCTTAGCGGCTCTCTTAACGAACATTGAAATAGAGTCCGGAAGCGCATTGGCATGGACCTCGATTTGCAACTCTTGAGTAGGTTTCGTCGCGGGCCGAAATTTGTTTAGGATAGTCATGAATATTTTATTGAAATCTTTGACCCTTTCTTTTAGGGTCATGGTGGCTGAGAATAATTCGGCCATAGGGGCTCTCGTGGTAGTTTCTTCGGTGAATTTTTCTAGGAAATCCATTTGGAACTTAGTCCAGCTGGTTATGAATCCTACTAGCAAATTAAAATACCATGTGGAAGGCGAGTTCTCAAATGTGTAGGGGAAAAGTATTCATACTACATCTTCATGTTGAACATTCATAAGCTTGATCACGAGTATGAATTTCTTGATATAATCTTCAGGAAATCCTGAGGTTTCAGGATCATACTTGGGGAGCAACTTTTCTGGGTGCTGAGGGAGATTGTGTACTCATCTCAGGATGGCCATGACATCCTGGTCAACCAAGGTTGGTTGTCTTGAAGTGTAACTTCTCTCTCCTCCTCATGACCATTGTTCCCTTCCATATCTTCGGAGTCAGAGTCAGGATCTTCCTCTTCTGAAAGGTTGTTAGGTTCAAAGATGTCATCGGTTGGTGTCTCAGGTATGAGGTCAAGAGGTTCTTGGATTTCAATGATCATGAAATCTATTAAGTCTTTGACGGAATGTAAAAAAACTTCATTGGGAGTGCTGACTACTAGTCTACTTTGTTGTTTTCTTCGAGGGAGGATGGAGGTGAAGAGAAAAACATCGATTTTTCAGGTGTAGGCTCTCGTAATCCTTCTAAAATGATTCACTTATTTGTGAGGGAGGGCGTAAGGTATTTCAAGGTGAAGATATCCTTCCTTGGAGTGGGGTGAGTTATCTGTTTTTGGAGTACTCGATAAAGGTGGGATGTATGTTGGATGACTAGCCATGCATGTGGGTCGTTATGAATATATAGGTTATTTGAAATGTCAGGAAACTTGCATATCCATCCATTCATTCTCAAGCACTCCTTCTAGTGCCAATTCTGTTGATGGGGCCTAAATATCCTGACTCAACAGAAGGAACAAAACCTGCCACCAAGACCCAATTAGACTTAGTAGCATTTGGAGTGGAATGGTTCTCTAGATCTTACGATCTGGCCAAATTATCAATGAGATTTTGTGTTTTCGGGTGAAGGATCTTCCTTCACTTGGGATAGTTCTTCTCTGTATTCTCTCTTATATGGGGGCTGGTATGAGATATGCAAGCTAGTATAAACCAACTTGACAAAGACAGGATAAAAGTTTCAACTATTGGGAAGGGTTAGAGCTTGGGATAACCCACTGCTCGAGCATGTAAACAATGATCTTATTCTAGAGGGACTAGTACTAATACTCTAACCGAATGAGCATCCAACAACTATCTGAGAAAATTACTTAATAGAAAGAAAACATATATGTAATCAAGATCATGGCAAGCAAAATAATTCATCTACCAAGAAACTCATCACATAGTTGAGGTAAACTACTTCGCATAAAGAAAAAGAAACACATATGTAATCAAGATCACAATAAGAAAAATAATTCATCTACTAGGACATTCATCACATAGCAGCACACTGATTTAATTTTATCATTTAAAGCAAAGAACATCAAAACATTGCACCAGATAACTTGACAATAGAATTAATTGCTCTTACTCATTCACTGCAACATTCATGGAACAGGAAAGGAAGTAATTCTTCTCCAACTCCAATCACATACATCTGATGAAAAATAGCTCGTCTTTGGTCTAGAAGGGATTCTTAATTCATAGCAATATCAAAATAATTATCAACAACCAAAAGAAAAAGTGTTCTTACAACAACCATCAAACTTTTGACCATCAGTCGATGTCCCTATTTATAATATAAAGTATTAACAATAATTAACGGTAAAATACAATTTGAGATAATAAAAAATCACCACGTGGCGTTATCATCTAATAGTCTTTCAACAATCCACCTAAGTTGTTTCTTGAAAAGGGTGGGCTCTTTCATAATCAGACCATCTGATAAAGAGTTCTTCACAGGTGTTGGCCCATGGAAATCTGTGTTGTTCCATTGGAGCTGCATATATTCCCCTGATGTCTTTTGCATGTGCTCGATACTTTGCAAGGATGAAGTTCAATTTCTGAAGCATGGTTTTGGATTTGATTGGATGTCCTATGAGCTATTGTACTTGCCCTGGATTTGCATCAGTGACACTTGCACATTCTTCAGCCCATAATGCATCTTGTTTGGCACATAACTTGATTACTTCATTTAGGTCGATCAACATATCGGGGATGCCTATATCGGGGAGCCCGACATACCTCATCACTTCGGTGATTCAGTTTTGATGTTTCTTTCGGTTCTTCGGCGAGGTCACATGACAAACTATAGTCGGTAATCAGGAAGGTTCTTCCTACAGTTAAAACAGAAGTAGTTTAGAGATTAAGCAACCTATGATAAGACATAAACAAACAAAAAGATTAACACCTACCTGTGTACCTTTCTATTCTCAGTCATTTTTAGTACTTATGCGATCCCAAACGCTTCCTTTGAGTGACCTGTGAAGGCACCACTCCTCTTTGGTTTAAATGAATGCCTCAACATGCCATAGTGTGGCTAATCAAATACGATAGTCATGAATGCATAAATGATCATAGTAGTTACTTGACCTTTGGGGTCGAAAAAAGGGCATCGAGGACGAGTTAAACACCTGTGTTCTTCCAAGAGGTCAGATATCGTATAGATAAAGTCGTTAAATGCCTCCATAAACTATACCACCAAGCGTGCCAAGCATCATTCATCAATAATGGAGGTTCATAAATTCAAAAGGATCGAAAGTATCATACCACACGTTTTCCTGCAACCCCGATCAATGACACTTTCATGTTCTGGATCACATTCGTCGATCAACTGTGGCGTGTCAATTTTTCTAAACATCATGTCGAAAGACGTGGATATTATTTTGGCATGCCTAGTGTCGCTCCTTGATTTCTCTATAAATTCCAAGATCTTTGTGAGAAATTCTACGTATATGTCGAGCTCGTATTCCCTAGAATTCTAGTTTGGTAAGTTCGTCTTCGCGATGTCCTATTTAGAAATTATTTATCATCCACAGATGCCTTGAGTTCCTTACACTTTTTGCAATTATGGGATCCCCTTCAAACATGGGACGAGGTCTGCGAGGCAGTCGAAGTGCCAGGTCTCAGCCCCAGCGTGCCTGAGACTCTTTCTTGTTGGCTTCTTGTGTACTTGAGACTCCAACAAGAGGTACAGGTATTTGCCCAAAGGAAATGTTAGTGTCCATGGAGGAGCTAGGGATGGTCACAAATACATCCGAAAGAGTCATGCTGGAGACTGTGCCTTCTTCGGGCCTGAAACTGCGGAGAAGAGGAAGGCCTAGGAAGAAAGCTTGGGAAGGAGAGGAGGACTACCCCAAGGCCAAATTGAGTGCACGCTCAACCCTTGAGGAGTTTGTGATACTTACCAACCATTCGTAGTTGTTTGGGACCACCAACAAAGGAGGCAGGAGAAGAGAGGGGAGGGCAGAAGCACTGGTTACTTCCGTTGAAAATTCCGCTTAGCAATTAGAGCAGGCTCAACTTGCAATAGACAAGCTCTACCAAGAGAATAGAGAACTGTGACATCAATTGGAGGCAAAAAACCAAGGGATACCGTTGTCGCAAGGTCATGCAAGAAGCATTGTTTGGCTGTAGAGATGACTTGAGGAAGTGCAAGACATGATTGTGCAGTTGCGCGAGGCGCAACAGATGGTAGCGATAGTGGAACATAAGTCATCACAAAGTGAGAAAGACAATCTAAGAGAGGACCAATGCACAAGAGACATATAGTTGGTGGGTTCTCGCTCCGCGTTCTTGGAAGTGTTGCTTAACATCTCCTTGTCTTTCTTATTTTGTAAAATTTTGTAATCTTACGGCGACCGAGCCGGTTAGCCAAGCCGTCGGGGTTATCTATTTGTATGTAAACCAAGCCTGGCAGAAGTTTTGATTGTGTATATAAAAAGAAAAAAAGGTGTTTGAATTTATCATGCTTCTTTCAGATGTGAATCAAGCATGTATTCTTATTCAAGTCTTTTACGTAAATTATTAGATTTTTGGGGATCATTGTTATTCTGTCATGAGTTTGTTAGTGCTTTTATTTGTAAACTCTTTAATATCAATTAATACTTTCGTGGAACTATCAACTTTGGTTATTGAAAAAAAAAATTTAATCATGGAAAGACATTCGACTAATGGATAAGAATCATACTTGGATTCTCACTTGCACCGAAAGTACTTGAGAAAAGACTAAAGGCCACAGTTGTTGATATTGTGCGGTAGGAGTAATTATTATGTCAGGGAAATAATTAGTTCTCTCTTCCCGACACCGAACTTGTTTCAAGAGTTCGGTTGTCGGCAGTGTCACTTTATCTATGCACGGCTCTTATAATCACACTTTTCTGCCGAACCTGAAAAGGTCAGCTTTCGTAAAAATCCTTTCCGAGGATATTCGTAAGAAAGAAAAACTACTATCATCTGACGTTGAAGAAGGTTGGTACTCGACTACTTTGAATTATCAAAATGATTTTCTCCACCTTAAGCTTTCACTGATTCTGAAATTCTCTAGGGAGTTGGGAAAATTCCAGGTCATTGATTCCTTGAGTAGTTTTTGTGTCTCTTAAGATGGTTCTTTGTTGTATGTTCAAGAGAAACTTAAGACATGAAACATATAAGATAAGAGGATTATCAATCTTAGACCAAGGCAAGAACAATCAAAGGTGGAAAACAAGGTGGTACCCAAAAGGAAATGGTCACATATCTTTTAGGGTGTGTTGTGCACTCAACATTTCCTTCAGACCAATAGTCTATGAAATTTTGAACTTGCACCTAAGTCCTTAACCAAAAAACCTGACTAAGAGCGGGGATCATAGCCCAAGAGTTATTTGAAGATCCACATGACCTGGGTCTAGGAACCTTGGAGCTTGAAGCTCTGAGATGTCAAATTGCATGATAGTCAAGTCGAACCTCGCAATCACTAAGAACTGTCGATCTATGAATGATGATCGAGGGTGGGAAATCATTGCAAAGTGCGAAGGTGAAAGTAGTGGACACGCTGGTTCGTAGCCCGCAATTCACCATTTCCGTTGATCTCGTTGGGCTAGAAGATCAATGACTGTGGTTCGACCAAGTTGGGTGAGTACTTCCAGATTGCATAGGTTGAGCTCTTTGATAAGATAACACACATTGGGACCCCTCAATTGTTGTAAATCGTCGATCGGTGGACACCTCAGTATCGTTCAGATCATGACCACCAGAACCTAAATAGTTGCAAGATGGGTGGTCGTGAGCCCTTTTGGAAATCTGTGGAGTAACGAAGTCCCTCAGTACTGTCGGTCTGAGAGAATAAAAAATCTCATAAGAGATAACATTTTCAAGAGAGAAGGTGGGACCCAAGATAGTCAGACTCGCAGGAGGAATGAAGGCTGAGGAATTTGAACATTTACCAAACTCTTCCAAGTTAGAAGAAGTCAAAATCTCAGGAGGAGGAGAAAAAACAACCATTAGATCGGTTGCGGGGAGAATCCTGGACCGTTAGATCAGTGTCCAGAGAAGCAGAGGAGAAGCATTGGGAAGGAACAGATCCTGACCATTGGATCTGAGTGCAAAGAGACGTTAGTCATGTGATCTAAGGTAATGTGCACTAGTTTTAACGTTTGTGTGCATGAGAGGGTTGATTAGCCAAGGTCACGAAGTCCCGAAGTGAATTGGGATCATTCATTTCCAAGAGGGACAAGTGGCGCAAGATATACAACTCCTGAGCGAGAGATTGTGGTCAAGGAGAGAGAGGAATCACTGATGACCCAAAGTATATCTTGACCATTTATCACCAGGAGACACTTGTCAACAGATCATTAAATCTAGAAAAATTACTTCGAGAGTTTCAGTTGAGAGTTGAAACTCCCGAAGCCCAGAGAGTCGGAGAGATGAAGTGAATCTCAACTGTCAGATTGAAAGGGACACATGGTAGAGATCCATTGTCCTTAGGTGAAAGAAAACCTAAGACCCAAAGAGAATCTGGACTGTCATATCTAGAGGGCACGTGGAAAATGATCATGAACTCCAAGTGAAAACACTCTAGGAGAACGTGATGGATAAGAGTTTTAAATCACCGAATCTAGAACAATGAAAGAATATGGGAGTCATCGATCTGAAGGAGGACACATGTCATCAGATCATGAACTCCGGATAGAACATGTTGGATTACTGAGAGGGGGGGGTGAATCAGTAATAGAGAAATTTAATCATTTTTAACCATATAATCCAAGTGTTATATCAATGAAGCACTATCATCCAATAAATGTAGAGAAAATAAGCAATGAACAAATGAACAAACATACACATACATAGTACACCAGTGTTTTACGTGGAAACCCAAATAAAGAGAAAACCACATAATGTTTTTTCTTATATTTCTTGAAGAATTACATTCATTGGAAGCATCAACTTCCTTTGTTTTCTAGCTGCAACTGGAAGGATGCTCCAACCCCCTAGTTTCTCAGGCTACAACCTGAGGGAAGCTCCAACTCCCCAATTCTCTCGCCACAACCAGAAGGAGGCTACAACCCCCTATGTTCACTGGCTACAACTGGAAGGTGGCTACAAAAACCTATCCTTGCCCCGTCCTACCACCCTGAAGTAGAAGTAGAATGATGGAACCACTGCCAACCTGTCACTGTGAGATATACCACTTTAAACTTGTACCAATAAATCTGAACCATGCATCAACCATGCATCAACCTGTACCTCAACCTGTAATCAACTTGTACCATAAGAAAGTGCATCAACCATGAACCAAACTGTAATCAACCTGTACCATAAACAAGTGCATCCAACCATGTACCAAGTATGTACCAATCATGTGTCAACTAATCATCAACTATGACTCATCAATATGTGCCAACATCATCAACTATACACCTCATGTATGTGCCAACTCATCAACTATTTGTCTCAACCATGTACTCAACATGTACCTCAACCAAAATACCTCATCAATTTCATCATCCAAATGTGATTTGTAGCTCTATAATAGACCTGGTGTATATTATCACATTCCTATAAACCTTCCTTAACTTTAACAATAAGAGACTAGCATTTTCATCAAACTTTTCTTTAGTCTCACATGCCTATTTTTGTATTAGTCAACAACCCTAACTTGAAGTAATCATAACTTTGTACATGTACTATATAAAGATCTGAAACTGATACACAATGTTCTTCAGAGTGTTTTATGAAATTCCTCCATGTGTCACTACTTGGAACCTCTCAGAAAAGGAGTTATAGCAAAAATGGCATACCTTGCTAAATTTTGGCTTATTCTAGAGAGCGACCTTGTAGAGCGTTCCCCGCATGGAATATTTGTTGAATTGATCTAAAAATATTACAAAGAATAATAAATACTTTACCCTAACCAACAAATTTGGTTTAATTGAATTGGGATCCGTTATGAATAAGTTATGACATTTTTACCCGAAACACATATTTTTGACTAGTTTCAGGACTAGCCACAAACCCTATTTTCCACGGAGTGTAACTCCAAAAATACAATGACCCACAAGCTGAATTTTTTACCACAGATACTTAGATATGGTTTCTAAATGTAATAGAAATTTCATGGTCTGAATCATTATAGAAAAGAATTTATAGCAAAAATGGTGAGATGACTTGTAAATAACATACCTTCGAAAGCACCATCAAAAGAATTTATCCTTCCTTGCATTTCGGCCTTCTTTTATTCACATCCCCTCAGAATTTCGGGTTAGATATACTTGGTTACCTCATACACCTATAGATATTCAATATTCTCAAGTGTGATTAAAATGAGAGAGTCTTTCCTGTTATTTATACTCTCCAAGTAGCTTCCTTAAAAACATCTTCTAGGTCACTTGGCTCCACTTTCCTTATTTTAGGGTTAACCCACTTCTAATTTCTCCATTAAATTTATTATTGAAATAATTTATTTTGTAGTCACTTTGAATTATAATACACTCATTACTTCACTTTATTATTTACCTTTTAAAATCTCTTAATCCACTTTGACTACTTTGACCTTTTGGGGCTTCTAGATGACATATGAGGGTCCTCCAACTTCATAAGGCCATAACTCTCAAATCGTGAGGAGTTATGTGATGTTCCACATACCACCATAAATGAAATGATATGTACTATCCATATAGAATAGTATTATCATAAAATATATCATAACTCATACCGTTATCCATCAAACAAACTTGGGTCCATTACCCAAACCTGGGTCTCCAACTTCTCATGGCCATAACTCTCTAACCATGAGGGGTTATGTGACGTTCCACATACCATCGGAAATGGGATGACAAGAACTATCAATCTAGGATATTTTACCTGAAAATTCATTGTCCTTCATCTCATTATTCCACAATTAAGAATGGTTTCTCTTACCATGCTTAATTGTGAGGGCTTCTTCCCATAAGGGGACCACTTTGGAGTTCATCCACCTTTACTTCTTATAAACCATGAAAAGACAATAATGAGTCATATTTACATCAAACAATATTGGGCCCATTACCCAAACCTTTGTGTTGCGAGGTTGTCTTCAAGGGTTGACATCAATGGCAACCAACCTTAATCAACAGAATGTTATAAAGGAAGCAAAGAAAGGAGGATTTGAAGTTTGAGATATTCAAAGGTCGAAGTCCTGAAGTGGACGGAAGTCATCGATTTAAGGTGGATGCGTGGTGCCAAATATAGCACTCTGGGTATGGAATACTCTGGAGGAAAGTAGAGGGTGAAAGTGTCGGAGTCCCGAAGTGGAATCTCAATCCTTGATTGAGAATGGAGCTGAAGGTTGTTGATCCAGTCTTGGTTGAAAAGTGCTAAAGAATCGAAGTAGGTCCTAGACATTGATCACACTAGGGTTTTAGTTGAGAATTGAGACTTCTGAACTTTGAAGACCCAAAGTGAATCTGGACTGTCTGATCCAGAAGAGACGCGACATAAATCTATGGACTCTAGGTAAAGTCCCAAATTAATTCATAGCCACCAGATTAAGGGGGACGTAGCAAGAATCTATGGGTTTTGGGTAAAAACCTGAAGTAAGCCTTGATTGCTCAATTCAAGTGGACACGCGGCAGAAATCTGCATAGTTTGAGGGGAATTAAAAGTTGAGACTTAAGACTCCCGAAGTCCAAAATCACAAAGTGATCAACGTTGTTGATTAAAGAGGATGCGTGGCAAGAGATCTATCACTACGGGAGAAGGCAAGGGTTGAGATTTGAAACTCTTGAAACCCGAATCACAAAATAAGTCACGAGCATTGATTTAGAAAGGTTAGATCTGATCCGTAGATTCAGAAAGGATAGATCTGAGATGTCAAGTTCAGAAGCACCGTCAAGTTCATGAGATCGACGGTCCCGTCACATTGTGGGAACCAAAGGTGTGCAAACTTTAAAAATTTTAGGGCAGGCCGCAATCCAGACCACGGTTTTGGAGAAAGGACACATGGAGGCTCAAGGTGAATTGTGGGGTCAAAAGTAGTTTGGTTTCAAACCACCCTTGGTCATGCCTGCAATCACGTGGTTACGTAAGGCATTTCCTAAGTTCATATCAAGGAAGGGGCTTATCAGAAAAGGAGCTAGCGCCCAGACTCCGAGATTTCGCAGGCACGAAGAGGAGGGTCACAGGTACCTTTAGACCTGCACCAGAAAGTCGAAAGGCTCTGCATCTAATTACAGAACTAGACCATGAAGGTCTCAGAGAGTCGTTTGGCTCCAGAATCGGAGATCATTTACCGGGAGGTTGGACTGGTTCCTCGACCTTCCAAATTAGAAATAGAGAATCTGTCCTTTAATAAAAGCGAAAATTTTATGCCCCGTTGTGGGTGTGTTACACTTAGTAACCCACTTTTTCTACTTTGGTGATGGAAAACATTGTTCCAAAATTTACTCCAAGCTATGATGGTCTATCTTGTTTTGGAATCACCTCCCAATGAGATACATGCACTACGTATCAATGGCATGAAGTATGACCATCATTTCTTTCTCATGATTCGACTTACCCATGAGAAAGCTATTGGAGAAATAAATTATATGATTATACAGTAAGTCATATAAACACATTTTAAATTTTTTATATGATATCATTTATAATGAATTTTTAGGGAAATGGACATTCATATAAATTAACAACATCATTATACTTATTAAATCTCCATCAAAATAGAATCTACAACATCCAGTATATATAAAATTGTTGATACTGAGGGGGGGGGTGAATCAATATCAAGTACAATTTAAAACCTTTTTCAACTTATACTTAAACCATTCAACTATATCCAATGAACAATGAAAAATAGTATAAGAGTTACACCAATACACCACAATACACCATGCACAATATATGAGAAATAATCAATAGTTATTGTTCAAGGGAAGTAATGACTTCCAAAGGTAGCTACCGCTTCCAAATGTAAAGGGAGAGATAAACCTCCAAGAGGAAGATACAATCCTCCAATATCAAGAGAGATTTTAACTCTCCATCCTTGCCCCTTCCTTTCACCCAAGAATATATGAGAGATAATAAAACTTTACATTAAATCATCCCCATCAACCAATCATCACATAGAACCTGATAATGCTTCCTGAGACTTATTCAATTTCTGCAATTCTTCAATTCTTGGAGTACTCTGATCCTGTAAATAATATTACTCAATTTATTCTCTGAAACTCCTCCAAGTTTCACTCCTTGAATCCTCCCCAAAAATAAGTTATAGAAAGAATGGTAGACTTTATTCAATTCTGGTCTATTTAGGAGAGTGAACTTGCATAGAATGCCTCACGCTCAATAATTAACATCCGATTCTGAAACTAGCACACAAGAAACCAAAGTCCGTAATATTTCCAATGAAATTTGACCTAGTTCATTTGGATTCTCGATGAAGAAGTTATGACTGTTTTACTCGGAACACTTGTTTATTGACTAGCTTCAGGACTGGTCACAAACCCTATCTTCCACAGAGTTTATCTCCATAATTGTAGTGAATAAAGAGCTGAATTTTTTACCAGAGGTACCTTGATATGTCTTATCAATACCATATCGATTTCACCATCTGAATCGTTCTATAAAAAAAGTTATAGAAAAAATGGTAATATGACTTGAAAATAACATACCTTAGAACACATCACCAAAAGACTTCATCCTCCCTTGAAATCTGGCCTTCTTTTCTTCTTATTACCTTTGAAATTCCACTTATATCAAATGAATGTATAATGATGTTTATTTATACCATTTATTTCACTTCCTTTTAACATTAGGGCCGACCTGACACTTTCTTATTTTGTAATTCTTTTCTTTAATTATCTTCAGGGCCTACATGTACTTCCTTCTTCA
>ML789070.1:377962-400040 GCA_009831015.1 Picea engelmannii | reverse complement strand
TCATCAATCTTGCGGTCCAAAACCCATGACTAGGGTTGACATCAATGACAACAACCAATCTTCCAACAAAAATAACAAGATAATAATTATAACATGATTATCATCTATAATTAAAACAAGTGAGTCAAATATCTATAATTTAAGTGAATTTGACAACATCCATCATGAGATGTAAATCAAAACCATCATACGTAATAAATATGCATCCAAAAATCATCAACCACTTTCAATATATAAAAATTGATGAGTCAATATTGATAATATCATCATCATATATAACTAAAACGAGTGAAAGTCAAATATGTTAGTAGATCAATAACATGTGAAAATGATACATGTCCAACAGTCGACATAAGTCAAAATGATACATCATGTACAAATGATATAAATAAAAATGATAAATTATGTAAGACAAAATGATACAAGTCAATATGATACGTCATGTCCAAATGATATAAGTCTAAATGATACATGTCAAAATTATACAACTCAATAATATGGTATTGGAAGTCATAAAAATAATACATATTATAGTAACCATGAAAAGCGGCATTATAACAATATATCAAAAATGATCCATGATCCAATCTATATGATCATGAATGTCACTAGTTGCTACCAGCAACTGCCTAATCATCATCATCATCATCACCATCGTGATCATGATCATCATCATTGTCATATGCATTGACATCGGCCTCGTTGTCATATATACTTTTTTCATCAAGAACATCATTTTCCATCTCATCATCGGACCCAACGTTGTTTGGATCTTTTTGATTATGATGATCTACATCTTTTGGAAGATCCTTGTTCTGCAAAAAAAACATTTAGAATGAAAAGTTATTATTTATTTCATGCAATAATTAATTTCTTTGTTATATATCTAATATTACAACATATGAAATGAAACAATAATGATATTACATCATATCAAAATGCACATATGATAATAAAATTTCAAATAAGTTACAACTAAGATGTCATTCAAATGATGTAAAACATTCAACAATTATAATAAACGTTAGTATTCAACAATGCCTTCCCTCCCCTCATATTACCTTGCCTTTTCTTGCCATGGCATTACATGTCGTGCCTTTTCGTACGATTCCATGCCTTGCTTTGTCATGCCTTGTGTTGCCTTGCCATGCCTTGCCTTTCCTTGACATGCCTTCCCTTTCCTTAGCATATCATGACTTTCCTTGACATGCCATGCCTTGCCTTGATATGCCATGGATTTCTTTGCCTTTCCATGCTTTTCCTTTACATTCCATGCCCTTCCTTGCCTTGGCATGTCATGCCTTGTCTTTTATTACCATGCCATGCCATGCCTTGTCTTGTCGTGCCATGCTTATACTCAATTAAAGGCCAATGAGATGAACTTTGAAGACACCAAACCAACAACATGGATAACAGAATACTCCCATAAGTGGAAACATAAATAATCCAACACCCTCCTTGTACTTGGGAATGGTCTAAACATCCCATGGCATCAACGAAAATATTTAATATCAACCATATTTGCACCATATATAAGATGTGAAAATATGCTCAAGTAACTAAGGTTAAGTCGTACTAAGAAAGAAATAGGACACATAATAAACATGAGAAACTTGAATAATAACCAACAATAGTCAACTTTCCTACAAATGAAATGCCTTTATGATGCTAGATGAGATGATATCAAAGGATAATAGATAGTATTTTGAGACAAAGTGTTGTCAAGTGATAATGAAGTTTCTTCTTGGATCATTAATAGTATGCCTATGTTAAAATTTTATTCTTATCCAAGTTAGGAGGAAACAATGTTACATTTAGAGTATTCATTTTTAAGGTGTTATTGAACTTTCAAATGAACAAATAATAAGACATATTCCCTTGAAATACATATTAAGATGAATAAATGTCACAATTAAAACAAAAACTTGGATAGTTGTAGAAGGTCTCATGCTCTCATGGGAAGTCCTAGAATCCTTTCTTTCAAGAAAATGACATTTGATAGTTATGTGAATGTTTCATTTATGGTACTTACACCATAAATGATTTTTGCCAAAAATAGGGGATTTTCCTGCATAAGTGGTTGAGTTTGACAAGCATTGAATTCACAAGTGTGGAGCCTCTTTCTGGAAGAGAATAAGTATTTTTCCATCCATGGACATCAAGGATCATGCCACATGTCTCATGTTATAAAATCAGGATAGCAGAACGATAAAAGAAAAAATGTGGAAATAAAACATAGAAGATACACAATAAAATAGAGACACAGATATACATGGTTCACCCAGTCTGGGCTACGTCCAACAGATAAATTTCCAAGTCCTTCCCTTTTATTATCCAGCAAATGAAGGGATATAACCTACAACACACTTGTTGTAACTTCCTTTTCTTTCTCTCACAATCTCCTCTCTTAAAATATAATATTTGAAATGATACATAGTCGCAATAAAATTCCCTCATAAAAGAGGGTTTCCTTCTAGGGAAAAAAAACCTAACATAACTTCTATCGTCATATCCATGACCTTATAATGAATAGTCCAGATTTACTATGAAATTACAATATACATTTACAAGGAAATGTTTCCTTCGGGGGATTTTCCCCTGTACGCCCCAACTAGGCGGATGAGCCCCCCTGAACCCCACAAGGGGGGAAAGACCCCCCTGCAACCCCCCCTGCATGGAGGGGTGTACATTATTCCAGGGTGTACAATCTTCATGGGGTATACACATGACTCAAAACAAAGACCTATGAAACAGGAGGATAATCAAGCTCCACAACCAACAATCTCCCACTTGGAGATTGATCACAACAACTCCAGTGATGTTGTACCTGATAGAATATACTCCACCTTGGACCTAGAAAATTTCTCAACTTCACCTTCATGCTTGAAGACCAACTAAAATAGAGAAGGAAATCAGTTTCTCCCTGGTTACTTCATTTGTTAACATGTCTGCAATATTTTGGCTAGTGTGTATCTTTTCCAACTTCAAATGTCCATCTTCCAAGACGGATAATAAGAAATGGTACCTGAGTTGTATATGATTAGTCTTCAAATGGAAGGCTAAGTTATTTTCAAGATGAATGGTACTCTCACTGTCATAGTACAACCTGTTATTCTCATGCTTCTTTCCCAATTCTTCCATAAACCTCTGTAACCAAATCATTTTTTTACTAGCCTCTATAGAAACAACATACTCTGCTTCTGTTGTTGAAAGTGCAACAACCTTTTTCAGTTTCAAAATCCAACTTACTAATGTTCCACCTGTTAGTCCCTAAAGTTGCACTTGACTGTGAGAGGTAAATCTAGGGAAACATCAGGTTATTGCAATAGTATTTTAAGGTTTTTATGAATTGGTTTTTAAAAGGGTGGTTGAAAATTGGTTCAAGGTTTCAAGGTAAACACAAATTTCAAAATAAGGGAAAGAGATATCCCACTGATTGGTTAAAGGGTAGCCACATAGATAAATCAGAAAAATAAGGAAAAATAAAGAAAGGAAATATGAAGTCTTCAGTTTGTTAACCTCACATAGATTTCTTATCTCAAAATATAATTAAGAAACAAGAACATGAGCTTGTAAATCAAATCTTGATAATAATAATAATATTTGATTCTTCATTGTATTAATTAAGACCAAGAAAACAATGCATTGCAATTGAAAAATGATCTCAAGCAAGAAGAGAAAAAGAACATGAAAGAAGAGAAAGTTTGACCATCAATATGCCTTTGCTATTAAGTGCCAACATAGAATAAAATTGTCTTACAAGGATTTCAAAACAGATCCCTGAATATCCAACTTTTCGACCTCCATAGAGTCTTTCATTTGTCTATTTAAACTATACAAAATATGACTATAGATCCTATTTTCTAGTGTTTCGTTAATAATAAGATATGGTCAGTATCTATCTTCAAGGAAGATCAACTCAAATTGAGCATTTACATTGCCAAAATAGTAATCATCTCAACAACTTAATCCAAAATGATTTTACAATAACATATCAAATCCCACAAAATTTGGGGTTGATCTCGATTGAGTTATACATTCGAAATACCCAAATTCATTAGGTCAAAATCAAGTTGATCATATTTTACTCCTTGGGTAAATAGTATCAAAACTTCCAAAATTGGGCATAAAGGCCTTCATAAGGCTATCATGATATAATGATGGCACTGGATTTAGTAGACCTTTGTTTCAGCTTGGTTGTGAGCACAAAGTTATGCCAATACAGTTTGAAGTTAGACTCTCGCAGCTCCTTGAGCAATGTTTTTTGCTCCTTTCTCTTTTTCTTGAAACCATGTATCTTTTTCCTGTCTTTTGGCACTCCATTGCTCTACTCGAGCCTCTTCCTTCTTTAACTTCTTCACCATTTTCTGAATTTCTTTGATCTTGTCTTTATCACTTCTCACCTTGACTTTCAATTCTAGAAATTCTTCTGCAGGTGCAGGTTTGTTTAGGTCAATAGCAGCCTTAGGTTCTCTCAGTTTGATTTGGTATCTAGAGGATAGTTTTGAGCTATGATCATCATCAGAACTATCGGATTCCATGGCCTCTCGAATATCTGGTATCTGGTCTAAATCTACAGGATGATAGTCTTTGTTTTTAGAAATTCCACCTATGCCTTTGAAAAATGCTTCAGCTATTGATGATCTGGGGGTTTCTCTCTATAGAATGTTGAGCAACTTGTTTGCCTTTTTCTGTTGTTTTCCCCAAGTGTTTATTTATTTTTTCTTTCCTGTGCAATGGAGGTCTTTATTCCTATTCTTTAATACCTGCTTTAGAGTATTCAGAATTATCCTCTATGACTATAATGTTTTCTTTTTTGATGGATGGGTGAAACATAGCTTTAGATTTTAACCTGAATTTGTTGGCAGCCCTAGTGGAGTTTCTCCTAGGGTATTTAGACACTGATGAAGATTTATTCCCTTGTTTTTTCCCTTGGCACCTTTCTTACTAGTTGATTTCTTTTTATGTTGGACTGTGGTTTTAATTGATCCTACATTTCCATATCCATCTATATCTTCTTCCATCTTTATCTTTGTATCAAGAAACATATCAATCTCTGCATCAGGTTTTGATCTCTTACCTCTAATGGTGGTGGCTTATTCCCGAATTTCATCTACAGGGGTATCAATAGGGATTTGTTGAGTCTGTATCTTTCTTTCTTCACCTTGGTTGTAGATATTTCTTCTTTGACTGGGAATTCATCAACTATGATACTTTGTTTCTGTGTAGCTGCTCTTTTCCCTTTATCCTTTTCAGGTTTTCTTGGTTGTGGATAATTAATTAGAGACAAGATTAACCAATCGCAGGGTATTTGTTCTTCACTCAAAGCAGAAACAACCAGTGTCTTTATCAAAACTTGGTGGAACAGACTGCCTTTGGTTGTGGTAGGGTGAGACTATACCCTTTTGGACATCTTTGATAGACTTTTGAGTAGATAATATAGTAAATTTAAGGGGTAATCTCCATTGATGTGTATTAATAATCTGATATGATAGATGTAAACCAATGAGAACCTACCCTTGCATGTAATATACCTATGAATTATAATCCGAGAGGTATGCCACTCCTTTCTGATCCAGCTGTGGGGTACTCCTTTCTTCCAATTTGGTTTATGTTTATCTAGTAGCAAGAACTGGTTCACGAATTCCATGACCATGTGCTCTTTTTTCCACCACCTTTCTCCCCCAATCGACAATTTGCAAGCTCTAAAAATGGAGTGTTCAGTCACCATCATCAAAAAATTTCCAATCACAATTTTGAAATTGTTGAAGTTCTGTGCAAATATCATGGAGACTTGTTCATTGTGTCCCTAAAAAGTGGTGAAAAATTCAAACCAACCTATGTCCTTAAATATATGTGCCATCTGCAGGTAATCTTCAAGCAAATCAATGCCCTCAGGTTACAACCTAATAACTTGTCCACTTTTCTTTGGATCCATGTCACTGATACAGTCCTGTAAAATTCTATGTTGTTTGAAAATGAGAATTCTTTAAACTTGTAGTTGTTATTACATAACAATTTCTCTAAATGAGATATCTGCACACACATCTGATATATTATAATGACATATGACAGTATATTTTAATAATATCAAGAAGGGTTTGATTTGATGCATGTCCTTGCAGGTACAACTTGATCTCATTCATACAATGATTTAAACTGCATCATTAATTCGATCAAAGATCGTGGAGCACATGCAGGTCCTTTACCCATTATTTGTGTGATCATGATAAGATCTGGATGGATAGCGCATGTCAAAACATAATTACCTTAGCACTGCAGGAATAACACTATTCCTATAGCTCCATTCATGACTTAGGAATAATTTGAAATTTCAAAATTCAAATAGACAAATGATGTGACAAATCTCATTAATTCATGTCCTAAACCTTCAAAACTTAAGAAAATTATTTCAAAGTGCAAAAATGAAAAACATAACAATCTCAAACCAAGTATGAAAGTCTAAAATTCAAGAAATGAGGTATAAGAAGGGAGGATTTAGGATTAGGGATACTCACTAAATCAAGAACAAAATTAGAGACTAACACCAGGGATGATTTTAACGATGGAAATTTATTTTAAAATGTAGAAACCTTGGTGAATCTTACTAATCCTTCATATGCCAACTATAAATGTTTGGCGATATTTTTGTAAAATTATTCAAATTTCTAAGGATTTTATATAGTTTGTATAAATTTTTGGCGATTTTTAAGGTAAAATAATTTTATCCTATAGAATTTGGGTGAATCATTTTTAGAATAATGAATCTTCTTTTGGGAAACAACATGGAAAATTATCCCATGAGTGAAATTTATCCCTTAAAATCATCCCTGACTAACACTAGCTCCTTTTGGGGGTGAAGTTTTGATGATAAAACTTTAAGAACTATAGACCAATGCCTTTATCCTACTTATGATTCAGTGATTTCCTTGCTCTTTCATCCTATATTCACAACACAACTGTATAAAAACAAGCCCATTGGGTATATGGAGTCTTTATTGAAAGAAAAACCTATTGTATAGGCTGAAAATTTGATAAATATTTAAAGAAAGTAGTGTTTCAAAAACCTCCCATTCACTGGGCCCCAAAAAGTTTCATTGTCATCTATATTATGTAGGAAAAAAGTATTATTATCCATCACCTTGGCTATTCTGAAAGGACCATACCATAATTTTTCAAACTTACCATGTTTTTCTTTGCCCTGTCTCCTAGAATCCCACCTTAATACCAAATATCCTTCATTAAAAACATCTTTCTTAGTTCCTTTATCAAATGTGGCTTTGAATTTTCTCTGGTGAGAAACATCTTTTTGATTCATCCGTTCTCTGACCTACTAAACCTCAATCATCTAAAAAAACTCTCCTTTGGATATCATTGGGTTCTTCTAACTCTTCTTGGAAAAATTTCAAAACTGGTAAGCCCAATTGAGTTGGAAAAATGACTTATGTTCCATACACCATTTGGAAAGGGGAGGTTCCAATAGACTTCTTGTTACTGATACAATCAACCCATAGGGAAAACTTTAACTTGGATTCCCATGACCTTTTTTTTTCTACAAGAAGTTTTTTGATAATTCTTATAAGACTTTTATTGGAGGACTTTGCTAACTCATTTCCTTGGGGGTAGTAAGGAGTAGAGTGGACCAATTTGATGTTATATGTATTGCAAAAATAAATCATGGAGTTTGATTTAAAAACTTGGGAATTATCAGTAACTAGTTTTTTAGGACATCCAAACCTAGAAAAGATACGTGCTTCAAGAAATTCCATGATTACCTTGTCTGTTGCATTCTAAGTTGGAATTGCTTCAATACACTTTGTAAAGTAATCTATGGCTGTAAGGATCCACTTATGTTGTCTAGAATATGAAGGGTTGATTTCCCCGATGAAGTCCAAGCCCCACTGTTGAAATGGTCCATGAGTGATGATAGGTTTCAGAGGCAGAGACATAAGTTTCTTCTTTCCTGCAAACTTCTCACAGGGTTCACATGCCCTGACCTGAGTAAAAATGTCTGAGAAAAAAACTAGCTAGCAATAGCCTACCCTGAGAATCTTGAAGGAAATATCTTTCCAATGGTGATGACCTCCACAAACACCATGGTGTAGATCCACAAAAACATTTTTTAGCCTCTTCTTCATCAACACACCTCAACAAGATACCATGAGGATCTTTCAAGAACAGGATCTGATCAATAATGCAGTACTTTACTGATTTTAATTTTAGTGATCTGAACTTTGATTTATCTAATTCTGGAGGAGATTGAAGATTCAACAGAAAAAATACAATATCATTGTACCATGGTGAAGAAACATAGTTGTTGTTTACCTGTTGTTACACCTCTTTTGCCACCTTAGTGAGAAAAATAAAGGTGCTTGCAAGCTTAGTTGGGTTTTCTAAGTAAGACAGCTATAAGGAAAAGGGTTAGAGAAAGAAATATAAAACAACAACTAAGAATTAAACTAAGAAATAAAACAACAACTAAACTAATAAACATAGGAACATAAGGACAAAAGAAACAATGAGACCCATGTCACCAATGGTAAGGTTGATATTAGTGAAAGAAAACACCAAGAAAAAAGAGGACTATGAGTCCCTTCTTCCTCCAAGGGAGGGCTCTTGGACCCCCACAAATAAGCTTTTCTTACAACTTTGGAAATGAAAATGGTGAAATAATTCCTTGCTAATCCACTCAAGGGGTGAGATGGATTGCCCAATGCAATGATGCTAGTATACTCTTGATGAGAATAGAGGATTCCTCAAGAGAACAGTGGTAGCATAACTTTGCTAATGAAATTCCTTGAAAAATGAAGTGCATCCATGGCCTTTTTATAGCACCTCTTTGAGGTATTGTGCAACTATATTGTAGTGTGTAAAGAGGCTAATTAGGGAATTTCTAGGTCTTTGACCAGCCACCCAGTCGGATCCAGTCCAGATTTGAGTGTCAAATCAACTTGGAAGCTGAACCAGAAGTGGGTGGGAGGCCGACCACTCTCATAAATGTGTCGTTCTCACATGTGTGTGGATTTTTGCAACCACAGTCGTGCATTGGGTGCATGTGTGCTTTTACTACGTTTATGTTTTGTGCATGTGTGTGCGCACCCTGTATAGTCATAGCGCACTTTAATTTTGTCACTGGTTGTATAGTTTTTGACCTTTTGGAAATTCCTTTGTGGTAATTTTGGTCCATGGGTGACCTCATAACTGTTTGGCAATGTTGAATTCTTGTAACCATTTGCAGACAAAATTTCAGTGATAACATATGCCCCCTGATGGATGAGGTTAGGAGGATACGTATAGCCAAAATCCATCAATGTTTCTTCTACTGAGAGTGTCATTGTAAGAGAGAGCGATAGTGGGATTGTCAAGAGTTACCTGTTGGAGGGAGAAGGGAACCTGTAGAACCCAACCTTCCATAAGGTGTGTAAAAAATAAACTGTGTACAAACAAGGCGGGCATGCCCCATGCTCATGTCATGTAACTCAAAAAGGAATAATGTGTTGATGTAGACAACTGAAGCGCCCTCGGGGGTGGTTGTGATAAATGCATAAGACAATGTTGCAGAGGAACATACTCTGACCAGTAGGTAGTGATATCTGTAAGAAACATCACGGATGTTGTAGGCATTGATAGCCCAGCCAAGTTCAGAGGTCTTCAGCAAATATAAGAAATAACTGCAATAGTCGCAAAGTAAGACCCACCGTAACATGAGAAAGTGTTGAAGTCGAATGTTACGGGGGTCAATGATAGTAGGGAGAAATTGTGGTTCTCCCTGTGCCATCCGAGATCGCTCATGGGAAAGGTAATGAGAGTCAAGATACTGTCGCCCTTTTGGAAAACTACGATGATGTCAACAAATGGGGGATGTGACTCCCAGAAGCAAAGGTCTTCGTGAAATCTACTAGGTGATGTTAGGAACTGGAGGAGGTACATGGTCGAAGTTAAGATGTATGAAGACTCAAAAATGCCCTTGGTTGGGGGTATATGCGAAGTATAAGTGGTCACAACCATGCAACTAGGTCGAGTGTTAGGGGGGCAACAAGACGTGGGAGAAGTTGTGCCAGAGGTGGGACAAAGTGAACAAACTCATAGGGCAGAGGTAAGTGGCATGTGGGATACTCAGAGTATATGGACGATGTCAACAAGGGTAGATGATAAGGAGTGCCCCAACCAAGGGCGACATGGGTTGTGTTTTTCAAAAAATGGAAGAAGGTCGCCAAAGGTGATGATAAAAAGGTATGGAAATGCTGGAAATAAAGGATTTTGTACAATAAATAAAGAATAATTTGGGATGAGTGTACAAATACAAAAACAAGTGCCCCAGTGGAATATGGTCGAGTCGGTGAGGGCGCCATTAGTTTGGATAATTGGTAGAAGGTGGGGGCCCCATGGGTGGGTTTCTATATGAGGTAGGGGAAATGAAGGGAAATTTGCAGATGGGAAAATTGATTGTGGATGAAATGGAGGGTTCATGATACTACGGAGGTGCAGTAAAAAATAGAACCTTGAAGAGATAATCTGGAAGTCCGATGGGAAAGCTAGCAAAATGAGGAGAAGGAGTATGTGGCTGATTCGAGACATGATGTAAGACTATCGGGACTCCCATCCCTAAAGGGTTTGAAAAATAGCGTGAGTGTCAAAGGCACAAAAGGGTGCTATGAATGGGACAACTCATGTGTGTAAGAGTGCTACTGGGTGATAGTACCGAAGATGCAAATGGAGGTGGTGGTATTGCAGAGCCGAAGATGGAGATCCTAGAGGCAAATGTCAGAGGGTGTGACTAGAGATGCAAGTGAGATTCAAAGGGAATGATTACATGCCAGTGTTGATTATATACCTGAATGGGTGGCGTTTATGTATGATGACCAAGTACCTACACACATGAAAACCAAATACCCGACGTGAGCAATATCTTAAGAGAATCGAACATACGAGAATTTATTTGATAATTTTGAACATGAGCATGCGTACCTGGATGGGATATGAAAAAATGGCACCTTGGGGGCTAAGGATAAAAAGTGTCCTAGGGACTGTCTTGATGTAGATGATGGGATGTTGATCCCGTGGCTGAAGATGGATCAAAGAATGGACACCCAAAGCTCCCGGAATGGTGATTTGGAAGTTTGGCAGAAAGGCCTATATATAACTGTAGGGCCCACACTGCCACCTCATTTGTACTTTCTTCCAGAGTGACTGGATGAGAGGTATTTAGAGAAGATTTAGAGATTCTGGGAGAATGAGGTAGCTGATATAGGACCATCGAGCTTTAGGTTGGTAGTCTTATCGTCCTACATAGAAGTAGGTTTTTCATTTCTAGGCAGGGCCTCTATGGAGGGTCGTATAGGGGGTTTTATGGGTGTGGGTCCCCAAGTGCGCAGGAGATCCAGAATATGCGCGCACAAGTGTGCACCTATCATTCGGATAGTTGCGCATGGGGGTGCCCGTAAGGGGGACAAAGGCATGCATTATGTGCACGCCTATTGGCTACACAGTCGCGCATGTGTGCGCGACTGTGTAGTGGACAGGCACGCTTTGATGCATGCCTATGTTTGTGATAGGGGTGCATGGAGGTGCCCCTGTAGGGTGAGTAGGTGTGCATGCATGTGTGCCTGTGGGATGGATAGGCGTGCCTGAGTGCACGCCTGTGGTGTGAACAGCTGCGCATATGTGTGCGCCTGTGGGGTGAACATGCACGCATGTGTGCGTTCCTATGGGTTAAATAGCCATGCCTTGGGGGCAAGGTTGACGAGTGTAAAACTTATCTTTTTAATGTTTTTTATGGTCAATATGGTTGACCTAGGGTTGTATTGTGTGGTTGCATGCGATCAGTTTGCACGATGCCAATCGACTGGAGAGAGTGGGATTGGTCTCAGTTGAGGGATGTCGTGGCTATTGAGGAGACGTGGGTACGTGCTACTGTTAGGACCCAAATTTGATCAATTTTTATGCCTTATATCTTTTCATAGTATCTTTCCAATAGTCTTATACCCCTCATTTTGTATAACTTTGGTTTAAACATTGTCTTAAATCGATATCTAAAGACCCAAAACTTGTCTTTAACAGTTCTCTTGGTTTTAGTTAAGTTTTGAGAGTTTTTAATGCACAATCTCACTTATAATATTATATTATGGATTCCTATACTAATGTTGATGTTCCAGCACCAGGATGAATGTTTCAAGGATGATCCCTCCATGAGAATCTTCGTAAACAACCAATGCATGCTCTATTTTTAGTTATAAATAAATGACAACTTGTCTTGATGACACTTCATGTCATGAGACTAAGGAAGTTAAAAGGCATCACAATATTCTCTCTTACATTGGCACAATGGTTATACTAGCTCTGTGATGTTGAGTGCATCATTTCTCTCTTGTATTAATGCAAAATACATATTCAAATCCTTATGTAACTGTTACATTAATTATGTTATCTATTCTAGGATATGGGAAGAAACCAGAAAGCTAGTATGTAGGGGGGTTCGAAATTCTATATAAGGGAGGATCGAAATGAGATATATATGTAGATATAATGGGGAATAGATGATAAATAGAATAGAGCATAGAGGAATGTAATCGTTTGTTTGTATATGAAATAGAACAAGAACACTTTTCTTATTTTAGTCTTTTGTCTTTGATTAATCCTGAAGCTTGTCTATGAGAATGGATTGATAGTTAATTATCGATGCAACTTGGATTGGAAGGCCCCCCTGCCTAGGTTTGCAGTGCATCTTCAGTCATAATAGAAGGATTGTTGTAGATTCTTTTTTAGGAGTTTTGACTAATTTCTAGAAATTTAATTTCAGTCTTGTTCATGATTTGGGGAGTTTTCATTTGCTTACAACAGTTAAGGAGTAATAAGGTTATAGTTAGCAGCTTGAGTGGTTTTGATTCAGTTTTCATTTCTTAGAAGAATGTGTTACACAATGGTTCAGTTCACTTGGAATAAGATGTTGAACTTTTTAAGTTATAAGGATTGGTTGCTGGTTTAAGTATAGGTTATTTCAATTAGGCTACTTCAAGTAGATTGTTTCCAAGAATTTCATTCGTAGGAGCATTTTCATTATGAATTAGATAGAGGTGTGAAGATTTGAGATTTCTGTGAGCAAGATAAGTTTGACTCCATTCCTGTACATATTGTACTGGTTCCTCAAAGTTTACCTTCCTGGTTTGACAATTAAGTGTTGGAATATATGGTATATATCTAGCTCAAAAACTACTTTGGCAGCATGTGGGTTGTTGAAGTTCTTTGAGTGCCCGTTGATATGGGTGCAAGAGTATCTCATGTAGTTCCTTATTTGGATGTGGAGTCCAAACCTGCATTTTTTTATGGTGCGGGGAGAGCAGATTGCCTTCACTGCGGTTGAGGATATATATTTTTTGACTAGGATCCTTTTTCGGGGAATGCCCCTACCGGCGGAGCCGGTGTTACCTGCGGACATGGCGTTAGTGACAGTGGGACGAAGGTACTGTTCTAGGGAAAACTTTATGTCGGGCTCCATGGTGAGCATCGGGGCGATGGATTCTCTATCACATCGCTCTATAGCAGCGATGATTGTGAGGGTTTATGGTTCCCTCGCGACTCAACGGATTAGTGGTGGTTAGCTGAGTATTATGGAGAGGGTACTGGATGGTGAGAACTTTGCCTGGGGGCTTACATTGCATGCCAGGATGGTAGGGTAGCTAGACCGTTGTCGGTCCACTGATACAGGGGACTTTGCCTTTGGGTCCATCCTAGTGGCCTGGTTCTTGGAGAGGGTGCCTATGTTGCGCCCTATGATTTTATTGGGCGCTCCTGGGGTGCGAGAGCCGCGACTGAGGTGGTGGTTGACTATTTTGGTTCTTCACGGTGGTGGCAAGGGAAGCCACTTCTTTACGGCTGAGGCGACGCAGGTGTGGTGGCAGATGCTGCAGGTGATACTACAGTTTCCATATGCTGGTGTTGACTTCCGGGGTGATCCGAACATGGTGTTACCTCTAGGGGAGGTATTTGATCACCAAGGTATGTTTATGAGTTTTGATATGTTGATTTTTTGAGATAGCATGACATGTGTATTTGGTATGTATGTTGATGCTATCTTTTGGTTGTTTGTATGTGCAGATGTGGCACCTCACGGGCGCGAGGTTGAGTTGCTGAGAGTGTCAGCTCACCAGGAGTCAGGGAGACCTCCACGGGGAGGGCCACGGGTAGGAGAGAGACATCGGTGTAAGGACGTGGGGGCGAGACCAGCTGAGGATGAGAGAGCAGTGAGGAGATGTTGGTTTGATGACCCAGGTGCCAGTCCATTGCATGCTCCTCCGGCGGATGCCGGAGAAGATTTTGAGGATATTCGTCGTCGCCTGGAGGCAGTGCTACAGGGCATGCCTGAGGGAATGTGGTCGCATATCCAGGATGAGGGCATCCTGGAGCGGTGTGTGGGGGTTCTGCCACCGTGGCGGGCCATGGTATGATGAGAAGTAGTAGCAGGTGTTGCTATGACCAGATGGTTACCTCCCGGTCCGGAGGGACTAGTAGTGGGTGGGGGACCACCGCCTAAGGGAGGGGTAGGAGGTGGTGCTCTATGTATTTTTGTATTTTTGTATATAGGTCGGTGAGCCCATTTTGTACCAAGGTGCTTCACTAGCATGCAAACGTTTGTATATTTGGATGTAAACATTTTGATGTCACTGTAGATCGATTTATATATATATATATGAGTATACATTTTGGGATCTATGTGATGTTTACATGTGCTTTGGTAATGTGTTTGATGATGTCTAATCTATATATGCTGTGACATGTTTTTTGCTATTTTTATGTATGTGTAGAGGTATCTTGATGTGATATATGCCAATCTAACACCATGTTAGCTAAGTTATCTGTAACTTGATTCAATTGTCTTGGAATATGTGTAAATGTAATGAAATCAAAATGTCGAGTTAACAGTCTAACCTGCAGGTATTTGCGAAAGAGGAAAGGATCGTGGATGCGGTACACATTGTTGAGTTGGAGAATGACTAGTTGAGAGTTGAGAAAGACACTAAGGTGGCGAATATGATGATGTTGGGCATCGACGAAGAGGCCAATGATGGCAGTGTATTCGGCTTGGTTGTTGGTGGCTGAACCCAAACATATGTCGCTCGAATGGAGCATTTCATGTGAGAGGGTATAGAGGGCCCAAGATGTCGAGGTGAGATTTTGTGTCCAACAATTGGCGCCGTCAGTGTAATCGATGTGGTAAGTCGGTGGAGGAAGCATCTGTCAATAGCATAAATGATAGTTTAGACACGAGGGATGTAAAAAGACTAAAAACACTATAAAAGAAATAACCTAAAGTAGAATGGCTACGCTTAGGCATAAAATTTCTTTAAGTATAACCCATTGAAGGGTTCTTTGAGAGAGAGGCCTTCAGGAGAGGCCAAGATGTAGGCGCCTTTGGTGAGGCAATGTTGGATAATGTAGGGGCCATTCCATAGTGACTCAAATTTTCCATGACCAAGGGCATCGTGTGCGATATCGTAAGCAAGGATGAGGTCGCCTTCGTGGAATGAACAAAGGTTGACATGGCGATCAAAGGTAGCCTTTGACCATTTTTTGGCTACCTCATTGTTCTGTAATGAAGATTGACGATCTTCATACAGGGACTCTAAGTTCAGCAAGCGCTGCTCCATTGGAGCAGTGTCGAGTAATAGCTCAACTGCGGTGCGTAAGGTGGGAATTTCACACTCAATGGGAAGAGTGGCCTCAACCCCATGGACTAGATGAAATGGTGTGAAACTAGTGGTTGTTTTCAAGGCTGTACGGTAAGACCATAGCGCGGAAAATAGCATATGAGGCCAATTGGTCTTATTTTTATTAACCATATGTTGTAACATGGTCTTGAGGACCTTATTAACTGCTTCGAACTGTCCATTAGACTGAGGGTAGTATGGTGAGGTAAACTCGTGGGAGAATCCTAATCGAGATGAGAGTTCGATTAAAATCTCATTCTTGAAGTGTTTCCCGTGATCGGAAACTAGTTGGAGGGGTACTCCAAAGCAGGATATGACATGGTTAAAGAAAAAATGCACTGCAGTGTCAGCGGTATTGTTGAAGGTGGGCATAGATTCCGCCCATTTTGTGAAGTAATCAACTGCGAAAACAATGTATTTGTGGCCATTGCTGGAGGGGGGATTACAAGTCATGAAGTCAATGCCCCATTTACAAAAGGGGCCAACAGTAATGACTGGGTGACGAAGAGCAGGTGGTGCTCATGCTTTGTTGGTGTAAAGTTGACATTTCTCGCAGTGCTTCATGGTGTGAATGCAATCGTGAAACAATGTAGGCCAAAAATGACCTACTCAGATGATTTTCTGAGCAATGGACATTCCCAAAAGATGCCCCCCACATGTGTCGCTATGGCAATCGTTCAAGAATCTATCAGCCTTGTCAATAGTCAAGCATCAACGAAGTATGGTGTCAACCCCTTGCCAATATAAGATATCGTCGATGAGGAGATAGCGGGGGGCCTGATGGTGAATATGTCGACGATCATCTTGTGAGAGGTGGTTACCGAAATTTTGGGTTCATAGGTATACAAGGAGGTCTTTGTACCAAGGATCATCTGAAGTGATGTAAAAGAGATGTTCATCGGGGAAGTCAGTATTGACGAGGGCACTGGTAGTTGCAAAGGGGAAGGTCGTGACAAGTTCAGTGAGGACGAGAGATTTCTTGCTCTTGGGTGTTGAGAATTCAAGATTGTACTCCTGAAGGATAATGATCCATCGAGCAAATTTTCCATTAATTTCCCGACGACTGAGCAAGTATTGCATAGGTTTGGAATTTTCTATGACCTTAGTTGTGTGAAGCAAAATGTAATGATGCAGTTTCTGGACTGCGAGGATGATTACAAGGGATAGTTTCTCTTCATGTTTATACTTCAAGGGTGGCCCTGAGAGGTTTTTACTAACATAGTAAATGACATGTTCACGATCGTCATCACCGATTTGAATGAGAACTCCTGCTACTGAGACAGCTAATGTTGATATGTAGAGGATATAGTCATGATTGTAGTTGGGCGCACTAATTAAAGGGGCGTTGGAGAGCGCAATTTTAAGATCGTCAAATGATTTTTGGGCATGTTCATCCCAGTGGAATGGGATGTCATGGTGGAGTAAGCAAAGGAAACTGTGTGCTCGAGTGGCGTAGTCTGGGAAAAAATGCCGTAGAAATTTAGCTTTTCCTTGTAGGCTCTGGAGTTGACGTAAATTCTGGGGAGGTGGAATTTTTGTGATGGCTTGGACTTTGAGGGGGTCCATGGTAACACCGCTTTGGGAAACGATGAATCCAAGGAGACGACCTGCAATGACGCAGAACACGCATTTGAGGGGGTTCAAGTGGATGTTGTACTAACGACACCATTGGAAGATGATTCGTAAATCATCAAGATGTTGGGTGCGCTTCTTGGATCGAGCTGTGAGGTCATCCAAGTATGCAAGGATGATATGAGTCAGATTGTGAAAAAGGTATGTCATAGCCCATTGGAAAGTTGTGCCAACATTCTTTAAGCCAAAAGGCATGACACGATATGCAAAGGTACCCCAAGGGGTAGTGAATGTGGTTTTGTATTGATTGGCTGGGTGGATTTGAATTTGATTATAACCAGAGAAACCATCCATGAAGGATAGAGCCTCGTGGCCTACGCAGTCGTCAATTATTTGATCAATGAAAGGAGTTGGAAAGTTGTCTTTTGGACATGCGTGATTGAGATCGCGAAAGTCCTTGCAAACGCGGATAGTGCCCTGTTTTTTATTAATGGGTACAGGGTTAGAAACCCATGATGTATAGGTGATGGGGTAGATGAACCCGACTATGCATAGTTTGTCAATATCATCTTTGATGGCCGCTGCTTTGGATGGGTGTAGTAGTCGCTATTTTTGATGAACTGGGGTGATATCAAAACAGGTGTCGATGTGATGTTCGACAATAGAGGGATCAAGGCCAAGCATTTCTTTGTATGACCAGGAAAAAATATCCCGATATTCTTGGAAGAGGGCTTTATAGGTGGTGATTTCTTGAGGAGTGCAAGCGGCGCAAATGGTGATTTCCTCGATGACTCCATTTGTTATGGAAATATCAATTTTGATGGTCGGGGAAATGTTGGCCATTTTTCCTTCTTCAAAAGCATCAGGGGCAGGAATGGAGTTATTGAACCAGTCGATATGCCCTGATGGGATAAAATCTTTGGTTTCAACTGCATATATAGGGTGTGGATTAGGAGGCGTGGAGGCTTCCTGTGGGAGGGTCAATTGGCATTTCCTGTATTCAATGATCATAGGACATTGGTATGTAAAATGATCTAGGAATTCACATACAGAGCAAGGGCATCTCATACATTTGTTGACAGATGTTGTGACATAATGGATGTTAGTGATGTTTGGTAGGGATGATGTAGCTGGATTGGGTTCGTTCTGGAATCTTTGGCGTACTGCGGCTAATGTCTGCCGGAAGCGTGGCAGTGCTGGGCAATGGTGGGTATAATGGCCATATTCTGAAAATATAGCGCAAACGAATTTGGCTCGCAGCCATTTACTACTTAAGTGAGGGGCAATAGCGACAGTACTTGCTACAGTGGCGAGTGTTGATGGATTTTGACTGAGCGGAATCAGGTTTCGTAACTCGAGAAGAGATGGGCAGTTGTTGGTTTGGTGTCCATATTTCTCACATAGCACGCACGAGGGTTGGACGTGCAGGGGAAGTGGAGTTGTGGGCTCCTTATTCTTTATCCTACCCCCAACTATGGCAGGGAAGGTAGTGAGTGGGGGTGTAGAGGGTATGGTGGGAGTGAGTATGGGAATCTTCATTGGGATTGTTTCCATTTGGGGGGGGAGGGATGGTTGAGGGACCATCTCTGGTGGATGTAAATACCAAACTGGAATTGCAAACACCATATTAGGGAGGGTAAGCATTGCAGCTATTTGGAAATCTTGTACGCTAGGTGGAGGGTAGAAGAAGGGGATTTGAGTAATGGCTCGGGGAACTGTCTCCCAAACTAGAATATGGCCTTGGGGAGAGGTGAAATTGTGGACTGGTGGGGTTGATGAGTTTGCAGGAGGCTTCGTGAGGGGAGAGTTTTGTGACTAGTGGGATGTGAGATATGATAGAAGCCTTCCTAGGAATAAGGGTATCCTCCATGTCAGTTATGTTGGATGATACGATGCATACTTGATTATAAGGATGAAGGAGTGGTGGTGCACCATGGTAAGTTCATAAAAATGATGGGTCTTTGAAAATTTTGGGACCCATTTCAATGAGTGGGTATATGTCATGACTCGTGTGGATGAGAGGAAGAATGTTATTGATGTTAGAAGAAGGGTTAGGCTCGTAATGTGAGACTTGGTCAATGGTAATGATCTTCCCATTGTGGGGGAACATCATCGTTTGAAAGATGGAAGAGGCAACTGCCTTCATAGCGTACATGTAGCTATGATCGAATAGGATATTATAATCGAGTGGGGCATCGATAACTTCAATGTCGATGAGAATAGTCTTGCCCCTGAGTTCTACGGGGACATTTTGGAAGAGCCCTTCAGGAGACGATGGTCGTCCATCATAATCTCATAAGGTAATGGCATATGGTATGAGTTCGGGGGAACCAAGTTTTTTCCATACAGATTTGGACATAATGCATGTGGATGCACCTTCATCGATGATGCACCGATGAACTGTAATGTTTCAAATTTTTACTGGGATTTGAAAAGCGATCAGAGTAGGAAGGAGAGGTTCTTCGTCGTCAAGATCAAATGTGATGAGTCAAGTATCTAGGGGGTTGACAGCCCCCAAGGTGGAAAGTAATGATTTTCGTTGAGTGGTACAAGTCTGATGGACTTCTAAGACTGACATCGCAACCAAGGATTGTGCTAAGTCGTCAACCAAAGTGTAATTATGAGCCTCCCTAGCCTGTGGGTTGTGGACATTCCTACGCAATGGGATGCGACGAATGCGAAGAGGTGGTTCTGCATTAGGGTGAGGGATCACCAACGGGGGTCCCGTTGGTGCAGGGATTGTTTCTGGAGGAATGGGAGGAGACTCAGCGGGTGCATGGTACTGATGATTACATGTTTGCGGAAGGATTTCTTCCTCACTAGTGAGGAGGATAGTACGATCTGCAGAATTGTTTGGGTTGAGATACTATCCTAACTGAGGTGGGGTAGGCTGCGTGTCTTGTTGGGTGTTTATCACACCTTGGTGTGGAATAGGATTCTGCAGTATGGCTGGGGGGGGTTGTTGCACGTATTATTGTGGGGCCTGTTGAGGGGCAGGCAGTGTTGGAGGATGTGGTAGACTTCCTGAGTCTTTCATCCAGTTAAAATCAGTGATTTGGGGGCAATGATGAGTATAATGACCGAACTCACCACAAAGGGCACAAGGGAAGTTGGTTTTAATAGTATTATTGTTTCTCCCTTGACGCCTGTTGTTATTGCCCCCCTGGGGGTTTTGATTCCCTTGGTTCTGGTTGCCCCCAGTAGGTTGGTTGTGTTGGGGTTGATTCCCACCTTGGCCTAGGTTGTTATTGTTCCTGTTTCTTCCTTTATTTTTGCCATTATTCGACGGATGAGTTGGATTTTCCGTATTCAGCTGTTCGAAATTTTGATATTGCTGAATGGGAGAGGGTTGAACAAAATTCACCCTAGCATGAGGGTGTGGGGGGACCATAGGTTGTGGTTGACTAGGAAATGGAAAGTATGGATTCTGTGGGATTTGTGATCTGTAAGGTATGTAGGAAGGCATGGCACTTTCGCTAGTACTCAAAGTATAAGTTGAGGTAGAGGGGGTATCAGAACTTGTCTAGATAGGTGGGTGTATTGGGGGTGTCAACGGTGGCCCACTGATGGGCGGAGGAATAACAACAAGGTATGGTTGTTGATAAGGAGGTGGGGGGTAATAAGAGGTGCCCCCATATGCTGGCGGATATTGAGGTGTGCCATACATTGGTGGTTGTTGGGGTTGTGGACCGTGGTGTGTGGTATTACCGATCAGTCTGCTTGTTGAGTGAGACATCCCGGGTTTGTCTTGGCCGAATGGCATGGGTTTGGGGAGATCAGGAAGTATCGTTTATAAGTACCTTGATTGTGAATAGATGAGGTCATGTTGTTGAGCCTTACTGATGGCTTATTATTTGGATTGATGGAAGGTGGAAGCTATATCTTTACCGAGGAGAGAGACAAGTGATCTGAGAAACTAGTCAAGACATTGTTGTTTGGTGGTTTCAGCTTTGCACAAACTACATCATGTATGCCACTCGTGAATGTGATCAACGATATGTGTGGTTGAGGTTTGTTTGAAATTAGAGAGTAGTTCAAGACCATTTTCATGGCGGATTGGTAATTGAAAGAAGGTCAAAAATGCTTTGGCCAAGGACTCAAAAGTCACATGGGATCTTGATTTTTCGTCTACATACCATTTGGTTGATGGGTCGGTGAGTGTGAGTTGAAATAATCGTAGTCTAATGGAATCATCCATAATGTTGTTGGAAGAGCACCATAGGTGGAAAGTCATGACATGATTGGCAGGGTCGTCCCTTGGCTTTCCTTCAAACTTAGGGATGTCTGAAGGTAGTTTGGTGGTCATTGTAGGCCATGTGGGGTCATGTAATATAGGGTCATTGGTGAGTTTTCTTAGATCTAGTATGTTAAGAGGGGCCAAATATGACATTTACAGTGGGGGGGGAGGGTTAGCTCCAACCATGGTGTGAGTGTGTTGTGAACCTAACCCTTGAGGGGGACTAGGTGGGTTGGTACTTCCCCCTTGAGAGGAAGTTTCCCCCTCGCTTCCGGGTAAAGGAGAGAAAGTGGATGAAGGGACTTGGGAAGTCGACCCAAGTAATGTGGAACCAAGCAAAGTTGATCCTAGAGCAGTGGCACTCACAGGAGTGTGTGAAGGTGGTGCTAATGAGTTGGAAAGACTAGGAACTCCCCCTAAAATAGGAGGGAGGTTTAGTAAGCGTATGGAATGACAGGGGTTTTGTGGGTACCCTATGATGTCCGACTAGCTAAGTGGATGTGTGAAAAATGTGATGAGAGAAAGTAAACAAGAGCCTTTGTTGCAAATTTTTGAACTTTACACA
>ML789070.1:321775-343909 GCA_009831015.1 Picea engelmannii | reverse complement strand
AAAGATAACTCAATAGAAGAATAGAAGATTAACCCTGGGAGTTAACCTAACTCAACAGAGAATTAGAAGGAAAAGTATAAGTAAGAGGTTGGGGTGCACCTATTACTCATTCTGGTTTTGGATTAGCATTTGCTATTGCTCTTAAGCATTCAGTTTGGGGATTTTGCTGTACAAACCCTTGTGAGCAACTTAGTGGTGAAATATCCACTCACCTTGTTCCACAGCCTGGTCTCAGGGATGAAAGACTCCTCCACACCATTCTAGTCTCAGGGCCAGTTTATCGAGTGAGGTTCGATCCAGCTTATCCTGTGGGCCTAGGGCCATTCTGACAATTAGTTTTTGTTTGCAAGAGTAGGACCATCAGTTTGAGGTATTTTCTAGAGGGTTATCATCATTCTATATTTTTTTGCAGATTGGGACGTTGTGGAGCCATAGGGGACGTCCTGTGATTCAGTAAAACTCAGATCTAGGGAGATCTGCTTGAGATCTGAGGCCAAAACTTCTCCCATGGGATTCTCATAGCTTGATTTATATTCTTAGAGATTTTCAGAGCATTTGGAGGCCTCCTTCATCAGGGATGAACCATCTAGGGTTTCATTCATCTAGTGGGGCACACCATTCAGTGAAGAATTCAGATCTACGGGGTTTGAGAGTGGATTTGGGAATTTGGACATCTAGGTTTTCCTTACAGTTTCCCGATCTATCATTTGGCATATTTCTCGGGATGATTGGACACTTTTGGTAGTAGCGTAGAATTATTCAGGGCTTTAGCTTTCTAGCAGGACGTGGCACTTTCCAGCTTGGAGGTTGAGCATTAGTGCGGCTCAGATCTGCTTGATTTAGTCTTCATTGTATATCCAGCCTTTGGAGGCTTATTTTGTATTGTCGGGAGCATTTTGTAGAAGCTCATATCTATTGCTTGTACAACCATCTGAGGTTTATGCCAAATCGGCCATCTATACATTGCTCATAATAAAAAGGTCAGATCTTTGCTTGTGCTTCTACATATTGAATATATTGTGATCTCCATGTGTTGATGAATCTTGTATGCACTTAATAACTCAATAAATTCGTAGTAGTTAGTGATTCCAAGAAATAATTTGGCTTGGGATCATTACAATGAACCCCTGCAAAGGGACAAAAATCGTAACAAAAGGAACGACAATTGTTCCGTTCAAATGAACAACACTACTTACAAAAGGAACAACAATCATAACAAGGGAACAACAGTTGTTCTGTTCAAATGAACAACACTACTTACAAAAGGAACAACAATCGTAACAAGGGAACACCAGTTGTTCCATTCAAATGAACAACACTACTTGCAAAAGGAACAACAATCGTGATAAGGGAATGACAGTCATTATATTGGACCGAACCAATGTTGTATTAATTGAGTAGTAGTACTTGCCCAACTATTTAATTTGTCAATCCGAGGATCGTAAACTTACGAAGCACATGCAATGTATATGCAATATTGAAGTATAACTAATCTAATCTAATGTTCAAGGGAAAGTGAGATATATGGGGTATCTTCTAATGGTTTGATATATTCAATATTGATTTTCTACATCTTAGTAATGTATTATATCATCGTCATTTAACTTAAATTTGACTATTGGCCCAACCTGGGCAAGACCAAAGTGTTGAACTTGTACATGAGCTATTTTAACATTATTTTTTATTAAGGTAATCCAAATGTGTTTATTCACATCATTGAATACACTAGTCATTGGCTTAGGTATGATGGAGGAATAGTATATTTATTACACTGGATACAATTTGGGTAAATCCATTGATGTGCAATATAGAATTGGTTACTAGAGAAATTGTCCAAGTCCTATGGAAAGACAATAACATACACATTTGTTCTTGGCTTCTTAATTACATTTCATGCTTCAATTTGTTTTCTTGCACCATTAGTGAAAATTTTACTTGAAGTCATCCCCTCTTGGGGATAACCCTTGGTGACCAATATAGCCTTGCATATTTCAATAGATCCACATGTATTATACTTTTCCCACTCACACTAACATCCCAGCAGATTTCTTCTTGTAGGTAATGGGGTCAATCATGAAGTATGATTCTTCATCAACGTATCAAACTCACCAACCACAGTTGTGTTTCACTCTTCAACATCTATCCCACTAAAATCCCTTTGACACACTCATTGGATCTTTACTACTAGTAAGGACAATATCTCTCTCTTATTGCTTGGATGTTGAAAGATACTCTAGAGTTTGTTGGAAAGGAAACAAAACACCAAATTTTGTAGCTCAAATGGATGAAGTCCTGGAAAAATTTATATACAAGATGTGCAGTGCATGTGACCATGTTATTTATTTCTTGATTAGTATTCCTATTATTTTTCATAACTGTAAAGTTGTTCTTTGTTCTCTTTTATGCCTTGTAATCAACTGAATTTTTAAGGAAATCACCCATGTGACTAGAATAGTGATCGAGATTCAATCTGTTCATTATTGTTAGATTCCTTAATAATGTGTACTATTGTTCAATTTATTCATCTTGGAAATAATTTGGACAATGCCACAACTAAAATTCCGTTGTATTAATAAATAATATCCAAGTTTTGCTAGGGTCAGTGCGTGTGAGTATGGGAAGCCATTTTTTCAAGATATTGATGGGACACATAATGTCACATCATGTAACATCACATGATGACTTTTGGCATCACTTACATCTATATTTTTCCCATTTGGAGTACAATTACACACATGGACAAGGATTTTAAGACGTTGTCTTGTGAAATTAAACTTGCCATCGCTAGATACACATTTTGGTCAGTTTTTGCAAAAATCTCAGTTTAGGTACTTACCTACACCTAATGTGTAGGAAAATCCTTCCCATACATTTTCCCACGTGCACCTTGAGTGTAGGAAACTTGTATATGACATTTTGGATGAGTGATGTGTGCGAGTTACTTGAATGTCTCAATTGAAGATGTTTCGGGATGGTACTTATGGTCTCATCCAATAAATATTGGATGCAATCATTTATTCCATTTGCATTAGAGGAATTACATTGTTATGATGTTACATTATGGAGAAATTTTTTCTTCCATTTATCCCATTTCCATTTTGGCCCAAAATGGACATGTTTTGACCAAATTTAGGTGCATTCCTTGGCATTTTTTGCTCCCAATAATGCACCCATAATTGATTACATTAAGGAGATAAATAAATGCTAAACTTGGTGTTGTTGGCACCCAATTTAGCACTGACTAATATGTAGACATTTAAAAAAATGAAAATACCCACGAGCAAGGGGACGAATATTCCCACTGATATGTAAAACCTAAAAAACACATATATCTGCGGGCAAGGGAACGAATTTGACATTTTGGAGGGGAATAAATACAAAAAAATGAATTGGGAGTTTTCTATGGCGAATGGAGAAAGATTGTGACCTGTCCAAATGAATTCCCTTCTACATTTCGACTCCAACACGATTTGAGTGTTTTCCAGGGCGATTGGAAATAGAGCATGACAGTTCAAGTGAATTTCTTGCTGCATTTTGACTCCAACACGTTTTGGGTGTTTCTTAGGGAGACTCCAACATGATTTGGGTGTTTCCTAGGGCAAAGGGAGACTCGATGTGAGCATACAAACTAATTTTCAAACTAGATTTGGACTCCAACACGATTTGGGTGTTTCCTAGGGAGAACAGAGATAGGGTAAGACCAAAGAACAATTTGGGGGTTTCCTAAGGGTGAACTCAGATTTTCAGGTAAAACAATTATCAAATTTCACAATTCAGCCTATTTACATATAAATTTCCTCATATTTTATGGTCTATCTGAGTTTGAAATATTCTTATCCTTGTTAGAATAGGAAAGAAAAGACCAGGAAGAAGAGAGAAGAAATAATCACCTTCAAAAATCGTCACAAAGTCCACTTGCCCAAATCCTGACAGAAGAGATTTTCCCTAGATTGCTTAAAATGTCAAGTAGAGCGAAGGAAACAAATTCTATCCATAATGAGGTAAGTACTTCTCAATTTATAGATTTTTAATTGTCTCATTTTTTTAATTTTTTTCTTAGTTATTTGTTTTTTATTGAAAATTTTAACACAAAAAAAATATTTTATATATCTAGGGACATGAGACTAAACATGAGAAAGATGCATTGGTTTTGATATTGGGGATAGAGGCCATAAAAAAACTTGACGGTGTAGACTTGAAAATGCTTGCAAAATACATAGAAAAATGATCCACTGAGACCCCTGAGACATTGCAAGCAAATCAACCCTGTGAAAGGGAATTAATTGATTCCCCAACCACTCTTGAATCGAGCAGAAAATCAAGGAGGAAATCATATATGAAGACCTCTAAGAATATGGAACAAAGAGAAAAGACCTCCAATGTTGAAGCCACTCCTGAGACCCAAACTTCGTCCACCGCGCCATGTTTTGGGACTTGCATTGGGAACTATGATACAAGGATAGAATACGACAAGGTTTCAAGTGAAATTAGAATGTCATATGCTGGGAAGGTTTTTTTGAACAGGTTAAAGGAATCATGCCTTCAATGGTTCAAATACCATCTCCATTTTCCATCTCCATTTTCCTTTCTCAAAGATACCAATGCACCTGCATAAAGTTGTAATTCATGACATGGAGTCTGAATTTGGCATAGGTTGGTCAGTAAAAAAAGTGAAAAGACAAATGTCTCAAAATTGCAAGAGATTTAGGTGCAATCAAACAAAGAAGATAAAAAAACTCTCGCCCAAGCTAAGGCTAAAAAAAAGGCAAATTGATGTCACTATAAAATTATGGAAAGAACTTGTCAAATCATATGAGAATTCAGATGCAAGAAGGAAGTCTGGTGAGGAGAGTATCCAGGTATTTCAATTTTCTCATAATATTATATCAAATTTCTTAAACAATTCTTATATTTTATTTATGCATAGTTCAATCGACTTACTTTATGTTTCAGGACAAAGCCTCCAAAGCTAGGCTTGCAAAAATCCAAGCCACACATCATAGTGGAAAAAAATGTTTACAAGCATTGATTTGCACCTTTGTAAGTATATCTATTATGTGAAATGTTTTTTTTTTATTATTTCCTAGAAAAAGTAAATGATTACATATTTATTAGTTTGACTAGTCCATGTTCCATGTTTTGACAGGAAGACAAATATGGTCGGAATCCAACTCATTTTGAAAAAGAAATGTTACAAAATAAAAAGTGGATTGACTTTGTAATATGGATGGAGAACGAGGTATCAATATTACCGAAGGATCCCTTGCTTTGTTTTTTCCCTATTTTTTGTCAATGGCTCCCCATTTGAGCATCATTGTCCTTTATTTCCTTTGAATATTATGAACTTGTGGAATGTTCCTTGCAATTTATGGAGTTTGGAAATACTATTCCTTGTTTTGTGGCTCCTGATAACAAACACAGTTTGCCTAGCAGGGCTTTGCCACTTTTGTTTAATTTATTTATATTTTCCTACTATTTGGATAAGTTTTATTCTCATCCAACATTCATAGGGCCTTTTTTCCCTTGGACCTTCTCTAACATAGTTGTTTTTCACTAATAGATGGGTGATAACTTCATCATCCATCTTACAAAGTGAACACATGCCAGGCCCTTGTTTACTTCTTCTTTGCAAATGATCTCAAAGAAGTAACTTGTCTCTCAACACTAGCCACATATAAACACGTGTCTTCATAGGAGCTCTAATATTCCAAAGGGGCTTCCACCACAATGATTTTGTCTTGTTCTACATTACATAACATAGTATTGTAATTTGAAATCTATTATCTTAGAATAGGATTCTTGGACCAAACCAAACTATATTTCTCATCCCTAATCCTTATATAAATATGATATAAAGTTCCACATAACATTGCCATTGTGCTAAATTCTCTCTTGCAAATCCCAAGAATACCAATACCATACAAATACCATACCAATACAATACAATACTATACCATACCAATACAAATACAAATACAATACCATACCATTGCATACCAATAACAATACCAATACCAATACCATAACATTGCATACCAATACCAATACCATTGCATGGTAATGGTATGCATTGGCAATGATATGCATACTAATGCCATACCAATACCAATACCATACCAATCCATACCATTGCATACCATTGCATGGCAATGGTATGCATTGGCAATGATATGCATACCAAAACCATACCAATACCAACAACATACCATACCAATACCAATACCATTGCATACCATTGCATACCAATACCAATACCTTTGCATACCATTGCATGACAAAGGTATGCATTGGCAATGATGTGCATACCAATGCCATAACAATACCAATACCATACCAATATCAATATTGGTATGGTATTGGTATGGAATTGGTATACCAATACCAAGTATTGGTCTACCATATCATTGCCAATATTGGTATGGCATTGGTATGGCATTGGTATACCAATACCAAGTATTGGTCTACCATATCATTCCCAATATAGGTATGGGATACCATACCAATATTGGCAATGATATGCATACCAATACCATATCATAATATGAGATAAAGTTTCACAGAACATTTCCATTGTGCTAAATTCTCTCTTGCAAATCCCAAGAATACCAATACCATACCAATACCATACCATTGCATACCAATACCAATACCATAACATTGCATACAAGTACCAATACCATTGCATGGTAATGGTATGCATTGGCAATAATATGCATACCAATGCCATACCAATACCAATGCCATACCAATATCAATATCATATTATACCATACCAATACCAATACCATACCAATACCAATACCAATACCATACTAATATCAATACAATACAAATACCAATACCATACCAATAGCAATACCATACTATACCATGCCATACCAATACCAATACCATACTATACCATGCCATACCAATACCAATACCAATCCCATACCATACCAATACCAATACCAATACCAATACCATACCAATCCAAACCATTGCATATCAATACCAATACCTTTGCACACCATTGCATGGAAATGGTATGCATTGGCAATGATATGCATACCAATACCAATACCAATACCATTTCATATCGATACCAATACCTTTGCATACCATTGCATGACAAAGGTATGCATTGGAAATTATGTGCATACCAATGCCATAATAATACCAATACCATAACAATATCAATATCGATATGGTATTGGTATTGGTATGGCATTGGTATACCAATACCTGGTATTGGTATGGAATTGTTATACCAATACCAAGTATTGGTCTACCATATCATTGCCAATATTGGTATGGTATACCATACCAATATTGGCAATGATATGCATACTAATACCATACCAATACCAATACCAATAAAATACCATACAATACCAATACCAATACCATATCCAAAAACGCCCGACAAAGTGATCTTGAAAATCGACCTCATCTTCAAAAATTGCACTATGCCTCATTGACCAAAACCCTAGTGTTGGAGATACTTCAACAAATGGTTTTCTGGTCGACAGAATGATAGCGTAGGGGGGCCACTAGCTAAAAAATAGTGCTCTTAATCCAATGCAACTGACGATTCATGCATCCGAGTCCTAGTTTGAGTTTTATCGTGAGTTTCAACTGGCCTCCTCAAGCCATTTAGAGACATGTGGTCAATTTGGTCCAGGGGCATAAAATCCAAACCGAGTAGCATAATAGACTTCCTTAAGCTCAAAAATGTCTGTTTGGCCAAGGCCCACATGACTACACTAGCCAAAACAACCCAACACAATGTTCTTGAAAATCGACCTCCTCTTCAAAAATTGCACAATGCCTTATTGACCAAAACCCTAGTGTTGGAGATACTCCAACAAATGGTTTTTCGGTGGAAGGAATGATAGAGTAAGATCCCCAATAGTTGAAACCCAGTGCTATGGATCCAATACAACTAACGGTTTGTGCATTTGAGTCTCGGTTTGAGTTTTATTGATAGTTACAACTCGCCTCCTCAGGCCATTTAAGGACATGTGGCCAATTTGGTCCAGGGGCATAAAATCCAAACTGAGCAGCATAATGGAGTTTCGTAAGCTCCCACAAGTTTGTTTGGCCAATTTCCATGCGACTACACTAGAAAAAAATGCTCAACACGGTGTTTTTGAAAATCGAACTCATCTTCAGAAATTGCACTATGCCTCGTTGACCAAAACCCTAGTGCCGAAGATACTACAACAAATGGTTTTTTGGTTGACAGAATGATAGCATAGGGGCCCCACTAGTTGAAACCTAGTGCTCTTAATCCAATGCAACTGACAGTTCATGCATATGAGTCTCGGTTTGATTTTTATCGAGAGTTACAACTCGCCTCCTCAATCCATTTAAGGACATGTGGTCAATTTGGTCTGGGGGCATAAAATCCAAACAAAGTAGCATAACGAACTTCCATAAGCTCTTGCAAGTCTATTTGGTCAAGGAACACATGACTACACTAGCTAAAAAGAACCGACACAATGTTCTTGAAAATCAACCTCCTCTTCAGAAATTGCACTATGCCTCATTGACCAAAACCCTAGTGTTGGAGATACTCCAAAAAATTATTTTTTGGTGGATGGAATCATAGGGTACGGGTCGCAATAGTTGAAACTAGGTACTCTGGATCCAATGCAACTGACGGTTCATGCATCTGAGTCATGGTTAGAGTTTTATCGATAGTTGCAACTCGCTTCCTCAAGCCATTCAAGGACATGTGACCAATTTGGTATGAGAGCATAAAATCCAAATTCAATAGCATAAAAGAGTTATGTAAGCTCCCACAAGTCTATTTGGACAAGTTTCATGCAACTGCACTAGCCAAAACTGTCAGCATATTGTTCTTGAAAATCGACCTCATCTTCAAAAATTGCACTATGCCTCATTGACCAAAACCCTAGTGTCGGAGATACTCCAAAAAATGGTTTTTCGGTCGATGGAATGATAGCATAGGGGCCCCACTAGCTAAAAAATGATGCTCTTAATCCAATGCAACAGACGATTCATGCATATGAGTCCCGGTTTGAGTTTTATCGCGAGTTTCAACTCACCTCCTCAAGCCATTTAGAGACATGTGGTCAATTTGATCTAGGGGAATAAAATCCAAACCGAGTAGCATAAAAGACTTCCTTAAGCTTTGGGAAGTTTGTTTGGAAAACACCCACATGAATACACTAGCCAAAAAGACCCGACACACTGTTCTTGAAAATCGACCTCCTCTTCAAAAATTGCACAATGCCTTATTGACCAAAATCCTAGTGTTGGAGATACTCCAACAAATGGTTTTTTGTTTAAAGGAATGATAGAGTAAGAGCCCCAATAGTTGAAACCTAGTGCTACGGATCTAATGCAACTGACGGTTCGTGCATCTGATTCTTGGTTTGAGTTTTATTGATAGTTGCAAGTCGCCTCCTCCGGACATTCAAGGACATGTGGCCAATTTGGTCTAGGGGCATAAAATCCAAACTGAGCAGTATAATGGAGTTTTGTAAGCTCTCGCAAGTCTGTTTGGCCAATTCCCATGCGACTACACTAGCAAAAAATGCTTGACAGAGTGTTCTTGAAAATCGAACTCATCTTTAGAAATTGCACTATGCCTCGTTGACCAAAACCCTGGTGTCGGAAATACTACAAAAAATGGTTTTTCGGTCCACGAAATGATAGCATAGGGGCCCCACTCACTGAAACCCAATGCTCTTAATCCAATGCAACTGATGGTTCATGCATATGAGTCTCAGTTTGATTTTTATCGAGAGTTGCAACTTGCGTCCTCAAGACATTTAAGGACATGTGGTCAATTTGGTCTGGGGGCATAAAATCCAAAAAACGTAGCATAAAAAACTTCTATAAGCTCCTACAAGTCTATTTGTCCAAAGACCATGTGACTACACTAGCCAAAAAGACCCAACACAATGTTCTTGAAAATTGACCTCTTCAAAAATTGTAGTATGCCTCATTGACCAAAACCCTAGTGTTGGAGATACTCCAACCAATTATTTTTCGGTTCACAAAATGATAGGGTAGGAGCTCCAATAGTTGAAATGAGGTACTCTGGATCCAATGCAACTAACGGTTCATATATCCAAGTCTCGGTTTGAGTTTTATCGATATTTGCAACTCGCCTCCTCAAGCCATTCAAGGACATGTGTCCAATTTTGTCCGAGGGCTTAAAATCCAAATTGAGCAGCATAACAGAGTTTTGTAAGCTCCCACAAGTCTTTTTGGACAAGTTCCATGCAACTGCACTAGCCAAAAATGTTGGCATAGTGTTCTTGAAAATTTAACTCATCCTCGGAAATTGCACTATGCTTCATTGACCAAAACCCTAGTGTTGGAGATACTCCAACAAATGGATTTCCGGTCAACTGAATGATAGCGTAGGGGCCCCACTAGTTGAAAAATGGTGCTCTTAATCCAATGCAACTGACGATTCATGAATCTGAGTCCTAGTTTGAGTTTTATCACAAGTTTCAACTTGCCTCCTCAAGTCATTTAGAGACATGTGGTCATTTTGGTCCAGGGGCATAAAATCCAAACCGAGGAGCATAATAGACTTCCTTAAGCTCTGAAAAGTTTGTTTGGCCAAGGCCCACATGACTACACTAGCCAAAAAGACCCAACACAGTGTTCTTGAAAATCGACCTCCTCTTCAAAAATTTCATAATGCCTCATTGACCAAAACCCTAGTGTTGGAGATACTCCAACAAATGGTTTTCCGGTCGAAGGAATGATAGAGTAAGAGCCCCAATAGATGAAACCCAGTGCTACAGATCCAATGCAACTGACGGTTCGTGCATCTGAGTCTTGGTTTGAGTTTTATTGATAGTTGCAACTCACCTCCTCAGGCCATTCAAGGACATGTGGCCAATTTGGTCCAGGGGCATAAAATCCAAATCGAGCAGCATAATGGAGTTTCATAAGCTCTCGCAAGTTTGTTTGGCCAATTCCCATGCGACTACACTAGCAAAAAATGCTCGACAGAGTGTTCTTGAAAATTGAACTGATCTTCAGAAATTGCACTATGCCTCATTGACCAAAACCCTAGTGCTGAAGATACTACAACAAATGGTTTTTCGGTCAATGGAATGATTGCGTAGGGCCCCCACTAGCTAAAACCCAGTGCTCTTAATCCAATGCAACTGACGGTTCATGCATATGAGTCTCGGTTTGTTTTTTATTGATACTCACCTCCTTAAGCCATTTAAGGACATGTGGTCAGTTTGGTCTGTGGGCATAAAATCCAAATAGAGTAGCATAATGAACTTCCATAAGTTCCCACAAGTCTATTTGGCCAAGGACCATGTGACTACACTAGCCAAAAAGACCCAACACAATGTTCTTGAAAATCGACCTCCTCTTCAAAAATTGCACTATGCCTCATTGAACAAAACCCTAGTGTTGGAGATACTCCAATAAATTGTTTTTCGGTTGACGGAATGATATGGTAGGAGCCCCTATAGTTGAAACCAAGTACTTTGGATCCAATGCAACTAACGGTTCATGCATCCGAGTCCCGGTGAATGAGCATGATGAGCATAATGTCTTCTTAGAAGGATTCTTGGCATGGTTAATGTAGCAATGGAACTTGAATTTTGAAACATTGGTCTTTGTATGGTTTTCACATCAATCTCTCCATTTGCTATGTGCTCATTCCATTTGAAAATTTGAGAAAAATTCTTCAAGAATCACTCATGCATGTATTAACCTTCTTCAATTTTCCAAGGACCTGCAAAACATAAGCACTTACCTGCAATAAAACATGAGATCATAGATAAGATAGGTTTATGGTATCTCTTCATCCAAGACATATGCAAAAAAAAAAAACATGTAGTTACTTATAAAAAAAATCCAAAGAAAATAAATGAAACAAAATTCATTTTATACCTGTTCAGGAGTGTTGGCCAACATATACTACCCAACAGTATTTTGATCATAAATTATTTGTTTCTCGTCCAATTTGAGTGATTCCAAAGAGAAATAAAATTACATTCATATTTCTATGTCCATTAGAAACAGGTTTAAAAAATTCCATGTGATGATATGCCAAATATGCTCAGTAACACCCTGCATGACAAGGTGTTTTTCGAATTTCGGACAAGACCAATAGTCACAGTTTTAGGCATAACTTTTCCGTTTGATGATGGATTGATGTGATTCCAGTTGGATATGAAATTATATTCTTGTAGGTATCTCCAATATAAACATGTTTTAATGAAAATAGGAATTGATGGGTCAAATTCACCAATGAACAGTTGGGAAGACATATTTTCAAAGTGCAGATTTATGACAAGCAGTCAGTGTTTTGGCCATAACTTCCTCATATGATATCGGAATTGAGTGATTCAAATTGATTTGTAAACTAAATTCATATGGGAATATACCAATGAAACATGTTTTCAAAATATATCCAACAAGGCATCCAAAAAGTAATTGTCCCAGCTCTGTTCCTAAGTCGCCTTCTTGACATCCCGTTAGTATTTTGACCATAAATTTTTAGTTTGATGCCCAATCTAAAACATTCAAATTGTTTTGGAAACTATATTCAAAGGGATACTTGGGATGTAAACAATTTTTGAAAATAAATCCATTTGGTCTCCCAAAAACGGACTGTCCCAACTGTGTTTTAGTAAAAATTTCAAGCCAAAATGCCACAAAAATCCAATAAATGAAATATGGCTCTCAAAAAGTGACCGGAATAACTGTGAATGTTTTTAATGATATAAATTTCAATGGAATACACACTCATACTAAAATTTCAAGCACTGAGTACCTATATTGACTTACACAACGTGTTGCAGCAACTACTAAAACTTAAAAAAATGATGATTTTTGAAAGAAAGTCCATGAGATCAAGGCTACAAGCGATCGAATGATGATCTCTTGAAGGTGTCTCATTTTTATTTCTAAACTTGTATACTAATTCTTATAACTAAACTAATTAGGATAAGTGGTAAATGTAGGAAAGTTGTGCAGGTTAGCACTATAAGTATACTGCACTACTTTATTATGGTTAGAGTGCGAGGTGGGTTGAACAGGAAGTTTTGTAGGGCATGGAGGAGCTTGATGAAAACTTAAGTATGGAAAGTGTAGATGATTGGTTTGTGTGGATGACCTTAATGGGAAAATAGGATTTTGTTGAAGATCTTTTGGAAAGTATGGAGGATTGGTGGTTGCTGCAACATGAGGGAAAGTATCCATGGGATCATAAGATGGTCCATGCCAACCTTGTGGACAAGGTAGGTAGGAGTGATATTGGGGTTTCCACAATTTCCATGGTGTATGAGTATTCAATGATTGCTTGTGAGAGTAAGGAAATGGAGGGATAGAGTTTTGAATCATACATGTAGGCCATGGTTGTTGTGGTGAAATTGCTGCAACTCCTCAATATTTTTGATATATTGTTTTTATCTTGGGTAAGGAGGGGCAACAATCCGTTGAATGACTCAAGTCACATATGCCACAAATTATGAGACTATCTAAAGGAAAATCCATTGCAAGATGTTTCTTCTGGCACTAAGGACAAACTGTTTCTTCAGGTTCCTCCCATTTCTTCTTATCCTTCAAAATATTCAATTGTGAATTTAATGAGCAAATGATATCAGCTTTAAAAATTTCAATTGAATTACTTATTTCAGCTCCTATAGCTCTTGTTTTTGCAGCAGATTTAAAATATTGAGAAGAGGGCTCACTAGAATTCTTACCAATATTGAAGTTCCCTCTTGAATACCTTCTACATAACTCACAAATATCATCATATGGTAACTAAAATACATGACCTGTTCCCATCAAATTTATAATTTCTAAAGATTCATCATGGATTCCTTTGAGTAGGAGTATTTTCAGGGTCTCTTTTCCCAACTGTTTTTGTTTGGATCTTTGAAGGTTGTATTGAAAGAGCTCCACATATTCCTCCAAACTCTCTTCTTCTCCTTGTGTCATTCCAAAGATATCATCATTGACCCTGCAATAATCTTGGTACCTTCACAAGAATACATATTTCATGTCTTCCCAAGTTTGTATAGAATTCCCACCGAGACTCATGAACCATCGAAGGGATGTTCCTTTTAGAGTAAGGGGAAAAACATTCAACTTTTGATCATTAGTAAAATAACCATAACCTCTACAAATTACTTCAAATTGAAATAAGAATGCATCAGGGTCTTCATTTTCCAAACTGTGAAATATTGGTAGATTGGATGGGGGAATGCTTTGCATTTGTACCACTCCTTCAGGATCTCTGGTGGGGAATTCAAAGGTAACAACTTTTGTCTCCTTCTTACCTGGCATATTTTTGTTGTATTCTTCCTGTGCTATCTCAAGGCTCCTTCTTCAAATGTTCCTGTCAACTTGTGAGTAGGATGGGTGGTGCTTACATCACCACTAAGAGAAATGATAAGATTTAGGATTAAAAAATAAAAAATAAATGCAAAGAAAGAAAAAATCAAGAAACCTACATGCCATGACCCTTCACCTCAGAGTAAAGAACATGAAACTAAAAAAACAATGCCAGTTGGAATTGTGCACCCTTGATAACTTCCCCGGCAACAGCACCAAAATGTTGGGCTCTAAATATGTCCTAAAAACAACATCTATGCATCAGCCAAAGGTAGGCGCTGGCACAAGCATTTTACTTGTTGCCTATGTAGGTTCTTACCTATTGTTTTCAATACCCAACCTCTAGAAATGCAACACCTATAAAGGAAAAACAATTGTAAAGGGAACGATAGTTGTTCTATTCAAATGAACAACAACGATACTCAAAGGAATAGCATATGCGCGAAAGGAACGACAGATGTTCCTTTCAAATGAAAAACAACTACACTCAAAGGAACAACAATCATGCGAAAGGAACGACAGTTGTTCCTTTCAAATGAACAACAACTACACTTAAAGGAACAACAGTGGCACGAAGGGAACGACAATTTTTCCTTTCAAATGAACAACAACTACACTCAAAGGAACAACAGTTGCACGAAGGGAACGACAGTTGTTCCTTTCAAAATAACAACAACTACACTCAAAGGAACAACAGTCGTTACATTGGGCTGAACTAATGTTTGAATTAATTGCATTGCATTATTTGCCCAACTATTTAATTTGTCAACCCGAGGAAGTCTTTTATTTCAAAGTTACCGTGCACAATATATGCAAGCAACAAATTCCAACTAACACTATTATCTATTTAATAAAATAAAACACATAACTTAAAATCAATCAAATCCGCTCTTTCTTGAAGAATATGTATAGACCAATTAACTCTCAAAGGTTTTTTATAGTCAAACATAATCTTATATAGCACACAATGGAGAGGGTTAGCACTTATGGTTATGTAATAGAATTTACAATTGATAGTTAAAATGTCTAACACATTTTTTTACGATCTTTACTAACGTTTATTGGAATTATTGCATGTTTTACAACATTGGAATGACTTCTTATTTGTAACTTATTTAAAATTTTATTATGGTATGTGCACTTTGATATGATGTAATATGATTATGGTTTCGTTTCATATGTTGTAATATTAGAAATATAACACAAAAATTACATATTGCATGAAATATAATAACTTTTCATTTTGAATGTTCTTTTTTGCAGAACATGGCTCTTCCAAAAGATCCAGTTGATCCTCATGAGATTGATCCAGATTATAATGGGTCTAATACAGACATGGGAGATGATGATGATGAGTCAGATGAAGAAGACATTGTGAATCAAGACGATGATGACCACAATGATGATGATCAAGATAATGATGATGACCTAGTTGTTGGTAGTAGCCAATGAAATTGAACATATAGACTCCATCATTGATCATTGTTGTATATCGTTATGATGCCTATTTTCATGTTTATTATCATATGTAATGCTCTTTGTCCTGCAATACCATATTATTGAGTTTTATCATTTTGACTTATATCATTTGGACATATATCATCTTAACTTACATCGACTGTTGGCTATGTATCATTCTGACATGTTATTGATCTATTGTCATATTTGACTTTCACTTGTTGTAGTTATATATGATGATGATCTTATTAGTATTAAAGATATAAGTTGTTTGACATGATACTTATCTAATATTGATATATTTGACTAGTTTTAATTATAGATGATGATCATGTTATAATCATTATCTTGTTATTTTATATACACTGTATGTTGTAGATTTTATTTATATGGAGATTTAATAAGTATAATGATGTTGTTAGTTTGTATGGATGTCCATTTCCCTAAAAATTCTTTATAAAATCTATCATATAAAATACTTCAAATGCAATATGACTTACTCTATAATAATATATGTTTTTTAAGATGCATGATATATTTAACTAATTAAATTGAAATAAAATAAGTTAAATTACTAAATGGAAGCTAAAAAGGACACAACATGGGTTGTTAAAATGGAAACAAAATGTGGCTCTAAAATGGAAGTAAAACTCAACATTAAATTTGAAGCCATACTTGGAGCTATTTCTGGATCTAAGTAGGAAGCTAAATTGGTTGTTTAACAAGAAGCAAAACTGGATGCTAATTAAGAAGCAAATCCCAACACTAAAAGGAAGAAAACCCTAGACCTAAAAAAGAAGCAAAACCAGATGCTAAAAAGGAAGCAAACGTTGGAACTAAAAGGAATCAAACCATGGAGCTAACAAGGAAGCAATTCTGGAAGCAAAAAAGAATGCTATAATGGAAGAACATCTTGGCATTAATTTGGAAGCCAAAATAGAAGCTATTTTCGATGCTACACTAGAAGAAAAATAGGAAGCATGATTGGGAGCTAAACTAGGAGCTAAACTAGGAGCTAAACTAGGCACTAAACTAGGAGCTAAACTAGGCGCTAAATCAGCAGCTAAACTAGGAGTTAAACAAAGAGCTAAAATAGGAGCTAAAATAGGAACTAAACTAGGAGCTAAACCAGGAGCTAACCTAGAAGCTAAATTAGACACCACACGTGGAGCTAAACTAGGTGCTAAAGTAGGAGCTAAAGTAGGTGATAAACCAGGAGCTAAACTAGGAGCTACACCTAGAACTAAACTAGGCGCTAAAACTAGAGCTAAACCAGGAGCTAAATTAAGCGCCACACCTAGATCTAAACTAGGAGATACACCAGTAGCTAAACCAAGCACTATTTTGGGTGTTATTTAGGGAGCTATATCACATTTTAGGTGCTAATCTAGGTGCAAAATTAGAAGCAAAATTGGGCGTGAAAAAGGGAGCAAAACTAGGCGCTAAACAGGGAGAAAAACCTGGCGCTAAAGAAGGAGCTAAATTGGGCGCTAAAATAGGTGCTAAATCGACGCCCAAGTGAACACGTCATTTAGCATCGGGTTTTGCGCCCTCTCATCGGCCCAATTCATGCCCTCAAATGCACTGGAATCTGACGCTAAACTAGGCGCTAATGGCCTATTTTGTTGTAGTGGATGAGGTATAAGCATGGAGGATTTAGGATTAGGGATACTCACTAAATCAAGAACAAAATTAGAGACTAACACTACCTCCTTCTGTGGGTGACGTTTTGATGATAAAACTTTAATAACTGTATACCAATGCATTTACCCTACTTCTGATTCATTGATTTCCCTGCTCTGTCATCCTTTATTCACAACACAACTGTATAAAAACAAGTCCATTGGTTATATGGAGTCTTTATTGAAAGAAAAACCTATTGTACAGGCTGAAACTTTGATAAATACTTAAAGAAAGTAGTTTTTCAAAAACATCCCATTCATTGGGCCCCCAAAAGTTTCAGTGTCATCTATATTATGTAGGAGAAAAGTATTATTATCCATCACCTTGGTTATTCTGAAAGGAACATACCATAAGTTGTCAAACTTACCATGTTTTTCTTTGTCCTCTCACCTAGCATCCCACCTTAGTACCAAATCTCCTTCATTAAAAACATCTTTCTTAGTTCCTTTATCAAATGTGGCTTTGACTTTTCTCTAGTGAGCAACATATTTTTGATTCATCTGTTCTCTGACATGCTGAACCTTAATCATCTGAAAAACTCTCCTTTGGATATCATTAGGTTCTTCTAACTCTTCTTGGAAAAATTTCAAAACTGGTAAGCCCAATTGAGTTGCAAAAATGACTTTTGTTCCATACACCATAAGAAAAGGGGAGGTTCCAATAGACTTATTGTTACTGATATGATCGGCCCATAGGGAACACTTTAACTTGGAGTCCCATGACCTTTCATTTTCTGCAAGTAGTTTTTTGTTAATTCTTATAAGATTTTTATTGAAGGACTCTTCTAACTCGTTTCCTTGGGGGTAGTAAGGAGTAGAGTGGACCAATTTGAAGTTATACTTATTGCAAAAATCAATCATGGAATTTGATTTAAAATATTGGGCATTATCAGTAACTATTTTTTTAGAATAGCCAAACCTAGAAAAGATATGTCCTTCAAGAAATTTCATGATTACTGTGTATGTTGCATTCCAATTTGGAATTGCTTCAATCCACTTTGTAAAGTAATATGTGGTTGTAAGGATCCACTTATGTTGTCCAAAATATGAAGGGTTGATTTCCTCGATGAATTCCAGGCCCCACTATTGAAATGGTCCATGAGCAATGATAGGTTTCAGAGGAAGAGACATAAGTTTCTTCTTTCCTGCAAACTTATGACAGGGTTCACATGCCCTAACCTAAGTAAAAATGTCTGAGAATAGAACTGGACAGTAATAGCCTGCCCTGAGAATCTTGAAAGAAGTAGCTTTCCAATGGTGATGACCTCCAAAAACACCATGGTGTAGATCACAAAAAAATTGTTTATCCTCTTCTTCATCAACACACCTCAACAAGATACCATGAGGATCTTTCCAGAACAGGATCTGATCAATAATGAAATACTTTACTGATTTTAATTTTAGTGATATGAACTTTGATTTATCTAATTCTGGAGGAGATTGAAGATTCAACAGAAAAAATATAGTATCCTTGTACCATGGTGAAGAAACATACTTGTTGTTTACCTATGAGTTGGTTTCTCCAATATGGAATGAAACATTATGTGCTTTTCCTGAAAGATGATACAACCCAATTGCTTTGCAATTTGATTCTGTTATTAATTTTGCAAGGCCTTGACCTTTTATCAGCTGAGTGGGCTTTATAGTCAAGTTGTCTCTAGGATTTTTGTTATTCATTTTCCTCTCTTTCCTTCACAATTAGGCTAAACTAAAATTTCTTTGACTACACTACTTGGCACATAAGCATTGATATCGGATTGAAGAACATATACCCTAAAATATTTTAAATCCTTTACCAAGGCATATGCTTGTTTTTCCATTATATCATATTTCAGTTCAGAGTCTCTGAGAGTTTTTTTGAAGAAAGAGATGGGTTTCTCATATCCTTGCTCATTTCTTTATAGAAGAACAATAGCTATGGTGTCTTCTAAGGAAAATGAAAAAATCATGAATTCTTTGGAGTAATCTGGACTAATGAAAACAAGGGCCTGAACAAGAGCCTTCTTAATCTTCTCAAAATATTTTTTATCTTCTGGTATCCATTTAATTTCTGCATCCTTTTTCAACATGTCAGTAATGTACTTCATAATCTCTGTAAAATTAGGTATAAACCTCCTTAAAAAAATTATTTTACCTATGAAGGATTGGATAGACTTCTTGTTTCTCGAAATGTCTATCTATTGAACAAATTTTACTCTTTCAGGATCTATCTTAATACCTTCAGGTAAAACAATATGTCCCAAAAGTTTTCCTTCTTCTGTGATAAAATGTGATTTTTTAGGATTAAGTGATATACCGTACCTCCTACATTTCTCAAAAGTCTTCTTCAAGAGTTGTAAATGTTCTTCATCAGATGTTGAAAATATAGTGATTTCATCAAGATAAATAACTACAAACCTTTCTTTCTCACCAATAAAAGCAATGTCCATAGCTCTTTGAAAAGTGGCTCCTGCATTCATCAATCCAAAGGGAATATTTTCATACATGAAAGTGCCCCAGGGAGTGGTAAAATATGTTTTCTTTTTTTCTTCCTCCATTACCGATATCTGATTGTACCCTAAGTAACCATCAAGCATAGAAATCTTCTTTTCCCCTACTACTCTCTGTAAAATATGATCCATTTTTGGTAATGGATAATTGTCCTTTAGGGAGAACCTGTTCAAATTCCTGAAGTCCACATAGATTCTTATTTCTCCACTCTTCTTCCTAACAGGTACAATATTAGATACCCACTCTGAGTATCTCAATGGCACTATAATTTTGGCATCCAATAACCTTTTCAACTCTTTTTCTATTATGGGTAACAACAAAGGATTAAATTGCCTAGACTTTTGCTTAAAAAGTTTTGATCTAGGTTTTAGAGGAATTTTGTGTTGTATGATATTTGTATCAAACACTTTCAGTTCTTCATAAGACCAGGAAAATACATCTGAATACTTCTTCATCATTTCAACATATATATCTCTCTGTTTTTCTGACAATTTTCTGGATATTTTAACCATCCTGGGATTTGAATTAGAACTGATATCACAGTCCACTACATCAGTATCTTCTATTTGAATAACAACCTTTCTGGAAACATCGTTGTGGTCAAACAATATATCCAGTGGAACCAAACCTTTAGGTAGATGATTTGTCTTCAATTCAATGATTTTGTGCCCCAAAACACTGTCTTGAAGAACATTTGCAGCATGTACCTCTACATCATCATCTTCATTCTCTTGATCTATTGAAATATTGGAAAATTCTTCAATAGTCTTTAAGAATATTTGAATCTCCTCATCATATTTAAATACCTGTCAATTTTTAATATTATCTGGTATTGAGGGTCTGTGTCTAACCTCAATCTCAAATTTCAAGTTAGGAAACATTGGAGTCTTAAAGTTGTTGGCTGCAAGTGCCAAAGAGTCAGCCTGCTGATTCAATTTTTTGTGCACAAAAGTAATGTTGAATGCCAAAAATAAATTATCCACATAATCCCACACTTCATTCCTATATTGTTTTAACCTTTGCTGCTTGGTTTGATAAATATTTTTAATCTGGTGGATAATGTGTTATGAATCATCAAAAACAGAAATCTTATCTATACCCATATCTTAACCAGCTTTCAACCCTAACATCAAGGATTCATACTCACTGATGTTATTTCTTGTATCAAATTCAATTTTATATGACATAGGAATGACTTCTTGTGTAGGGGAAATGAAAACAATCCTAGCAACAGAACCTTCTCTAGAACAGGCCCCATCAAAATACATTTTCCAAACAAAATTTTCTACATTGTCTCCAACTACAGGTGTTATTTTCCTAACTGATGTTTCTGCCATCTAATCACCAATATGAAAAATAGAGGAGCTAAGTTAATATTATACAACATATATAGGATGATTACTAGGGTTTTCATGATCACTTACCAAGTAAGCCAGCCTTACTTCCCTGTATAATATCTGATGTTCTCCACCAAAAATAGGTATGGTAGCATAACTGAGATCCATTTGTAGAGTGCCTCCTACTTTCTTAGCCCAGGATTTGGAAAGAAGCATTCCAAATTTTGGAGATATCTCAACCACAATAACATTTAATACCACACTCTTCATAGGTAATTGGGAAAAAGTAACAACCATGTCCTTGTTGGAAATATGGAATAGCAGGGATGCAGAATGTCTAGGTTGTCATTGATGGCATGCCAAAGGGGGAGATTGTTGGAAATATGGAATAGCAGGGATGCAGAATGTCTAGGTTGTCATTGATGGCAATCGTCTATGGCAGAAGAAGCATAGCAATGTTCAAGCAGAGTGATGAAGGGTAGCCGACCCGACAGGAAAGAGACCGAGAGACGTCGGATCACAAAGGAAAATAAGTCGTAGTCTAAGGATTCGAGGAGAATAAGCTCAGGAGGCATAGCGCTCTTATACGCGCAAGGAGCACAGGAAAGAGACTGAGAGCCGTCGGATCTCACTCGGAAATCCCGACAGCTGTTGGATCGGGAGAAGCTGTGCAGATGTTAAGTGCAAGAGTGGGCGTGCAGAAGAGAAGGAAGACAGAGATTCACAACCACAGGATCTCATTCAAATTTCCCGAAAGAACGAGGGCCGTCAGATCAGACAGAAGCTGCGAGGGAGATATACCATCGGGAAAAGCCAAGGTGAAATCCCGA
>ML789070.1:302265-321675 GCA_009831015.1 Picea engelmannii | reverse complement strand
GAATCTAACTGAATATAGAGTACATGATTGTCAATGAATGGATATCTGCATATTGGTGATATAAGGTTGATAAAGTTAAAAAGGATTAATTTTCTATGCTACTGATTCACCCCCCCTCTCAGTAGCACGGTGTGTTCAACAGTCCTTGATATCTCCCAGAATCCATTATGCAGTTATGCAATATCTTGTCATGGATATTTAGTGTTATGTAGAATGGAGGAGAAGTATCGGTTATGTCTTCAATATGAGGTCCAATGGTTATATAAGGATTATAATCTTCAAGGTTGATAGTATCTGAAAAGGTGACCTAAGTAGATGGTTGTAAGGCCTTGAGAACAGTCTTCCTAAAAGGTTTTGTTTTCATTAGTTCTATCAGAGGAACATCAATTTTGATTTTTTTGATTTCATGTTCCAGGATGAAAGAAGAAACAACCTTTTATAATTCTTTAAACTCTGTAGTAATAACCTTGGCAACCTTCTTCAATGGTTGATCAATTTGAATCCCATGATTGTTTTTATCGATCCTTGTTTTAACTGGATTACTGGTCTTCTTTGTGGAAACATGTGTATCCACTTTAAGTGCAATTGATCTAGATATGAGATCATATTTCCTCCTTTTAGGTTCCTTTTGGATGACCTTGTCAACATCCCCTTCTTCAAACTGATTTAATATCAAAGCATATTCATAATATTGTTGTGTCAAATGAGAAAGGGATGATTCTGAATCATTTAGATGTACTGTAGGGTCTTCTTCAATATCATCTTCTTCCTCAGATTCTTCTACTGCATTATTTTGGAAAGGAGGCAAAACATTAGTAATAGCACAATTATAGTCCTTTTTAACCAAATAATCCAAGTGTTATGTCAATGTAGAATTATTTTCTAATAATGAGCAATAAGAAATGAACAATCACACAGATACACAGTACACCAGTGTTTTACGTAGAAACCCAAAGTGGGAGAAAACCACAAAATGTTTTTTCTTATATGTATTAGAGAATTACATTCATTGGAAGCACCAACTTCCTTTGTTTTCCAGCTACAACTGGAAGGAGGCTCCAACCCCCTAGTTTCTCAGGCTACAACCTGAGGGAAGATCCAACTCCCTAATTCTCTGGCTATAACTAGAAGGAGGCTGCAACCCCCTATGTTCTCCGACTACAACTGGAAGGTGGCTACAACCACATGTCCTTGCCCCATCCAACCGCCCTAAAATATAAGTAGAATGATGGAACCACTGAGAACCTATCACTGTGAGATATATTGTTGTACAACTATATCAACCTCTACCACTGACCTATATCCAATCTATACAACTGCCCTGTAATCAATATGTACCTAAACTGAACATGTATCTACAAAAATACAATAGGTACACGACCTGTAGCGCTGCAGCCCGCATATGTACATTCCCTATCTATTATGTAACCTGCGTATGTACGCACCCTAACTATTATGCAACCGACATATGCCTTCTGAAAACTAGGGTTTCCTTTTTCTTGAAAACTTTTGACCCTCTGTTACTTCTTTCACATAGATCTGTAACCTGTCACTATATCTAGACTGTAATTGTACCCTATTCATGCATCCTCATACATAACCTTTACTCAAGGAAAATATGTCTCTCTCTAGTCATGTGCCACCTAGGTGTGTGTAATCATGAACAAGTATAATATCCCTCACATGATCTTAGTCACCAAACCCTTTTTGATATTCATCCTCTCAATACATCAACTACTACACAAATACAATCTCTCAACCATGTACCATAAAAACCCTTATCCATATGCCAAGAAATACAATATGTCCCTCACAAGAAGTATCAATGATGAACATACCAACACTGTATTTCTGTAGATATGAATTATATAGAAGATCCCATGTAGCCAATAGTATATCTAGGGAGAATCCTCAAATCTCCATTGCCATTCCTCATGCATACATCAAAATACAACTATTCATAGAAATAAGACTTACCTTTTGAACCAATGGATGGATCTAATGTATCTGAGCACTTTAGACCTTCCTGGGAGCTTGATCTCAAAATATAGAACCTCTCCATCTTCATCTTCTCAAGTTTCCATGGATTTATCAATATGTACTTACCCTATACACAACCATCTCGCACACGTACGCACCCTATACATAGACAGCCCACGTACATGTACGCACCCTATACATAGCCAGCCTACATATATACGCACCCTATTCACAGACAACCTGCGTACATGTACTCACCCTATACACAGATAGCTCACGTATGCCTCATAAAATAGGTTTTCTTGTATTCATTGTAATTCCGAGAATTTCATCATCAACACTTCATGCTACCTCAGACGTTCGCCACTTCAAATGTATCCACAAGTATTTACAATAATATTTACACAAGAAAATAGATATACAATATGTACAAGTGTGTCTTTAATGAGTGAGCTTTGCCTGTTATTTATATCTTCATGTAGCCTTACACTTTCCTTATTTTAGGGCTTCTCCATTTAAAATAATTTATTTTTCAAAACACTTTGACTCTTGGGGGCTTCTATAAGACTCATGAGGGTTCTCCAACTTCATATGGCCATAAATTTCTAACCGTGAGGAGTTATGTGACGTTCCACATACCATCAGAAATGGAATGAAAAGAACTATGCATCTAGGATAGTTTCATTGACAAAATCATTGTCCTTCATCTCATTATTCCTCAATTAAGCATTGGTTCTCTAACCATACTTCTAGGATAACTCAATCCGCAAAGCATCTTCCCATGAGGGCTTTCACCATAAGGGGAACACTTTGGATTTCATCTATTTGTACTTCTTATCAACCATGACAAGACAATAATGAGTCATATTTACATCAAACAAACTTGGGTCCATTACCCAAACCTTTGTGCTACCGGGCTTTCATCAAGGGTTGACATCAATGACAACCAACCTTAATCAACAATATCCCCCTTTGGCATTGATGGCAAGACACTGATGCAATATTGAAATCATATCACTCATGATCCCCCTAGAACCATGCATCTATCCTTTGTACCTGATAAATATGATCCCCCCTGGAACCATGCCTCTGTCCTCTACATCTGATAAATCTCTCCCCCTTTGTCATCAATGGAAAAGGTATCTTTCCATTCGGGGTTGCTCCCCATGACTGAGTTGTCCTCTTATGGTGCTTTCTCGTGTACATCTAAGACATATAATATAAGCATTCAAAAAATCATTCATTTTGGAGTAGAAATAACTCCAATTCTCTGGCGAAGATATTCAAAGGCTTCCCGTGGAAGTGGTTTTGTAAATATGTCTGCCACTTGTTCTTTTGTGACCACATACTCAACTCTGATGTTCTTTTCTGCAAATTTCTCCTGTAGAAAGTGATACTTGATCGGAATGTGCTTCATCTTGGAGTGCATCACCGGGTTCTTTGAGATACTAATGGTGCTTGTATTATCACAATAGATTGGAATGGGCTCATCATACTCAACTTGTATATCTGTCAGATTTTGTTTCATCCAAAGAAACTGTGTACAACATGATGCTGCTACAATATACTCTGCCTCGAATGTAGATAAAGATACTTATGATTGTTTCTTGCTTATCCATGATACTAAACACTCACCTAAGTAGAACATTGTTCCATTGGTGCTTCGTCGGTCATCAATACAACCTGCCCAATCTGCATCTGTGTAGGAAATAAGTGATATATCCTTTCCTTTTGGATACCGTAATCCAAAATATTATGTTCCTTTAAGATATCTGGAAATTCTCTTCACTTGTAATACATGTGATTCATTTGGTGCTGCTTGAAATCATGTCACCTATCCAACTGCCTGCATTACATCTGGCCTGGATGTTGTCACATATAGTAGGTTTCCAATCATTGACCTATATTTCCTTTGATACGTAGACTTCTAATCATGATCTTTGCTCAACTTGTAACTGGTTTGCATGGGAGTGATAATCAGTTTGCAATATTCCATTCTGAACGTCTTTAGCATTTCTCTGATATACTTGGTTTGAGAAATAAAAATTCCTTGGTTTCTTTGACGTATCTGAAGTCTCAGAAAGAAGGATAGTTATCCAAGTAATGACATTTCAAATTCATTCTACATATCTTTTGCAAATTTATGGCTTAACCTGTCATCACCACTACCAAAAATAATATTATCAACATAAACTTCAACTAATAAAATATTACCTTGACTTACCTTGATGTAGAGGTTGTTGTCTGCACTTCCTTTTCTGAACCCTTCCTACTACAGATACTTATCCAATCTAGAGTACCATGCTCTAGGAGCCTATTTTAGACCATACAAGGCCTTCTTTAATTTACACACATAATCTGTGTTCTCTAACAACTGAAATCCTTCTGGTTGTTCAATGTAGACTTCTTCTTCAAGTTCCCCATTTAGAAAAGATGATTTCACATCCATATGATATACTTTAACATTTTTGGAGCATGCATAAGCTAAAAGAAAACAGATTGCTTCCATTCTGGAAACTGGGGCAAATGTCTCTTCAAAGTCGATTCCTTCAATCTATGCATATCCTTTACATACCAATCTATATTTGTTCCTTGTAACTTGTCCATCTTCATCTAATTTATTCCTGAAAACCCATTTTGTGTCAATGACATTCTTATTATTTGGTCTTGGAACCAATTCCCAGGTGTCATTTTTCTCTATTTGGTCCAATTCTTCATCCATTGCCTTATTCCAAAATTCATCCTTGATGGCTTCTTCAAAACAGTTTGGTTCAATTTTAGATAAGAGTGCTAGGTGTGTTTGTTCTAGTGAACATATTCTTCTTCTAGTCTCAAGTCCTACATATTTGTTTCTGATAATCTGACCTGAAGGATGATTCTTTTGTACTCGTTTACTGGGTGTCTTTGGAGACACTTGTTGAACTTGCTCTTCTTCTTCTATTGTATTCTCTCCATCTTCCTTTTCTACTTCTTTTTCATCTTCTGCTTCTTCTTCTAAGGGTTGTTTCATTGATTCATTTTTTTCTTCTTTTGATTATGGTTTGTTTGTTTCATCAATTATCACATTGATACTTTCCACAACTTTGTTCAATATTAGATTGTAACACTTGTATGCTTTCCTTGTACTTGAGTAACCAACAAGTAATCCTTTGTCCACACGAGAGTCAAACTTTCCCATTCTACCATCTTCTCTTTTGATATAACATTTGCTTCCAAAAACTTTGAAGTGATTTACATTTGTTGGTCTTCCTTTCCATAGCTCATAAGGAATTTTTTCGGTGTTGTTTCGGAGCATTAATTTTTTTTTAATGTGAATTGTTGTATGCACTTCCCGTGTCTAAAAAAATATGTCAATTTTGAATCCATTAGCATTGTTCGAGCCATTTCCTATATTGTCCTATTCTTTCTTTCAACAACTCCATTTTGTTGAGGTGTCCTAGCAACGGAGAATTTCCTTTTTATTCCATGATTTATGCAGTAGTCCATGATTGAGTTGAACTCTCCTCCATTATCATATCTCAAGCATTTGATTTTTTAATCCATTTCATTTTCAACCATTTCCTTATAGATCTTGAAGTTTTCAAAATCTTTTGACTTATTCTTGAGAAAGCAAACTACAGTCATTCTTGTATAATCATCAACTAATAACATAAAGTATTTCTCACATTTTAAGACCTTTGTTGTAGTTGGTCCAACTAGATCAGTATGCACAATTTCTAGTGGTCTTGTCATTGAATATTCCTTTGATTTGAACCTGGTCTTTGTTTTCTTTCCTTGTTGATAATGCTTGCATAAAGTATTGGTTGGTTTCGTGATCTGGGGAATTTATCTGACTTCTTCTCTTTTGCTGACTTTGAGAAGGCTATCAAAATGTATGTGACCCATTATTCTATTCCATAGCCAACTTTCATCTTCCTTTCCTAGACAACACTTTTCATTTCCAATTTCACTTAACATGTATATGTTTCTTGAAGTTCTTGCAGCTGTAGTAATCAATTTTCGTGAACCTTCTTTTCTTATCTCACACTTTTGTGAATCGAAAGTAACTTTATGACCTTGGTCACACATTTGACTCAAACTTAGAAGATTATGTTTCATATCTTCTACTAGTAGAACATTTTCTGCCTTTTCATCCTTGTTCCCAATTCAGACTGTGCCTTTTCCAATGATTTTGGTTGAATCATCATTTTCGAAGGAGACTGATCCATCTCTTTCCTTTCGTAATGTAATAAAATTATCTCTATCACCTGTCATGTGTTTTGAACATCCACTATCAACATACCAACTGTTTTTCTTCTTCTTAGCTTGTAGAGCAATTGTGCATTCTTCATTGTTATACTAATCTTGCTTTCTTATCCATGTCCTTTTCTGAGGTTCTTGTCTGTGACTATTGTTATTATGTTGAGGTTCTTTAGGAGGGACTGTCATTTTGCACTCTTTGGCCATGTGTCCAAAATTGTTATATTTCTAACATTCCACTTCAATGCTCAAAGATTCAAACCTGTTGTAACTTCTTCTCTGTGTTTCACTAGGCCTTCTTGAATAACCCATTTGTGTATGATTCTCAAAGTTGTTATTGTTCCTATTGTTAGCTCTCCAATTTACATCTTTATGTCCAAAATTATTACATGCATAACATAAACCAAAAAATATAGTTTGATACCTTGGAGTTCAGGATCTTCTGAAAGGAGGTGCTCTTATGAATTCTTCTTCTTCTTGAGGCCTATATATTGTTTGTTGATTCTGAAATATGAATCTTCTCGGTGGAGGAGTGTCCCTGTAATCTTCCTTGTATATCCTTCTATCCCCTTTTATTGTTTCTGCATAGATTTGGATATGTTTCTTACTCTGTTGTTTTGGAGCTTGATCCCTTTTCTGTCTGATTGTATCCAAGTCAGGTCTTGTCAAAATGAGATTTTTGATTGCTGATAATGTCATCCAAAACTTTTGAGCTATTCTGCATATTTTTCTTTTGAATATCCTTTCTTAATGTGACAATTTATGCTTCCAAGTTTTCAATGATCTTGTCCTTTTCTTCTAGCTTTTCTTTGAGTGCTTCTTTAATTATTTTATCTTCTTCTATTTGAACCTTCAATTTTGTGATCATTTGTTCTAGTTCTTGAGTGTCTTCTTTCTTGTCTAGTTATGCTTGTAGTTTCTTGTCTTTCTTCTTTTCTCTTTTGATAACTTCTATGGCACACATTAATTCTTCTTGAAAGTCAACTTCTTCCTCTTCAATTTCTTCTTTGACTTCTTCATATTCTTCTTTGGCTTCTTCATATTCTTCTTCGGAGTCTTCTTTATCAGAGTCTTCTACTGCCATGAATATAACTCTTTCCGTCTCACTGTCACTGAATTCATCTTCATCTGATGATGGGATGTCTTCTTTGGTGCATAAGATTTTCTTGAAGATTTTCTTTGTAGTTATTTTTCCTTTATATGTTTGTTTGCCTTTTAAGTAACCTTCATCATTTCTCTTTTTATTATGACGAAATTTGTTACCAAAATGACCAATACCATCACAATTAAAACAAATTAAAGGAATCTTACCTCTATACCTATCATTGGTTCCCTTGTTCATTCTTTTGACGAAGTTGGCTACTTCTTCATCATCTTCCGAGACCTCACTATTGTTGTTATATTCTTCTTGTTGATTTTTCTTCTGCTTTGATCTTTTGGATTCTTTGAAGGTTTCTTATTTTACATCTGGATTTTCTTGTTCAGTTCTCATTTCATATGCTATGAAGATTCCATGTAGTTCATCCATGCTTATTTAGTTTATATTTGGTATTTCTTCTAGTGCTAATATCTTAGTTTTAAATATCATAGGAAGAGGTCTTAGTACCTTTTGAACAATTACAGATTCTTCGATTACTTCTCCTAATCCTATGATTGCATTCATTGTTTCATTGAATCATAAGAAATAGGTTGCAATATTCTCATCTTCCTTCATTTTTAGTTGTTTGGTCTGGCCTCTATAAGTTTGAAGCTTTGTTTCTTTGACTTTTGTATCTCCTTCATAAATATTTCGAAGCTTGTCCCAAATCTCTTTAGCGGATTTATAATGTAAAAATTTGGTGAATATTGTTTCACTGAGACCATTCAAAAGTGCATTTGTGGCTTTGGAATTATTCTGACCAAGTTTCATTGTTGTGTCATTTGTTGGTGGAACTGCTAGTGTTGTGTATCCATCTACAATTGATTGCCAAATTTCAAATCCCTGTTCCTGTATATATGTCTTCATCCTTATGCTCCAAAAATCATACTTTTTTCCATCAAACTGTGGTATTCCATTTTTATACAAGTTGTTTCTCTCCATGATCTAACTTTTAGTGGTTAAACTGATTTCTCAAGGAACCCGCTCTGAAACCAATTGTTGGATTAATGAGAGGGGGGTGAATCAGTAATAGTGCAATTATAGTCCTTTTTAACCAAATAATCCAAGTGTTATGTCAATGTAGAATTATTATCCAACAATTAGCAGTAAGAAATGAAAAATCACACACATACACAGTACACCAGTGTTTTACATGGAAACCCAAAGAGAGAGAAAACCACAGAATGTTTTTTCTTATATGTCTTGAAGAATTACATTCATTGGAAGCACCAACTTCCTTTGTTTTCTAGTTTCAACTGGAAGGAGGCTCCAACCCCCTAGTTTATCTAGCTACAACCTGAGGGAAGCTCCAACTCCCCAATTCTCTGGCTACAACCAGAAGGAGGCTGCAACCCCCTATGTTCTCCGGCTAAAACCAAAAGGTGGCTACAACCACCCTGAAGTATAAGTAGAATGATGGAACCACTAACAACCTGTCACTGTGAGATATATTGTTGTACAAATGTATCAACCTGTACCACTAACCGGTATCCAATTTGTGCAACTTCCCTGTCATCAATCTGTACCTGAAATGAACATGTATCTACAAAAATACAACAGGTACGTGACCTGTAGCGCTACAACCCACGTATGTATGTGCCCTATCTATTATGAAAACCACGTATGTACGCACCCTAATTGTTATGTAGCCTATGTATGCCTTCTGAAAACTGGGGTTTCCTTTTTCCTGAAAACTTTTGACCCTCTGTTACTTATTTCACATAGATTTGTAACCTGACACTGTATCTAGACTTTAACTGTACCTTTTGCATGCATCCTCATACATAACCTGTACTTAAGGAAAATATGTCTCTCTCTATTCATGTGCCACATAGGTGTGTGTAATCATGAACAAGTATAATATCCCTCGCATGATCTTAGTCATCAAACCCTTTCTAATATTCAGCCTCTCAATACATCAACTACTACACAAATACAAGCTCTCAACCATGTACCATAAAAACCTTTAGCCATATGCCAAGAAATATAATATGTGCCTCACAAGAAGTATCAATGATGAACATACCAGCATTGTATTTTTGAATATCTGACTTATACAGAAGATCCCATGTAGCCACTAGTCTCTCTATGGAGAATCCTCAAATCTCCATTGGCATTCCTCATGCATACATCAAAATCCAACTATTCATAGAATAAGACTTACCTTTTGAACCAATGGATGGATCTGATGTATCTGATCACTTTAGACCTTCCTGGGAGCTTGATCTCAGAATCTAGAACCTCTACATCTTCATCTTCTCAAGTTTCCATGGCTTTATCAACATGTACTCACCCTTTACACAACCAACCCACGTACGTACGCACCCTATACAAAAACAAGTCACATACATGTACGCACCCTATACACAACCAACCTTTGTATGTACGCACCCTACTCATAGATAGCCCATGTACATGTACTCACCCTATACACAAACAACCCGCGTATGCCTTAGAAAATAGGTTTTTTTGTATTCATTGTAATTATGAGAATTTCACCATCAACGCTTCGTGCTACCTCAGACATTCGCCACTTCAGATGTATCCACAAGTATTTATAATAGGCTTTACACAAGAAAATAGATATACAATATGTACAAGTGTGTCTTTAATGAGTGAGCTTTGCCTCTAAATTATATCTTCATGTAGCCTTACACTTTCCTTATTTTAGGTCTTCTCCATTTAAAATAATCTCTTCTGCAAGAAACTTTGACTCTTGGTGGCTTCTATAATACTCATGAGAGTTCTCCAACTTCATATGGTCATAACTTTCTAACTGTGAGGAGTTATGTGACATTCCACATACCATCGAAAATGCCATGACAAGAACTATGCATCTAGGATAGTTTCACTAACAAAATAATTGTCCTTCATCTCATTTTTCCTCAATTAAGCATGGGTTATCTAACCATAATTCTAGCATAACTAAATCCGAAAAACATCTTCCCGTGAGGGATTACACCATAAGGGGACCACTTTGGAGTTCATCCATTTGTACTTCTTATCAACCATGACAAGACAATAATGAGTCATATTTACATCAAACAAACTTTGGTCCATTACCCAAACCTTTATGCTACCAGGCTTTCTTCAAGGGTTGACATCAATGACAACCAACCTTAATCAACAGATTCCTCCTTTCTCTTGGTAAGATTTGAGGTACATTATTTGGTCTCCTGAACTGATTAGTATTTTTGTAACCACCTTCCTGTGCAGGTCTACTGGGTTGTTTTTGTTCCATTTTCAACCTAGCCATATTAGATGTCAAGTTTTTATACATTTTATCCATTTCATCCATCTTAAAATCAGATCTTGTATGAGAAGAGGAAGGAATCTCTTCTTTATGCTTTTTCTTATCTCTATCACCCCTGGACTTCAACTTGTCTGTTGATAGTATGTTAGATTCTACCTCAATAGCAACTTCCTTCATCAGGCTTAGGGTAGCAGACTTTCTTTCTCTCGGTAACAGAGAAAATTCATCTTTGAAAGCATTGACAAATGTGATTTTGGCTGATGTTTCTGAAGGTTAATTTCATCTGGAATTTTACTGTAAATTTTATTGAACCTTTTAGTAAAATCAGATATTGATTCACCTTGTTTCCTTTTTAAAGCACCAAATTCAGTAATGTAGTATAATTAGTCTTTCTTATCTCCCTAGTGTCTTAAAAAGGTGTCATCCAAAGCATCAATATCAACAATGGAATTAGGTGGCAGCCTCCTGAACCATTTTCTTGCTTCACCATCTAAACTCTGCACAAATAGTCTCATCCACACGTCTGCATGCTCTACATTAAAATTGTCTGCAAAACTGTAGAAATAATTCAAATTCTCTTCAGCAGTAACTCCTCCTTCTCCATTGAATCTGGGAAAATATTTCATATAGTCATTTTGTGGAAAGGCATACAGAACTTGTGGTAGGTTTAATGGTGCATATATGGCTGCAAAAATTGCATCCATTCTATTTACAACCATATTTTCTATCTTTGATGTTTGAACTTTAGGAGTAAGCAATATTGGTGATGTAGAAAGAGAAATTTTCCCTGTGTGTGGAAACTTAGTTGTACTGATAATAATTCTTGATCTTCAGAAAATAGAGGTTTATTTTCTAAACTAGAACAAGATGATGGTCCAAGAAAAAGAGGGTTTTCAAAAGAGGAACAATGTGGTTTAAATTCTTCAGAAGAGAAGGATTGAGATGATGAAGAGAGTTCTTTTGGTTCACTTTTAATGTCTTGGTTTTGATCTCTCGAGGCTTTAGCTACAGACAAAGTATTTGAATGTTCTTCTTCAATGAGCTTAGCAAGTAGCTTCCATTTATTTAAATTTAATTATGAGATAATTTAAGGAAAGGAAAATGTACCAGGCTCAATGACAGGTTTAATCTCACTTTCAGGAATTAATTCTTCATTTGATTGGAGTTTGATAATTTTGGAGGACTTTCCTTGAGATATTTTTTAAGGTAATTTTCCCTTTGAGAGAGAGGACTGTCTAGGAATGACTTTAGATTTTCTTAATAATTTTTCAAGGTCTGGTACTGCTGCAACATTCTCTAGGTCTGGATTTTTTCTAGTTATTGGTCTCTTTGTAGATGATGAGGAAGTTGGAGGAGATTTAGGTCCTCTGCCTTCTCTTTTAGGATCAATAATTACCACAGAGGAGTCTCCATGTGAAACAATCACAGTCTCATGTAATGTCCAAAATCTTGTTCACCATCAAGATTTGAATCTAATCTTGTCGTTTCCCCAGGGAAGATATATTTGTTTCTTCGTCCTCGACAATGGCGCCAAAATATGTTAGTCCCTAAAGTTGCACTTGATTGTGAGATGGCCAGCTAAGGCATCATCAAGTTATTGCAATAGTATTTTAAGGGATTTATGAATTGGTTTTTTAAAAGGGTGGTTGAAAACTCGTTCTAGGTTTTAAGGTAAACATGAATTTTAAAATAAGGGAAAGAGATATTCCACTGACTGGTTAAAGGGTAGCCACATAGATAAATCAGACAAATAAGGTAAAATAAAGAAAGGAAATATGAAGTCTTCAATTTGTTAATCTCACATAGATTTCTTATCTCAAAATATAATTAAGAAACAAGAACATGAGCTTGTAAATCAAATCTTGATAATAATAATAATAATAATAGTAAATTCTTCACTGCATTAATTAAGACCAACAAAAATTTGCATTGAAATTGAAAAATGATCTCAAGCAAGAAGAGAAAAATAACATGAAAGAAGAGAAAGTTTGACCATCAATATGCCTTTGCCATTAAGTGTCAACATAAAATAAAACTGTCTTACAAGGATTTCAAAACAGGTCCCTAAATATCCAACTTTTTGACCTCCACAAATTTTTTCATCTGTATATTTAAACTATACAAAAGATGACTACAGATCCTATTTTATAGTGTTATGTTAATAAAAGGATCTGGTCAGTATCTATCTTCTAGGAAGATTAACTCAAAATGAGCATTTACATTACCAAAAAAATAAGCAGCTCAACAACTTAATCCAAAATGATTTTACAATAACATATCAAATCCCACAAAATTTTGGATTGATCTTGATTGAGTTATACATTCGAATTACCCAAATTCATTAGGTCAAAATCAAGTTGATCATCTTTTACTCATTGGGTAAATAGTATCAAAACTTCCAAAATTGTGCATAAAGGCCTTCATAAGGCTATCCTGATATAACAATGGCATTGTCTTTAGTAGACCTTTGTTTCATCTTGGTTATTAGCACAATGTTGTGCCAATACAGTTTGAAGTTAGACTCTCACATCTCCTTGAGCAATTATTTTTTCTCCTTTCTCTTTTTCTTGAAACCCTATATCTTTTCGTGTTGTTTGGCACTCCATTTCTCTACTTGAGCCTTTTCCTTCTTTAACTACTTCACCATTTTCTGAAGTTCTTTGATATTGTCTTTATCACTTCTAACCTTGACTTTGAATTCTAGGAATTCTTCTACAGGTGCAGGTTTGTTTAGGTCAATAGCAGCCTTAGGTTCTCTCAGTTTGATTTGGTATCTAGAGGATAGTTCTGAGCTATGATCATCATCAGAACTATCTGATTCCATGGCCTCTGGAATATCTGGTATCTGGTATGAATCTACAGGATGATAGTCTTTGTTTTCAGAAATTCCACCTGTTGCTTTGAAAAATGATTCAAATCTTGATGATATGGTGGTTTCTCTCATTATAGGTCTTGTAGAATGTTGAGCAAATTGTTTTCCTTTTTCTATTGTTTTCCCTAAGTTTTTATTTTCTTTTTCTTTTCTGTGAAATAGAGGTATTTCTGCCTGTTCTTTAATACCTACTTTAGAGTCTTCAAAATTATCCTCTATGACTATAATGTTTTCTTTTTTGATGGATGGTTCAAACATAGCTTTAGATTTTAACCTAAATTTGTTGTCAGCCCTAGTGGAGTTTCTACTAGGGTATGTAGACACTGATGAAGATTTCTTCCCCTGTTTTTTTCCCTTGGCACATTTCTTACTAGTTTATTTCTGTTTATGTTGGACTGTGGGTTTAACTGAGCCTACATTGCAATATCATCTATATCTACTTCCATACTTATCTCTGTATTAGGAAACATATCAATCTCTACATCAGGTTTTGATCTCTTACCTCTACTGGTGGTGGATTCTTCTTGACTTTCATCTACAGGGGTATCAACTGGGATTTGTTGAGTGTGTATCTTTATTTTATTAGCCCTTGTCACCCTGGTTGCAGATATTTCTTCTTTGACTGGGAATTCATCAATTGTGATACTTTGTTTCTATGTAGGTGCTCTTTTCCCTTTATACTTTTTAGGTTTGCTTGGTTGTGGATCATTAATTAGAGACTGGATTAACCAATCCCAGGGTCTTTATACTTCACTCAAAGAAGAAACAACCAGTGTCTTTATCGAAACTTGGTGGAACAGGCTACCTTTGGCTATGGCATGGTGAGACTGTACACTTTTGGGCATATTCGATAGACTTTTGAGTAGAAAATATGGTAAATTTAGGGGGTAATATCCATTGATGTGTATTAATAATCTGATATGACAGATGTAAACCAATGAGAACCTACCCTCACATGTAATATACATGTGAATTATAATCAGAGCAGTATGCCACTCCTTTATGATCCAGCTATGGGGTACTCCTTTCTTCCAATTTGGATTTTGTTTATCTGGTAGCAGGAACTGGTTCACTAATTCCATGACCACATGCTCTTGTTTCCACCACCTTTCTCACCCAATCGGCAATTTGCAAGATCTAGCAATGGAGTGTTTAGTCACCATCATCAACAATTTTCCAATCATAACTTCAAAACCATCGAATTTTTGTGTGAATATCATGAAGACCTGTTCATCGTGTCCCTGAAAAGTGAACTACTATATATGACCAAATTTTCCATGGTTTTTCATTGTTATTTCCACACATATCCATCGCACTTTCGTGGAACTTGTTTTGTCGTTATATCCATGAACCAGGTATTCATGGAAACAATGACGACATAAGCCCACCACTTATCATCATCCTCAAGATAGGTTTACCTTAAAAATCATGGAAATAGAGATGAAACATCATCACAATAGGGATGAAGAACCGTGCCAAAGTAAAAAAATCACCAACAGATTATGACACAGATGTCATACGTGCGACGAAAAAGCGTGGAAAGTTGCGACAAAAAAGTGTGGTAATAGCGACAAAAACTCTTGGTAGAGTAAAAACTCATGAAGAGCTTACGAAGAAGATGCTATATGTGTGACAAAAAACCATGGAAAAGTGCGACGAACTTTCGTGGAAATAGCGATCAAAATCCTTGTCAAAGTAAAACCTAATCATTAGCTTGCGATGAACTTCCGTCGATATTGCCACGCCTCTTGTAGGTTTTAAAAAATAAAAATATAAAACAATAGGTATGATATCCACCATTTCTTATTGCTATAAAAATTTAGTAATATTGTAGCATTGTGAATTGAAACTTATCTTAGGTAAACATTAATGATACAAAGGATTTTTGTGAAATATCTACACTAATGGAAAGGTTTGAGAATAACTTGTCCACAATGGATTCAACCATGGGAGTGGATGGGGGACATAATTAGAATTAGGGTAATAGGGCTCTATGGAATTAAGTGGATCATTGCCCACCATGATTTTATAATTATAATAAAGTGGGGTGTATTGAAAGGAATTACTTATATCCTCACCATCCTTGATGTGGGTACTATCAAAAGACAATACATAATACACATGATTGTGTACAATTGATTAATAAATGGGAGGCACAATACATGATATAAAGTAGTGATAATATGGTGAATTTTGAGATTTATATCCATGGTGAAAATATAGTAGGTTGTGCCTACATTGGGATCAACATTGTCACCTATTTTGGATCCAATTCTAGCACAAATATGAGAAATGCAAATCAAGGACCCATATATCAAGCTTTATAGTGAGCACCAAGGTTTTATGTACTATGAAAAAAAGGTTACTTTAAATATGTAATTAAGGTGATGCAGGAAGCTATTCGTGCTAGAAACATAGTTACTATGAATGCAAGAAATAGAAAACCTTCCATAATTTGGCCACTAAGCCAATGCATGATTCTACTAGTGTATATAGTGGAAGATGAAGTCAAAGAATTTTTGAAAAGTTTTCTATAGATAATAGACACTGATAAATCCACAAAAAATTTAATGGAGGTCCTTGGGCCAATTTTAGAGTCACCAATAGAGGCACAAGATGGGCCCTTAAACCATGTCCAGTGAACAAGGTATGGAAAATAATTTATCTTAAATGCATTGATTCAATGATATGAAGTGTGAGAAGTTATGCTCAACTTCAGGTTGGATGTTAACATCCTACTGAAGTAGTCATGGGAACTCATGGGATGACCAAATTGCATCCACTTGTTGATCTACTGGTATTTGGTGAACCAATCACACATTTTTCCCATTTTCAAATTGGTGTAGATGGAATTTTATCTCGATTGTGTGAATATTTATGCTTACTTTGAGTTCATTGACATAGTAGATGAAAAATATCCATACCTAGTATTGTAATGGATTGATTGGGAATTTGATAATTATTTCATTTGATAAGAAGGGTTATTGGATGGTATATCCATTGGATCTAATGTAGGGAAATACATTTGTTAAATATATAGAAGAAGTATTGGATGAAGGTGTGTTTCAATAATCTCACCATAGGATAGTGGGAAGACTACATTAATCCAACTGCTAGTGGAAAGTTGAGTTGGACAATAGCATTATCATATGTCATTTATTCCAAAGTGTCCATTACTTTTGGGCTGCCTAGGGAGTATGAGAATTTATTGACACAAATATGCACACTACCAAATTCCATTAAGTGGATTCATGTAAAGATTAAAGATCCACTAGTGTTTAATGGCACAACTGATGCCACAAAGTTTATGGAACACATAACTTAACACATCATGTTTGAATAGAGGGTATAAACATTGGATATTACTTTAGTATATATCCTTGAATGATTGTGGGAATTTCATTATGAACTTTGGACTCACGAGAAGATATAGTAGGACTAGGAACCTACTAGACATAAGGTTTGTGTTGACCCATGTTCCCATCCATCGATCTTGATAAGGACAAGATATTGATATGATCCGAATGAATTTGAAAGTCCAAGTCATAGGGACTATGAGGGGATATATATATATATATATATATAAGAGTAGTGTAACTTAGTGGAATGTATAGGGTTGTACGGGCTCAAAAAATAAACTTTCTCGGTAGAATAGATCAAAGTTCTTCTTATCAAAATAATTTGAACTGTTCCAAGAACCCAACATGCATTTTATCGCATTGGTCTCTTTCATTAAATGATATTGTTTTCTAATGAACTAGTTAATTCATTTCATCTCCTAGGAACATGAATATAAGTAATAAATTAAAAATGGCACTCAAGGAGTCTCACCTGGGAAAGATTTTGTTCAAGAGTAGGACCATGAAAATAAATCAATCTTTTCCAAATAGTCCCTACAATTCAATGGTACTTCTTATATAGTGGACCATGTGGATCATTGTGAAACTCACTAGTATACACAAGGAAATTTCTATTTAGTAGTGGGTGCATAAATGTGTGCCCACCTTAGATTCATTGTTGAAGAATTGGTACCTATCGAAGAAAAATGCAATGATAGATGACCTATTGACCATAACTACAATTTAAGTTCTATGACACTTTTCAACTTTGTGAGGAAAATTAGTTGATTAGTGGGGATATAAAACACATTCAATGTTTCCCACTAATGGGACTACCATAATGTTTGACCATAGATTTTGTATAGGATGATGTCACAAAAGAATTTCATTCTCCATGGTTTGAATAAATAGAGGTGCACCATGTAGTCAATTAAGCCAATAATACCAACTATTTAGTTAACTATCATGGGATATTGAAGACAAATAGTCGATTTCAGTATGGAGGATGTGTCTAAGTTGGTTATTATTGGTGACTATTTGTATGAAAACATCATTCCATACATTGTATATTTTATTTGAGAGTACACTCACATATTCCCATGTAGCATCTTTGAGATGAAAAGAGTGAGAGGAGAACATTGGGAGATGAATATAGAACTAAAGCCTGACACCTGATCTACCAAGAATTGACTATATAGGATGCATTCACATTATAAGGACTATGATAAACAATAGATATGTGATATGCTAACTATTGGTTAGATATTTTCAGAGGAACAATAAGGTTCAATTAGTCTAATAGTCATCTAGGGTGTGAAAAAGGTGGAATAATTTTTTCTATGAAATTGTTTAGATTGAGTCAAGCCTACATACATGATCCCTTTCATACACGTTTTAGTCACGATATTACCAAGAAAATGGCAAGGAATGAACCTTACACCTTCATAGTAGGATTATTTGGCTATCATAAAATCTATATCATCAAGGAGGATAAGATGAACACCATTTTTTCTATGGAATGGTGATTGTATGGATACAATCTCATGCCCTTTGGCCCAAGTAATGCACCAATTATGTTCTCTAGAATCATGTTTGTTATGTTCAATGAGTATATACATAATTTCCTTGAGATATATTTTCAATTATTGGGGTTGTATATCTAGCTAAAGGGTCACATGGTTAAACTAATGTTGGTGATGGAAAGACGTTGATTGATCTAGTTGTACCTAAATATTAAGAATTTCATTTTCTACACCCCATTCAACATCCTCTTGGATCATATTATATACAAGGAAGGATGTTTAGTCAAACTAATGAAAATCATAGTAATTTTAGAATATGTATGCACTAGAGAATGTCCCTATGTTATGGTCATGCAGGGTATTACCATATATTTATCATGGGACATGCTCAACTAATAATGTAGAAGGAGGAACTACTATTAAAAGGTGTCCCATTTGTATGGATTGTAGAATGTGAAAAGGGTTTTTCCAAGTTAAAACAGTGGATGGTTATGGATCCAGTTCTTGTTTTTCCTAATTGGTCAAAAAATTTCCATCTCCATGTGGATTCCACTACCATTGCATTGGGAACATGTTGGCATAGCTAGGGGAACACATGCTACACCACCCAAGTTAATTTTCTAGAAAAAAATTGTAATTACACAACCATGAAATGCAAAGGCCCGGTGATGGTGTATATGCTACAAAATTTCAAGTATTATCTTATGGACCAATCCTTCAATTTGTTCATTGATAATTTAGTGGTCAAGTATTTGGTTAACAATAAAATGTTGGAAGGCTAATTCTATCAATGTTTTCTACTATTTTAGGAGTTTGATTTTGAAGTGGTGGTTAAACTAGGTAAATACGATGTGGGACCTAATCACCTCTCGAAAATCTACAATTGGAACAATGTTGGGATAGCTCATAAAGTGTTAAATGTAGATATATTTTGCATGGAAGTAGTTCTTGAATTCTTCACTAATATTTCCAACTTCAAATACAAATCTACATGCACTAGAAGAATATGGTGATAGTAAAGATTGATAGCTCATAATTAAGGATACAAATTATTAGTTAATCATATG
>ML789070.1:282287-293280 GCA_009831015.1 Picea engelmannii | reverse complement strand
CCCCCCCCCCCAACTAAAGTGGTTGCATATCCTCATGCAACTTAGGGTAGGTTATGGAAGGAAAGAGAACATGGCGAGGAAATTTTCCAAAATATTCAAGTCATCATATAAGGAATTGTGTGATTAAATCTTAGAAAAGAACATACCTCCACTTACCCAAAAAGTAGATGTAGTTGTTGCGGCTGCTGGATCAAGAAAATGTGATTGGCGTTGTAGTTGCAACTGCTATAACTTTTGAAGCAAAGAATATCTGTCTGTGACTGATGGAAGATGGAATGTGTCACTGTTGCAAGATCAGGAAAATAGAACTGTTGATGTTGCTACTGCTGTAACTGGATCATGGGAAGTGAAGGAATATGAACTGCTACTGCTGAATCATGAGAAATGTAGAAGGCAGAGAATATGGAACTGTGGTACTCTCATAGATATGACATCAAACTTCTGCAACTGTGGATGCAATCATGAAAAAGTGTATACTCTTCACTCGCTACAAAACCAATGGTACAATTCTCATCATGCGAATGAATGTGTCAATGTCGAGCATGAAGAGAAATCATTGGATTACCAGCTATTGATGAATGTTGTTAACCAATGTGAGACAAACTCACCAGTGATGTCAATGAGTGTCAAGGTACCTGGGTACATCTTGAAAAATGAAAATAGATGGGTTGATGTCGAGCCACTTGCAATATCTAACGATCAAGGGACATTGATGTATTCCCATGATTGCTAGTGAGAGATCTTGTTGTTAAGGCATGCAAGCCTCAAGGTACTCAAAAAGGAACTCTAGTCTATATCCCAGATAAGTTGTCAAGGTCGATGGGGCAAGACTGTTGAAAGGTGGGCCTTAAGGAATCCCACATCTGTCAAAATGAGTTTATAAAAAGAGTGGTAGGACTATAGATGTAAAGATCTCAATAGCAACAAGGGTTATGGCAAGGAAATGTAATCATGGAAAAAGGGAGTTTGTTTTATTCAGAAGGAAAACTGGAAAGGAAACAATGAACTCAAAAAGATAAGGGAAATGATGTATGCAACTCAGAAAGATAGGCATGTGTGAAGTCGTGAAAGTTAAGGTAGTGGAAGATGGCTTCAACACCAGGGATGACTGATCGGCTTTGAAGGAGAAATAGGATAGTGTCTCGTCACGAAATTTGGAAAAATGCTAAAATATGGGTATTGCAACATGGATTATCAGCATGTGCATTGTGTAACAACAAACATCAAGATGTGCAAAAAAATTTTGTGTAACAACAAATTGTTTCTATGTATCAGCAAACATTTGGGTGCCCAAAAAGTTTATGTTGACTAACATCTCCTTCAAGCTATCTAGCAAAGCGTGTTTTTCTGAAAAATGTTGCGATTCCGAAAGACCACTGTGGCATGGAAAATGAGCGTCTTGTTCCTGCAATCAGTCTTTAGTACTAATCCTATTGTTTTCACTTATTTTCTTTGTCATTGATTTCCGCCAAATTTACTTCAAGAAAACAAATTAGCTTTGAACCAGAAAATCATGCGTTCGTATTGTTTTCAGGAATATCCATTTGCACTTTTAAATTTTCTGAGTTTGTAAATGTTTTTATTGTTTTTCTTTCCATGAAAATATTTTTGTATGATTTTATTAATATTATTATTTTTATTGTTTTTCTTTTTACAGCAAAACAAATGAAAATAAAAGAAATTCATGATGCAGAAATGAAGCAAACTTCATTATTCTAGAAATATAAATAAGGCCACAGCATAAAAAGTCATAAGAAGGTCCATAAAATCAAAAGATCAACTATAAACTTCAACTTAGTCCTTCTTTCATGCGCCAAAACATCATTTATTTGGTGCCATAAATCCTATGCTACAGCTTGGAAAGTTCTATCAAAAATCTTTTGTGCAATAATGCTTTGAATCCTTTCTTTGTTGTTGTCTTTGATGAACGTTTGTTTCTTATGCAACCGCCATTCAAGGAAAAAGAAACCTGGTTATGACACTTCCATTCATCCCCTACTGACTAAAACTTCAAGGAATAAGATGGTAAATTTAGAGATATTTGGATTGCACTTAGGATGGATCCAAGGTTGTTGTCATTAACTTCCCTGGCAATTGTGCATTGTATGAGTTACTTGACCAGTCCTACATTATCATTCACCTTCAGATATTCCACAAGTTAGATAACATAAATGCATGTCATTTAAAATGCATCACCTCAGACACACCACCATTAGCAAAATTAACACAGCCATTTGTTTATGGTTAATCAAGGGTGAGTCGAGAGAAAAACGACAACTAGCCTTTTGTTTTCTCAAGAAGAAATTGGCATAATTTCTTCTCAAAATGCCAAGAAGTAGATCTGAGTATAAATTGATGCTCCACTTGACAATCATATACCAAAATTGCATTTAGTTATCATACCAGTTGGGGTAGCAAGAGATAGCAAAACAACGTGCACATAAATGAGAAATGACACATTGTATTGTATTTCTGGAATGAGGCGTACCTGACGTTCCTCAATTGTTGAATTCTATGCTTAAAATTTTTACCTATTTTCACATGAATATGGTCCAAAACATTTTTCAATGAAATCTCATTCAAGGGAACGCCATGTTTCTGCAATTCTTTTAAATAATCCAACTCAATAGGCTTCAAAAATAACATAGCTTCCCCTTTCTGCAATTTCGTTCTACCAACCCTATGCACATATTCATTCGCATCTCCTGAAGAGTCATACTAGATAATCCATCCAACTTTTGGAAAGTCCAAGCCTCTTGCTGCGACATCAGTGCATAAGAGAAGAGCACATTTTTCTTCGTTATATCCCGGAAAATTTTTCTTTCGTTCTGCTTGTGTCATATTTCCATGTAGACAAAATGTTTTGGATTTTATGAAGCTTCCCTTTTCTTCATCCACCTCTTGAAAATGTGTAACCCAGTGAAAATCACTTATGAGTGCATAGTGGAAATCCACTACACCATATGTTGAGAAGAAAACCACAACCTTGCGAGAAGGTTTTGCTTCTAATTGAGATCGCAAAAGAGCCAACAACACTACAAACCTTAAACAACATGGCACCTTGATGTAACTCTGAACTAACGTAGCTGGAAATCTATAGTGTGATGTTGAACTACAAGTTCCAGGTGGAGCCAGTTCATTTTTTACTGCATAGCCCAATGGTGACGGGATTGTTCAAACTTATTTTTGCAAGACCATTAACCCACTTATTCAGTGTTGCTGACAATAGAAAGTTTTATCGTTGGTACTCATCATCAGAAGACCGGTTATTTGTTGTATTCTCATTATCAAATCCAAGTTGCCCAGATGCTGCGAGTTAAAAGGCCTCTCATCATCCCATTCTTGTGAGGTATTTGAATCGTCTGACATGAAGGTGATAAAATCGGACATGTGAGGTGAGCTGGAGCGCAAGGAAAGCTACCATTCAACTTCTCAAAGTTTCGGGCCCCTTTTTTTTGAATCGACTTCTCCCAACACAAGTTGCTTTGGTCCAATATTTGCTCTACTCATTCTCCAATATGTCAAACGATAGCAAGGAATCGAGTAGATTATCTATCCATGCTTGTAGTGATAAAAGGAATCGCCGACATGGAATTGCTTTCATTTCGATCATGGATACACCTACAGGATTGATCTTACCAATTAGATGGAACCTGTAATGAGTGTACACATAGAACACAAGGATTGTCAAATCTCCAAATCACTCTAACTAAGAGAACATCTACGTCCATGCGAGACAAGTCTCTTCAAAAATCACATGTGAAGCGCCCACTGTTATGATTTTGAGAAACCCATCAATTGGTCGATTGAGAAAGGGATTGCTCATATCAATCACCATACCCACAATAAGAAATTCATCCATGAGGCATCTTCTTAGGTGCTTTTGAATCGGTGTTGAATTGCAGTGATTCGGAAGTACGAAGAACTGCAAAACAAACAGGTCACTCATTCAAGTCATGCTAAGAGGAAAAAACAAACGGTGACCCACCCTTGGCATACGGCCCAGTCTTCATCAATTCATGACAATTGCAATGTTCTCCATCGTGAATTTAGCAGTAAAATCATGGGTGTATAATTCTGGATGTGTCTTCTTCGTTTTGTTGAGTTGAAGGTGATTTCCTTCTCCTTATATTTTTTTTTATGGAAATAGGGAGTGATCTACATGCCGAGAAGATTTGGACCTGGTATTGGCTCTAGAATTCCAAAAGTAAGACTGAGTTGAGCACCGGTGTAATTCAACGTTTCAACTACCATCAGCTTAATCCTTGTGAATCGAAAAACACAATGACTGGCCACCCTAAGCACAATACGATCCAACTACATCAATAACGAAAGAACAATTTGTCATTTTGTTACATTTCTAGATGTGGCCTTAGTGAAAAGACAAAGAGATATCTCATTTTAGCAAATTTTCAATGAAGTCATCATAAAAACTTTAATGTGTACTACCGTGACCAATCCTGATACTCTCTTGTTCACTGGATGATTCTTGAAACTGTAGATCACATATTGGTTGTTGTATAAATTTCAAAGATAGTATTACACCAACTGGTCATGATTGTAAGAATTATCGACTATGCAAAGAAATCTGGAGAAGATGTGAAGACACGTGGCCACATCCAATCTTTATTTATTAGTGGCATTGAGTTTTATTTATTTAATGGTGAAATGGCCGATCGCTTCAGGATCTGGACCGATTGTGAATTAATTGGTACCGGCATATTTTGATATCAACCAGTGGATATGCATAATCATAATCCTACCACCAATCATCGCAATGATTTTCGACAGTTAAAAGCCACGGTAAAGAGGGTATATTGCTACAAAGATCTCACAATTGAATCATGATTTTGATTTTACGCACCAATAATTAGGTAAGGAAGAGAAAGAATAGTTGCACGATCATGATTTGGTTCTTATTTTTCGGTCAAAAACCCAATTATAATTCCTAATATGAAGCTCAAATTAAACATGGAGATCAGGAAAGCAAATCACAGCTTCTTAATTATCGAAAAAGATAAGAGCTATCACATGAGTTGCACTGGGATCCTCATTCATTGGGAGACTAGGGTAGTTTGCTTGTTATCACAAATCTAAGATAGATCTCTAAAACAAAACTATTTTGTTGTTGTTGTGTTGCAAATTTTTTTCAATGATCACAAAGAGAAACGAGATCTTAATTGAGCGGTTTTGAAGCGTTTGAGGGTGTTTGCAGCCGGTCAAATGTATGGATCAAGATTTGCGTAGAATTACTATAGGTTTTACATGGGTAGTACAACTCAATCGAGAGCAAATGAGACACAGACATTTTCAACGTGGAAGGATGCAGGCAAAATATGACATTGTTGCCATTCAAACCAGAAACTATTGCAGCAGGAAACATAAAAAAAAAAATTGCATAGTTTAAATGGAATTCAACCGACCATAGTTTAGCATTGTTTTTAGTATGAAAAATGCAATTTGTTTTTATTCACCTAATATGTATTGTTTTTATTTTGCAGGTTGAGGATGGATGTGCAACAAAGATTTTTATTTTTATTTTATTTTATTAAATGAAAGAAAGAAATTTTAAGAAGAATTTAAATGAAATTTTGAGCAAATGGAGACAAGTTTATTGAAAATTGTAGGCGAAAAATGTTCGTAGCTTTATTGTTTGCGGATCTGCAAATTTATTCAATCATTGTTAAAAAAAAATGTCATTGTTTCAACATATAAAATTTTACAGTAACAACGTCTGTCTTAGCATGTAAAAATTTCATTGTTTCAGCATGCTATAACAACATGTAAAAATTTCACTGTTTCAGCATGCTATAACAGCATATAAAAATTTCACTATTTCAGCATGTTGTAACAGCATGTAAAAATTTCACTGTTTCAGCATGCTATAACAGCATATAAAAATTTCACTATTTCAGCATGCTATAACAGCATGTAAAAATTTCACTGTTTCAGCATGCTGTAACAGCATGTAAATTTTTTTATGTATCAACATGTTGTAACAACGAAAATTTTCTCTATATCAACATGTTGCAACAGCATAAAAAACATTCTGCTGCATCAGCATGTTGTAATAGCATGTTAAATTGGTTTTATTGTGATTTATTGTTAAGCATGTTTTGCAAAAAAAATCATTCTTGAAATCCAAATCATCCCTATTTTCTGATCCTCACAATCACTCAAAGCGCAGAGGAGAGCATACTTATTCTAAAAAACAAATTAGAGCAAAAACATTGTTTTATTCATTAGCCTACCTACTCTATGCTAATTAGAATTAAAAATTAGTTATGTGTAGGAAAATTTCCAGTGGAGCCAAGAACGCAACAGTAACAACAATATGTTCATGTGCAATTTTTCAAATGAAAAATAGAAATTTACATGAATAAACGATTTTTTTCGTTGTAACAGCAAACTAACTAAGAAATAAAATTTATATGATCGAGTGCTTACCTGGAACCATTGTTCTATAATTCTTTCATAGGCGTGTTTTTCCTCGCTTAGATCTTGTTGTAACTCCTCTTCATCTTCCTCAATCCCTTTCTTGAATGTTTTTTCATCATCTAATGCATAGGAGTCTTCAAATCTTGAATCCTTGGTTGTTGCCGGAGGAGTATTTGAATCTTCAATTGTTGTCAAGATCTCCTCTTCCTGAGAAGAGGAGATCCCGACTTTCACAAGGATCTGAGTGAGTAGTTCCAAGATGACACTCATTGTTAAAACATATTGAAAAATAAGATTCTTATAGCACCCAAATTAAAAAAAAAAAAAAAAAAAACATGAAAAATACTCTTGTTGAAACACATACTCTCCACAGTTGCGGAAAACACACTTCCTACAATTGAAATTCACATGCTAAAGCTGGTAGGGAAAACATGAGGATCCTCCACTCAAGTAGTTTCTATGACCCCTTACCAACACATGCAGACACACTTGCAAGAAATCAAACTAAACCTCAATCCATCGTTCTTCCCCGACAACGGCGCCAAAATGTTAGGCGAAAATATTGTCGTTAATTCTGTTGTAGTATTTACCCAACTATTTAATTTTTCAATCCGAGTTTCATAGGCTTACGAAGCACACACACTATGTATGCAGGACTCAAGTGGAAGTAATCTAATCTAAATTGCTGAAATGAAATTAATCTAGGAAAGCATAGAAATTGCATAAGGAAAAAACAATACAACATGTGAAGAGTTGAATGACAAAAGACGTATGTGAGCTCACACAATATATCAATCTCAAATTATATTACAAGAATCAAATGACAAAGCATGAAAGAATAACAAAGCTAAGAATCAAAGCTAAGAATCCCCTTCTAAGACTTCAAGCTGATCTAAGTCTAATCTCTCATCTCTAACTCCAACTTCCCAAATTATCCATTACATGATGTCTCCCCCCCATTATGAATTATTCCTCATGAAGAGAGAGCACTCTCTTATATACATGAAAGTCTTGAAGAGTGTCATAATTACAGATCCACTATTTTCTCAACTTATTCCTTCAAATCCTCCACTCATATCTTGGATAAGATATCCTATCAAAATCTCCATGATCTTCTCCTTTGAATATGATTGAATGATTGTCCCAAATATTCTTCGAATCTTTAAAGCTTGAAGATGAAATTCGAATTTGAGGCTAGGTGGTAATATTTGACTTTGTTTAAATCTTCACATATGCCTGCACACATCATCAAACTCATCCAACCTTGATATATAATGAAAATATGTCATTTTTCTAAGATTTAATCATAAATTCACTTATAATACTAAAATGAATACAATGGAAAATAATAAGGATAAACCCAAGTATCATTATGGAAATGGTATGATGGAAGGTTAATGCGATGATGAAATGTAAGGAATAGTGAAGGAAAAAGAGGATATAAATGTGACATTTCTGAGGCCCAACAACTACCTAAAGCCACAACTAGAGTATCACCACCTATATATAAAATCAATTTATATTCCATTGGGGTTTACAAGGTTGAATTTTCAAGTTTTAATGGTTTTCTATAGTAGTTTGTTGAAAACAAGATTGTGAAACCCTATGGAAATGTATTTTCATCTCTAGATTGAGGATGTCATTTTTCTTGGTTTTCAAAGCTATCCATCAACCAAAAAAATCAATTTCTCATGTCATGGTTATTAGAGATATGCAAAGTAGAAAATAAATTGATCTGGTATAAAACTAAGAGGATATCCGGTATACCTTACAAAGTAGAAATCCAAGCCCATCTAATAAACTAATCCTAGAAGTTAAAAGATTGGTGAAATTACAATGCATAGAGGTACTCACTATTCTTGGTTCCCTCACAGTCTATCTCTGTGCCCTTGCAGACTATCTCTGTGCCCTTACAGTGTATCTCCCCTTCGTTCCCTCATAGTCTATCTCAGTTCCCTTGACTCACTGCCCTCGACTCACCCTCGCAGTATATATATGTGCCCTCGGCTCACCCTCCAAGTCTATGATCGTTTTCAGTCTATATCTACTCCCTCAGCTCACCCTCGCATTCTATCTCCCTCATCTTGTCGTTTACAGTCTATCTATTCCCTCATCTCACCCTCGCAATCTATCTCCCCTACATGTGCCCTCGCAGTCGCAGTCTTATATCTCTTCTCCATGTTCCCTCGCAGAATATCTCCTCACCCTCGCAGTCACAGTCTATCTCCCCTCCCTGGCAGTGTATCTCATCACCCGCGCAATATTCTTTGTGCCCTCAGTTTGTCATGTAGTGATATCCTTTCCCCTTGGTTGTGTGCACAGTGATATGATCAGTAATGGGTTTTGGTTGTGTGCGTAGAGGACTCTTTCTTGATGGCGTAATAACCCTCCTTTGGTCGCATGCTCCCTTACACTCTCAAATGTTGACACAAATATATTTCAATTTTATGCCCACTAATGACTAAATCTAGATCTAATGCATGCCCACTAATTTAGTATTTGTAGTGGGTAGATATAATGCATGAGAACAATGATATACTTTTTGGTGATTAGATATAATGGAATCATGCACCATGTTGTATTTGTGTTCCAACTTGTTGTTTATATGGATGATGTGAATTTCATGCTTATTCAATTGCATTTTGTGCTAAATGAACTCATTGTAATGATGAATGTTGCATATTCTATTTATTGTTAGTATGAATGGATAGAAGTAGATAATGGGAATGAATACTTAGTAATAATGTTCCTCATCTCGATGTTTGCATTTCAAAAAATATAATTTAGGAAATGCAACTTGGCTAAGACCTTTCGTGTTTAAGGGAATGATGTGATAGTATTAGACAATGATTCCCTTTGTTGGAAACCCTCATATACGTTGGTTTATACTACAATACAACATGTTGGTGTAGAAAATGGGGTGAAAGACTCATAAAATTGCATAACCATATCCATTGGGATGCTTCCACAATGACACTAAACTATGAGTCACAAAACAAGGCAAGTTCGAATTGGGCATATCATCTCATTTCATTGATGAAGTAGAGTGTGATGTATTATTAGATGTTTGTTATATAATATTTAATTGTATCCTCCGTAAGAATATTTTTTAAGTTCTTTTAGTTGTCTCTTAATAAAGAGAAGACTTAATGCAATAGAATCTTTCAACTTTTTCTATAACTAGATACCTATGCAGCCTCGTCTTCTAATAATTCTTTACGAGTATAAAATCCTAATTAGCAGTAACTTGTAAATGGCTTGAAATTGTATTAAACTCTTACTACCACTTAATTAATGTAATAAAGTATATTAGTGATCTAATCATTTTATTAGAGCAATTAATTACCTATTATATCTCAAACAATCCAAAATTATCGTGTATCTATGTTGAATTTGCTTCAAAGTTGGATGAGAAGAGGAGGAACCTTGATTGTGTAGTCTAGTGGTTCTAGTTTGCGGTAGTACCTATGCAATTGGAGTTGTCTCAAGTACAAGTGTAATTCCTTTCTCTTTTGGTTGTTTCTTTGAAGAGGATGGAGGATGGAGGATGTAGGATTAACAAAGGGCTCTAATGAATTAGGAATGCACCCAATGGAGACTTAAGAGCATGGCCTTATGAATAGAAAATTCAAATAAGAATACTTTATTTTTCCCATAATTATTTCAACATGAGGAAAAGAATGAATAGCATATGGGGCATTCAAAATCCAATAGGGGACAACCCATTTCCAATATGTATTTAAGGGTCTAGAATTAGTCAGCATTGCAAACATAGTGACATTTTTCTTGTTTTATCCAAGGTTTATGGAAGGAATTCAAAATAAATAGTTAATGGATATTTGTGACAAAGGATAATTTAAAGGGCAATGTATACTCTTTTCGATGAGAGAAAATACCTAGTCCTAATTGTTGGACTATACAGTTTTATATTATATGGGGCTATATGAGCTCATTGGAGAGGATGTGCTAGCCATTCCAAATTAATCTAGGAGCTCTGCAAAAGTCTTAGGTGCATTTGAAATTCTACCTTTCTATGTTTGATCCCTAAAAAATATGATCCATACATTTTTTAATATTTCAAGCCAATATCATTATGCAATTATATTTATAAAAACATATCAAAAGTAATTGGAAGGAGGATAAATCATAATCTATCCAAATCCATTTATTTTGAATAGTTTGGCTTCTGGAATGGGAGACAAATTCCTTATATTGTAGGGGTTGGCATAAGAAGCTTTCCATTATACCAAGACAAAGAAAATGGCATCCTTTTTTATAAAGTTAGATCTATCAAAGGCATATAGCAGGGTTTCATGGTTATATTTAATATTATTGCTCATACATGTTGGTTTCAATCTTCCAATGGTTAGTTGGGTCAAAGGTTGTTTAAATTCAATATCATTCTCTATTCCAATTAATGGGTCCACTGCTTCTTTCTTCAATCCCTCCAGAAGAAAAATATTGAGAACTTCAATCCTTCTTTATTCAATACCATCACCCACTTCTTAAGTCATTATGTAGATTGAGAACTTGAAGAACAAGATAAGATCCCAAG
>ML789070.1:251381-270534 GCA_009831015.1 Picea engelmannii | reverse complement strand
ATCACATAAGAATACAATGTTATATGACTAACCTAACCTAATACAAGACTAAAAATATGACATTAATATATATAGGCACAACATCATAGAAACACAAAAGTTAGAGAGCTAACAAGGTCTCTAAGGGATAGAATTAGACTTAAAAGGATTTTTTTTCGACTTTCTATTTCAAACATTAGTCCAAACGGTAAATTTGTTATGAGTTGGTGGTTTTGTAATAAGGATTAAATTTATATAAGGAATTGTAGGCTCAAATTAATCTAGATTGATAATGACATCTGTTTTTAATGTTTGAATTGACTTATTGGTGGAGTGATTTTTCCTCTTCTTAAAATACTTCTTCGGAAAATATTTTTCTGGACATTTCACATGAATTTCCATAGAATATACTAACTAGATCCAAAAACCAATGACATGAAATATGGTACTACACAACATATAATATATTATCAAGGAAAAAACAAGCTACATGAAATTTCATTTGAACAAAAATTTACAAGTTAAATGAGTACATCAATAAAAAAACATACTAATCTTCCAAGTTCAAAATCCAAGCTATGTATATCGAGAATTGGATTTTTTCAATCGATGGGTGATGGAAAAAATAAAAAGCTCAAACAAAAGCCATGAACATTGTTGCAACTATATCAATTGTGTCACAAAGTCTCTTAAAGTCAGGTATATATAGATCAACTAGTCAACTAGCCATTAGCAGATGTTTTTTGAGATAAGCAAAATTTCATGGCAATAATGAAAAAATTTCATGGAAATAACGAAAAAAATCCCTCCCAATTTAAAAAACCTATTCATGGCAATAACACCGAACTTTCGTGGCAATAGAGATGAAAATCCCTCCCTATTTAAAAAAAAATGTGAAAATAATGGAAACGTGGAAAAAATTGTGGAATAATACGCCCATATGTAGTAGTGGTGGTGTAAAATTCAAACCAACCTACGTCCTTAAATCTCTATGTCATCTGTGGGTAAGATTCAAGAAATTCAGTTCCCTCAGGTTCCAACCTAATAACTTGTCCATTCTTCTTTGACGCCATGTCACTGATACAGTCCTGTAAAATTCTGTGTTGTTTGAAAACGAGAATTGTTTAAACCTGTAGTTGTTATTACATAACAATTTCTCTAAATGAGATATCTTCACACACATCCAATATATTAGAATCACATATGACGATATCTTTTAATAATATCAGGAAGGGTTTGATTTGATGCAGGTCCTTACAGGTACAGCTTGATCTCACTCCTACAGCGGTTTAAACTGCATCATTAATTCGAGAAAATATCGTGGAGCACATGCAGGTCCTTCATCCATGATTTGTGCAATCATGATAAGATTTGGATGGTTGGCGCATGTCAAAACATAATTAACTTAGAATTGTAGGAAATGTGTTATTCCTGTAGCACCATTCATGACTTGGCAATAATTTGAAATTTCAAAATTCAAATAGACAAATGATGTGACAAATGTCATTAATTCATGTCCTAAACCTTCAAAACTTAAGAAAATTATTTCAAAGTGAAAAAATGAAAAACATAACAATCTCAAACCAGGGATCAAAGTCTAAAATTCAAGCAATGAGTTATAAGCAAGGAGGATTTAGGATTAGAGATAATCACTAAATCAAGAACAAAATTAGAGACTAACACCACCTACAATAAAAAAATACTCTGTGGTGCTCCTCCTGCTATCTTAATCACCTACCATATATGAATAAACATATCCTTGTAGAACAGTGTCTGAACCTTCAAAACATAATGCATGAGTAGAAGTACCTCTCAAATACCTAAGAATCCACTTTACTTCCTCTCAATGTTCTTTACCTGGATTGTTCATATACCTTCTCACAAATCCCACTGCGTGTGCAATATCTGGTCTTATGCAAACCATCACATACATCAAGCTGCCAACTGTTGATGAATAAGGGTGATATATATTTTATGAGAAGAATGAATGAATACATATTATTAACAAGTGCTTAACACAAAATAACAAAGATACAGTAAAACTGGTTTTCTATTCAATAAGGAAATAAGTTGAAACTGTAAAATGCAGCAGAAACAAGCTTGTTGGAATGGTGGTGGCTTATCTCTGAGAAGAGATGTGACGATTGTGCTCATTCACAAGAATATCATTAAAATGAGGCTCTAAAGGCATTTTTACAATAAAGAGGAATTCCAAAAACCCTATACATCCAAAAACCTAACTGTAGGAGATGAAGCGCCAAAATTCATGTGGACCCCATCTGGGTAAGTTAGTACATCAACTTCTCGGGGTCGTAACTTTTGCATATGATCTTAGTTTTAGGCGTGTGATAGCTCGTTGGAAAGGTATCATCAAGGTGATTCATTTTGGGGGTTCAATAATTCCTTTGTTTATCATTGAGAATCTCAATCCTGAAAAACCTTCATTTAGGCCCTCAAAATGGCCCCAAAAGTTAAAACTGTTAAAAATAGTAAATTGCAAAAATTGCAAAAAAATTGTTTTGAGCTAGTTGGAAAAGGTGGGTGGCCACTGATATCCACCTATATCAGTACTCTCTCCTCAGGAAGAAATGGTCTGCATTGCGTTGAGTTCCCCCATCAGATGAGGAAATTTATGTTGAATTTGGCCCCGGGTGAGCCACTTGCCTTGGTGTAGGAGTTGCCCTGCTTTAACGACTCGATAAAGATGGATCCTTTGTTGTCGAGTGCCCTTGATATATGTGTCCACAATTTGATCATTGGATTCTTGTTGTATGCAGTCAGGTTTGAGCTTTTTTGGTGTCATATGTTTTGCTACGTCTGAGGTATCCAATAATGGTGGGAAATAAGGGCGAAGGAGATCCACGTTGAACATTGGGTTCAGGCCAAGGAAAGGAGGAATGTTGAGCTCAAAAGAATTATCCCCCATGGCCTTGGTGATGGCGTATGACCCATAACAGAGTGGGTGAAGCTTCTGATGGGGTCTTGTAAGGTTTTCTTTCTACAAGTGCAACCAAAATTTGTCGTCCACCTGAAACATATGTGGCACCTGATGTTGATCATGGCGCTACTTGTACTTCTCATTGGACTTTTGTAGGATATCCTGAACCTATTGGTGGATGTACTAGATCCACTCAATGAACAGGGTGGATTTGTCAGCTTCAGTTGGAGCAGGAGATGAGTCAGTCGAGGTGACCGCAAGGGGAAGTGAAACATCTATGGGACCCAATGGTTGGAATCCCAACCCCACCTGAAAGGGACTATGGTTGGTTGAGATATGAAGGGCTCGGTTGTAGCTATGTTGGACATAGGGAAGGATCTCATCCCATGTGCGTGGGTGAGTTGAATTATACATGCAAAGTATATGCACAATCATTCAATTTACGACCTTGTTTTGGCCATCTGTCTAGCGGTGGAAGGTTGTGGATTTGGTGAGCTTGGTGTCCAGCAGTGACCAAAGGCTCGACCAGAATGTGCTAAGAAATCAACTATCTCGATATGAGACAATGGTTTGTGGGATTCCAAAATGTACCCAGACTCATTCAAAGAAGAGATTGGCATTGGCCTCTACTGTGATGTTCTTCTTGCAGGAAACCAAAATCGCCATCTTAGAAAAGTGATCAATAACCACAAAAAAACAATCATTTCCCCGCTTGGTGGATGCGAGGCCTGACATGTATTCCATTGAGATGGATTCCCATGGCCTATCAGGAGTAGGAAGAGGGGTGTATAGACTATGTTTCTTAGTGGTCGGTTTGGCAATAGTATAGGAAGTGCAAGACCTGATATACTTGTTGACCTCCTGTCGAATTTTTGGCCAGTAGAAATATTTTTGTAGCATCGCACTGTCTTTTCGATGTCGAAGTGTCCTACCACCCAACTGTAGTGGGCTTCTCAAATCAACTTCTCTTGCTCGCTTTATGGAACACAGATATGGCCCAAATGACACAACAACCCATCCTGAAGATCGAAATTATCAACAACTACAAGTGTACCCAAAATTTGGTAGGTGGTGGCGAATTATGGGTCTGTCTCATAGAGTTGGGTCCATCCAGAGGTCTCATGGCTGCAAGATTCTAGCACCGTGGTGAGTGTCGCGATTGGTAGTCAGCTGAGGAAATCAGCAACGTGATTGGTGCTTCATGTTTTATACTTGATGTTGAGGTGGAATTGTTGCAAGTATGTGGACCACTTTTGATGGCAATCATTCTGCAACTGTCATTGTGTCTACATGAACTACAGTGTCTTATGATTAGTATGGACGATTGTCTCCTTCCCAAGAATGTAATGTCTCCACTGGCAACAGTCTTTCACAATGGATCACATTTCTTTGTCGTAAGTAGGGTACTTACAGACAACATCTGATAGTGTCTCACTATGATAGGCCACGGGGTGGTCGTGCTGAGTGAGAACGATGCTCACCGCATAGTCTGAAGCAACTGTCTCGAACTCAAAGGGTTTTTGCAGATCTGGTAGTGAAAGTATTGGGGTTGAGCACAAGCGTTGCTTCAAATCATCTAACACTTGTTGTTGGGCTCGGTCCCATGAAAATTTCTCCTTGCCACCACCCCTGGTTATTTGGCTGAGGGCCCATGCAGAACTTGTTAAATATGTTGCAAGTGTTTGGCCCAAGTCTTGTTGTAAATGAGAATGTCATCTAGATACACCACTACAAAAGTATTGGTGAATGGTCGCAACATATTTTCCATCATCCTCATGAAAGTGGCTAGAGCATTTTTCAAACCAAAGGGCATGACCAATCATTCAAAAAGGCCTTCCTTTAACTTGAAGGTGGTTTTCCATACATTTGTCTGTTCTATCGGGACTTGGTGGTACCCAGACTTCAGATCAATCTTACTAAAGTATTTGGACCTCGTGAGTTGATCAAGGAGATCATCGATTTGGGGAATCAAGTATCAGTTTCTGAGTGTGATTTTATTTAGAGTCCGGTAATCAATGACGATTTTCCCGATTCCATATTTATTCTATACCAACATGATTAGGCTCCCGCAAGGTGATGCACTGGGATGGATGTGCACCTTGTGGATAAATTCTTGGATCTATCGCTTGATCTCCTCATTCTCTAACAAAGAGCAGCTATAGAATGGCCCATTAGGCAGTAGTGTGTCGAGGGTTAGATCGATGGGGCACTTTACCTGGTAGTGCAGAGGTACCCCGGTAGGTGAGGAGAAGATATCTGAGTATTCTTCCACAACCTTATCTACTTGTTTCTACTGTGTGGAGAGGTGGAACACAGAGACCCTAGATGTGGCTATGATATTTTTCTTATTTTGAGAGTGAATCATGAAGAATACAAACTTCCCCATCGGAGATATGACCTTCCTGCATTTCTTATCAAAGATCAAGGAAATAGCACTAGGTGGGACTGCCTTGGGTATCATGTACAATTTCCTATTCAAAGTAATAATAACACTACGAGGCCTAGACTCATATACAACATGAAATTTCCATAAATAAGGTTGGCCCAAAAGAACATCACAAACTTCAAGAGGAGCAACATCACACAATACCTTGTCTTTTAAGGGATTGATGTCGTATGACAGTCGACACTGTTGGCTGACACGGAGATCACTTCCTTGGTGGAACCATCCAATGGTGTAGAGTTGTGGGTGTGGCATTGTCAGTAGGGCCAGTCGTTTGATGACCTCTGCTGAGATGAGGTTCTTCTAGCTACTACTATCAATGATGAAGTGCAGCAGGGTGCCTTTTACCCACATCTGTGAATGGAAGAGGTGTTCTCCTTCTTTTGGCTCGTCTGATTCACCGGGCTAGATATTGGTGGTAGAAATGGTGGCACTGGGTTCTGCATCAATGATCCATCTTCCCCTTTCTAGTTTTGGGTCAGATTCAAAACCTACATCTAATTCAGAGGCTTTCACTTCAGCCACCAGCGACTTCTTTGAGAGACAATCAGTATTGTTATGCCAAAGGCTCTTATGGAAGTCACACCACTTCCTGGTATCTTTCTTTGTATTTTTGGTGTCCTTCTTTGCTTGCGGCTTGGACTGGTTTTCTTGATACTATCCATATTTAATATTTCCTTTGTTCTATGGGTTGGGGATGCCCTTTCCTGGCATTTGTTGTGAGAGTTTCCCAGGCCCAAATTGTCGCGTCTTTTGTTTTATCTTCTGCTCGATTTTGACAACATATCGGTAGGTTGCACCCAAGAATGAGATGTTCAAAAATTCCATTTCAGTATAGATGTATCTATGCAGAGCATCATGATACTTGAGCACTAGATGTCCCTCTGAATCTTTGATACCCAGCTTGGTGCCCAAGATATAGAAGACATTTGTGAAATATGGCATTGCTTGGTCTCTTTCTTACCACAGTGTGGTCCATTTGGTATACAAGTCATCATAACTTCTAGCAGGGTAGTATTGTTCCTTAATAACATCCCTGAAGGATTCTCAGGTGATCGTGACTATAAATAATGAGGGTTCCTTTGTTTCCTTTTTCTCACAGAAAATTTTCCACCAATATTTGACATGGGGAATGGATTTGAGGAGCGTAAAAGTAATCTTTTCTCTATTTGAAAAGTTATGGATATAAAAATAACCTTCTAGTATAGTCAACCACTTGTCTACATCATTTGCATCTATCTGACCTTCAAATATAGGAATATCGAAGTTTATTTGTACCTTGAAGGGGACTACGCCTCCGCTCGAAGAAGATGTGTCGCCTATTGGTAGCCACCGAAGGATTTGTGTGAAACCATCCATGATATCATTCCTTTGTTGCATGAGGGATTCCTCAATAAATAGTTTACAAGGATCTATTGGCCTGTCATCTTTCTTTTCTCCTACCATGAGAGGTTGCTTGGGCGTGTTATCCGGATTATTTTTGGCACGAAATGAGAGCAGAGATATAATAAATAAATGCACAGATATATCACATATATTCAATAATATAACATAAATGTATCAGAGATGCAACCATAAACACAGATATATAGTAATACATGATTTCTATTAATGAAATAAATGTACAGAGACTATAAAAATACAGAATGAAAGACTCGCTATAATGGTGGCAACTTATCTCTGAGAAGAGATGTGACGGCTACTCGCATTCACAAGAAGATGATTACAATGAGGCTCTAAAGGCCTTTTTACAATAAATAGTAATTCCAAAAACCCTAGACATCCAAAAACCTAACCCTAGGAGATGAAGCGCCAAAAGTCATGTGGGCCCCGTTTGGGTAAGTTAGTACATCAACTTCCCGGGGTCGTAACTTTTGCATGCGATCTTTGTTTTAGGTGTATTATAGCCCATTGGAAAGGTATATTTGAGGAGATTCATTTTGGGGGCTCAATCATTCCTATGGATATCATTAAGAAGATTGATCCTGAAAAAACTTCATTTAGGCCCTCAAAATGGCCTCGAAAGTTAAAACTGCTAAAAATAGTAAATTTCCAAAATTGCCAGAAAATTGTTTTGAGCCAATTGGAAAAGGTGGGTGGCCACCGATATCCACATGGATCAATCCTTCGTCCTTAGGAAGCAATGGTATCCATTGCATTGAGTGTCTGGGGGACATAAAAAAGTGTTTGTTGGATCTGAATCTTGGTGAGTTGCTTGCCTTGTTGGAGACATCGCGTTGCTCTATTTGTGGAAGGCTATCACGAGCATGTGGCTGGAAGGGTTGGACCTTTTTAACCAGTTTGGATACATGAGATTATTTTGTGCAGAAGGAATATTTACACTTTGCTACAATCTTGTTGTCTTGCTTCTGTTGGATAGAATGTGCTTGGTCCAAGGATGTAGTGGTTGCAGTATCCTTTTGTTCACATTTTGAACAGATTGTGAAGAAGCTGAATTTTTTAGTATGAGATACTACCTTGTGGCACTTTTTAGGTGGGACAATAGTCGAAACTACCTCTGGTATTCTATAGAGATGACCCCCTATAGAAACAATGACACTGCGGGGTTGAGACTCATAAATAGCATGGCACTTCCACATATATGGTTGGCCCAATAGAACACCAGAGACATCTAGTGGGGAAACATCACATAATACCTCATCCTTGAAGGGTTGGATGCCGTATGACAATCGACACTATTGGCTGACATGAAGATCTTGTCCTTGGTGAATCCACCCGATGTTGTATGGATGCGGGTGTGGTGTTATCGACAATCCCAATTGTTTGATGACCTCTGCTGAGATGAGGTTCTTCTGGATTCTGCTATCAACAATAAAATGCAGCGGGGTCCCCTTCACCCACATCTGTGGATGACAAATATGCTCCCCCTCTTTAGGATCTGTTGGTTCATCTGGTTGAATTTTTGTGGTCACGACAATAGCAGTGGGGTCTGTGTCGATGATCTATCTTTTACCAGTATTTTCAGAATCATATTCTGAATCAAGGTTAGGCTCCTTGTCTTTTATCTCGGCCATGAATGACTGTTTTGAGTGACATTCATCGATGTTGTGCTAGGGGATTTTGTGGAAATTGCACCATTTTTCGATGTCCTTCTTTGTCTTCCCATGACCCTTCTTTTCCTGAGGTTTGGACTCATTTTCGGGAAACTGTTTGTTAGGTTCATCTTTGTCATACTTTGGTTGTTGCATAATTGCAGACTCAAACTCCCATTTGTTCTAGTTCTTAAATTTCTACTCGATTTTAACAACATATCGATAAGAAGCATCGAATGATGAGATGTCCAAAAAATCCATTTCAGTTTGGATGTATATGTGTAGAGCCCCATGGTATTTCAGAACCAAATGTTGTTCGGAGTCTTTGATACCTAGCTTGGTGCGCAAGGTATGAAAGGTATTGTTGAACTCCAAAACTGATTGGCCTCTCTATTACCGTAGTTTGGTCCATCTCATGTACTAGTCCTCATAGTTGCCAACAGGGTAATATTGTTCCTTTACCACATCCACAAAAAAATCCCAAGTGGGCTCGGCCCCATATATTCCAGACTCCTATGTGGAAATTTTCTCCCAGTAAGTTTCCCACCAATGTTTGACATGGGGGAGATATTTAAGGAGTGCGAAGGTGATCTTTTCTCTGTCGAAAAAATTGCGAACAGAGAAATAACCTTCTAACATATTTAACCATTTGTCTAAGGCATCCGCATCTATCTCACCTTCAAATACGGGAATATAAAAATTAACATGTACCTTGAAAGGAGAGGTCCTTCCAAAGTGGTTATTTGATGAATATGCACATGTTGCTATCGGCAGGTGTTGAAGGATGTGGGAAAAATTCTCCATCATTTCATCCCTTTGTCACATGAGAGCTTGCTCAAGCAACAAATTTATAGGATCGTTTGCTCCGTCATTTTTCTTTTCTTCCACCATGGAGTATTTCTTGGGAATGTGAGAGTGATTGTATTCAAGAAAGACAAGCTCGAGACCCAACTTTATATACTTGGACCTCAACGGGAACATGCACTAAAAAATAATCAAGAGTAGCCTACTCTGATACCACTTATCCGGATTATTTTCGGCATGAAATGAGAGTGGAGATATAATAAATAAATGCACAGAGATATCGCATATATTCAATAATATAACAGAAATTTATCAGAGATGCAACCATAAACATAGATATACAGTAATACACAATTTCTATTAATGAAATAAATGTACAGAGACTGTAAAAATACAGAGTGAAAGACTCGCTAGAATGGTGGCAGCTTATCTTTGAGAAGAGATGTGATGGCTACTCGCATTCGTAAGAAGATGATTACAATGAAGCTCTGAAGGCCTTTTTACAATAAACAGGAATGCCAAAAACCCTAGACATCCAAAAACCTAACCCTAGGAGATGAATCGCCAAAACTCATGTGGGCCCCGTTTGGGTAAGTTAGTACATCAACTTCTTGGGGTCGTAACTTTTGCATATGATCTCTGTTTTAGGCATATGATAGCCCATTGGAAAGGTATCTTTGAAGAGATTCATTTTTGGGTCTCAATCATGCCTTTGGCTATGATAGAGAAGATATATCCCAAAAAACCTTCATTTAGGCCCTCAAAATGGCCCCAGAAGTTAAAACTGCTAAAAATAGTAAATTGCCAAAATTGCCAGAAAATTGTTTTGAGTCAGTTGGAAAAGGTGGGTTGCCACTGATTCCACCTTGATCAGTGTGTGATATATTTTTTCCTCAAGATAAACAATCTCGAGACCCAACTCTTTGTACTCCGGCCTTGTTGGGGACATGCATTAAGACGACAAGGAGTAGACTGCTCTGATACCATTGATATGGATTTTATGAGCAGAACGAATGACTACAGATTATTAATAGGTTCTTAACAAAAAATAATAGAGATACAGTAAAACTGGTTTTCTATTCAATAAGGAAATAAGCTGAAACTGTAAAATGCAGCGGAAACAAGCTTGTTGGAATGGTGGCGGCTTATCTCTGAGAAGAGATGTGACGGTTGCGCTCATTCGCAAGAAGATCATTACAATGAGGCTCTGAAGGCCTTTTTAAAATAAACAAGAATTCCAAAAACCATATACATCCAAAAATCTAACCCTAGGAGATGAAGTGCCAAAACTCATGTGGGCCCCGTCTAGGTAAGTTAGTACATCAACTTCTCAGGGTCATAACTTTTGCATACAATCTCCATTTTAGGTGTATGATATCCCATTGGAAAGGTATCGTCGAGGAGATTCATTTTTGGGGCTCAATCATTCTTTTAACTATGATTGAGAATATTGATCCTAAAAAACCTTCATTTAGGCCCTCAAAATGGCCCTGGAAGTTAAAACTGCTAAAAATAGTAAATTGCCAAAATTACCAAAAAAAAAATTGAGCCAGTTGGAAAAGGTGGGTGGTCATCTATATCCACCTGGATCAAAGGGACCCTGGACATGTATTCTATCTCCTCATGTGTCTTGGGACAAATTTCCTTGGTTAATTTGAAATGGTTGGCCAAAAGTGTACTAACTAGTTTTGCATTATGCATTCTAAACCTCTCCAACACCTTCTCTATGTACTCACCCTGAGACAATGTGAATTTTCAATTTTCCATGTCTCTTGTTATTATCATACCAAGGATTTTATTTACATCACCTAAATCCTTCATCGCAAATGAATTAGTTAATTTATTCTTGAGCACATTTATATCCTGCATATTAGACCCTACAACAAGCATGTCATCTACATACAATAGCAAGATAATATAGCTTCCATTTTCTAGCCTTTTAAAATAAACACATTGCTCAAAATGACATATACTATAACCTTGTTCAGTCATAAACCTGTCAAACTTCAAATACCACTTCCTTGGAGCTTGATTTAGGCCATACAAGCTCTTCTTCAACCTGCATACCAAATTTTCCTTCCCTTTGACCTCATACCCCTGTGGTTGCTGCATATAAATCTCTTCCTCTGAATCCCCGTGGAGAAAAGTTGTTTTTACATCTAAATGTTCAATATGAAAATCTTCTACTGCCACAAGACTTAAAATAGTCATAATTGAAGTCATTTTAACAACAGGAGAAAATATTCCATCAAAATCTATACCTTTCTTTTGTGCAAACTCATTTACAACAAGTCTAGCCTTGTACCACTTTTTGCCTCCATGTTCTTCCTTCAACTTGTAAACCCATTTATTTTGCAATGCTCTTTTTCCTGTAGGCAACCGAACCAAGTCTCAAGTCTAGTTATTTACCAGGGAATCCATTTCCTATTTCATGCCTTTCTCCCACTTCATTTTAGTGTCTACCTGCATTGCCTCTTCATAACATTATGGTTCACCAGAATTAGTCAAAAATAAATAATACGAAGGAGAGTATTATTCAAGGGGTCTACTTAACTTGGTAGATCTTCTAAAAACACTTACAGGAGTTTGAGGTACATGTTTCTCCTGTTGTTGTACATTTTGATTTTCTAGTATCTTTGGAATTTCTTTTTCAATGATCTCATCAAGCATTGTGTATTTTGGTTTTTTTTTTTTGAGTTTCTTTCCCTGCAACTGATCTTTGTACATGACCTTCTCATTGAATATGACAACTCTAATCCTAATGATTTTGTGATTTTCATAATCCGATAAGAGATAACCAAAATCATTAACACTGTATTCAATAAATGTACACTTCTTGGATTTTTCCTCAAGCTTTGTTCTATTTTATTTATCAGTATGGACAAATGATTCACAACCAAACGTCTTCAAAAAATAATAGTTTACCTTTTTACCTACCCATGCCTCCTTTGGAATTCCACCATCCAAAAAGCTTGGAGTTTCTATGTTTATTAAGTAAACAACAATATCTACAACATATGCCCATAACTGTAAGGGAATCCCAACATGCATTCTCATACTCCTTGCACTCTCCATGATTGGCATGTTCATCCTTCCTGACACACCATTTTCTTATGGTGTTCCTGGAACTTTCTTCTCTCTACGAATCCCATAGTATGAATAGTAATAATCAAACTCCTTGCTGAAATATTCACCTCCATTTTCTTATCTGAGACACTTCAACCTTTTTCCTATCTCATTCTCAACCAAAGATTTCCATTTCTTATAAGTATCAAAAACATTAGATTTGTTTCGAATGCAATAAACCAAAGTTTTTCTAGTTGCATAATCTATAAAAGTAACATAATAAAAAGTGTCACCAAGATATGATACCTAAGTTGGTACCCATAGGTCTATATGCACAAGATCTAACCTTTCACTCATCTTTTCTTTTCCAACTCTGAGAAATCTGACTCTCTTATGTTTTCCATAAACACAATGCTTACGAAATCCAAATCAATTTGTTTAAGATATGGAAACACATTTATTTTGTGAAGTATCTGCATCCCCTTCTATTGACGTTTGAATCTATTAGGACCGAAACGATAACCTCAAAGTGATGGAAATCCCCCTACATTTTTATAGAGGTGGTACTTCTCTTTAGATTTTCTTGAGATTTTTAAATATTCAGAATGTGGGACTTGACAGAAGTTCATTGTAGTAATTCAAAGAAACATAACAATAGCGGGTAAATAAAAGGAAAATGTTTTTGTTGTATTTTTTAAAGAAATTTCTTGAGATTGGACCAGGAATCACACACACATCACACATTTAAAGTAAACAAAATTTCCTCACATCCATCATAGTTTAAGATAAATATTCTTGATCACATAAAAATGAAAAGAATATGATTTGCATGCATAAGAGAACTTTAACAGAGTGAATACATGGGAATCTCAAATAAAGATAATGATAGATCAACCTCAAATACTTTATATTCTGAAAACAGGGTTACAAAGCACAATCGAGATTGTTCCCAAAGTAATTCTCTTGAAATTTAAAATATATATATAGTCTATTACATATTCCCAAAAATGTAAATGTGTTTGTCTTAAAGACTGGGATTGGGGTTCCCGTGCACCATTAAGAAAATAAATACAAGAAATAATCTCTTAGAAAGAAGACGGTGGGTGGTGGAAGGATCAACAAGACCTAGTAAGAACAACAAAGGAGTTATCAGTCTTCGGTTAAACCTTTATAGTTAAAGAGGTGGAATAACTAGATGAAAGACTTGATAAAGAAAAGAAAGATGTGATCAACATAGACTTACTATGATGGTCACTCGTCTGTTGATTTTCTTGTTGATGTCCTTTTATCATTCTCATCAATGGTTATGGGAACAGTCTCAATGGATTCTTGTCCTTCATTTGTCATTTTATCGATAGCCTTCTTTAACCATTCCTCGATCTAACCTTTCATAGGTGCCACGTTGATTTCATGTTGGATTTTAATATTGAACAGATCACCCTCCAAGTCTCAAAGATCAATGGAAATTCCATGTAGTACTTCTTCAATATCCTATTTTTTATAGATTAATCCTCTAGCCAATTATCTATGGCATTCTCATCATATACAATTATGCGATAGAATTTTTCAATTGACAATCCTTTAAAAATATAAACTTGCTCATCGAACCTTTTTTGTTTTAGGAACAACTAGTTGGGGATCAACTTGGGATCTTGGACTTCGTTATTTCTTCCGGATAGGCCCACCTACGTGATCCTTTTAAATATCTCTTCTCTCCTTTTTATGTCTTGGATGCATTCCTGAACGATGTTGTTCAATTTCTTTATTTTCTCTTTCCAACAGGAATTCAGTTGCTTGATCTGAATTGAAGAGGGAAGGCCTTCCTCTCTTCTCTTTATCTCTGACATCAAGGTAGAAACCTTCTTCATTTTCTAGGTTAGCCTTAGATATTCAAGGAAGACATGCGCGCCCCTCGAGCCAAAAGAAACAATTCTCTTTGAAATTTCCCAAGATTTTGTAATTAGTGTCATTCTTTTCTTAATATTATTCTCCACATAGCTCCTGGCTGATGAGAGTAAGCTTGAGGATCCTTTTATTTTGGTTGTGGGTGTGGAGGGTCTGACAATTTCCAAAGCATTTGGCAAGAAATGGAAGAGGCATCAAAGTCTCTTATAGTTCCTTAATACTTTCCTTTAACTTTTCATTTTTATCTTCGAGACTGCCAATGGAATCGTCTAATGCATCATCGATGGCTCTATGGATTCTGGATACCTGGGAAGGCCACATATTATTTAGGTTAACCTCTGAATGATATTTCCCTTTTTTATTCTTCGCATCACTCTTCTCAATAATTAATTTTTTTAATTTGTTGTGAAAGACAACACTCTAAAATAAAAATGATTCTTTTTCATCAAATATCTCATTCAATTTCCAACGATTGATTCTAGTGGGTCGTGCCCCCTGGATGATCAATGTTAGGAAACATCTTCTCAATGTCATCCTTGAGTTCCATATCCTCGAGGGAGAATCTATTGATGTCACTTTCGACGTGACACTCTTCTTATTGTTGTACAATATTATTCATATTCTTCCTCAAAGGAAGTTTATGGGAGGTTTCATTTTTTCCTAGAGGGGGGTTCTTGTCTCCTCCTATGCCTGAACTATTGTTGATTACAATTTTGGATGGGTAGGCCACTGGAGCACTTCTATGGGGTTTTGAAGTCTTGGGAGTAACAGTTGGGGACTGGGCACTCTTCTTTTTGGGACCTTTTCCTCTCAGTTTGTACCATTCATTGGTATTGAGTACCGTCTCTAAGTCGCCAGCAGTGTGGGTAGGATTTCCCAAGTTATTATCTTCTTCTTCTCCTAGAATTGTATGCATAAATGAATTGATAAACCCATTGTTAACATATGTTCCACAAATATTCCATTAGGGTCAAACCCTCTAATATTTTTAGTGTACTTGAGATTCAAGTTGTGGAAGTGGTTAGAAAATTCATCAATTTTGTTCATATTTCTAAATACAAAATCCCCAACTTTCCAAAAAAAAGGTATAAATTGTTTTTTTAGTTTTTCATGAAAAAGGTGCAGCCAAAATTTATATTGCCTTGTGACTTCTGTGACAAACATTCTGTCAGATATATGGCATGGAAGAAAGGAAGAATTTTCCTTAGAACTAAAAATCCTAATGAAATTGTAGTTTTCCATTTGCTCCAAAGTCCCCTTTCTATCCAGGAATTTACTGGCCTGCGTAGAAATCCTTGGGGCGTCTTTTCCGAATAGAAATTATTTAAGGACTGAAACAAAGTCATTAAAAACTTCATAAAAAAGCAGGGAAGCTTTGTGCCTCCATAAATCTTGGTACCAAAATGTCATGGGGTCGAATTCACAATTCGCATTCTTGCATATAGACAATTTAGGAAATTGACAGCAATGCGCTATCGCGAAAACCAAATAATAAGACATAAATAATTTCTTATCATTTTTATATTGAGACAATTCGGAAGATATTTCAATGGAAATTTGTTAGGATATTTAGACACTTAGGAGTTAGTTAATATCTACTTGGTCTAACGTGTCATTAGGTAAAATTATGTTTCTTTAGTATGCATTAGTATGCATTTGTAGTTAGGAAATCCGAGGGTCACGGTATGTTCCCGACATAGAGTGATTTGACGGTTCATACTCTCCTCGATCTTAACAGCCATTGATATGTAGCTTAACACCTGATTGCTCCATGATCTCTATTCAAAGAGCATGTAGGGTCATTTTTTGATGATCAATTGTGATAAACTCTCTTGTAAAATCTCTCTGTAATCTTTTTCTTTTTCATTAATAAACTGCTCCAAGTGGTTGTGTTGGTTGGGGTCGTGGATGTTTCCCCGTAGGGGTTTTACCACGTCAAAGCATTAGTGTGTTGATCATTTATATATTTATGTGAGTGGTTATTGAAGGTGTTCGTCCTCTGTTGGAATACATGTGTTGTCAAACATGGTATCAAATCTTGTTTGAAGACTTGCTCTTGTTGTAGATTGAGATCGTGCAGCTGAGTTGCCTTATATCCATTTTCTATCATTTTCGTACATTTATGGGATAAGAGGATTGTTTCATTGTGTCTGGAGCACTCGTTTCAGTTAGGGACATTTTTCATTTCACTTGAAAAGGTTTTTTTTTTCCCAAGATACGGCCATTTCAGTCAAATCCAGAGGTATAAAACCTGAATACGCATTTTTTTTAAAAAATTTGCAAAGTATTATTTTGGTTTTATTTTGTCTTTATATTGTTTGTTTTCGAGTTGCTACTCTTTTAGATCTGTGTATTCTCCTTTCCCCACTCCCTGTGTAATATCGGAAAATCATAAACAGATAGGAAAAGGTGCATCTTCTGGGTAAGCTAACCGAGATCTAACCCTTGATGTCATTGAGAAGCGAAATTTTTTTCTTGTGTGAAAAGACATTTTTTTATCACGCTCTCCAATGTAATATTCGACAACAACAAAAACCTCTTGAGAAACAATACAATATGTTTTTCTAGACCATTTGGTTCAAATTTGTCTTATTAAGTAAGAGGTCTTGAGTTCAAGTCTCTCTTTTGTTATTTTTTTTTTTTTTAAGTTCATGCTAAAATTGTAAAGTGTATTTCACTTCAAGTATAAAAATGAATCACTATAAGTAGATTTAATATTTTATTTTAGAGTTATTTATTTTGCATGAAGTAAATTCATTGTAAAAGTGATCCCCACTTCACTATATAAAAGTGGGTCGCTTCATAAAGCAACTTACACCACCACGTGGTCCTTTGGTTACCGTTTATGCCTTTTTTAAAAAGGGCTTAACTCTCACATCCGAATTTCAGTGCCATTTTTTTAAACCGTTTAACTTTTTGATATCTTTCCATCCAAAACATCAGTTTCAGTTTTAAAATCTATATTATCTACAAATTTAATATGGATTCTTTTAGTAATATTTTTCTTACTAGCACCAACTACTTCTACTAGAAATCTCATATGGAATATTTATTAAGAAGTAAAGGCTTGTACCAGATTACCTTGGGAAAGGAAAAAGCACCCACTAATGGTGATAAGAAATTCAAATGGGCTAATAGAAGTGATGAATCACATGGACTAATCGGAATGTCCATCTCTCCTGATTTAAGGTTCCACCTTAAAGAAATTGATGACCCTAATGAATATTGGGAAAAGGTTGAATCTGTGTTTGGTAAAATCAATATTATTCGAGCACAACAGTTAGAAAATCAAGTATTGACCTTAATTCCAAGTGATTTTTCTTTCATAATTTTATGTGAAGAATGTGAGATAAAAATGGAGGAAGAGTGTTTCATCTAATTTATTCTTTCTAATCTAGGTATTGCATGTTCTGTGTTTGTATCTACCTTTTATTCCATGAGAGAGGATCTAGGGAAATCTTATCAAAAACCCGCTCTTGAGTCCTTTTGTGTTGCTTTGATTAGAAATCAAGATAAGATTGTACAACTTAGAGTGATCAACACTGCAGGTATCTCCAAAAAATCCTTAGTTTCCCAACAAAAAGATAAACCCAAGTATCCCAAGAAGCAACATCCTCTCTACAACAACAAGCAACATAAGAGGCCAAAACCTGCTCAGATAACTTCATCTCCTAATGGTGACAAAGGAGCAAAATATAAAAATAAGAAGACCAAAATGCATTGCAACTTTTGTGATAAAGATGGCCATGATGAGTCCAAATGTTTCAAGAAGATGGAAGCTTTAGAAGCAACGATGAAGAAGCACAACATCAGTAGTGATTCTACTTCTTCTTCTTCTTCTCATGGACATGCACTTTCTGCTTTTGTTTTCTTCTTCAATACAACTTCTACATCTTCTTCTGATGAGTGGCTTATTTATTCTAGAGCATCTTATTGTATGGCTAAGGATAAAGACATATTTTCTAATCTAAATGAATGTAACACCAAGAAAATATTTGGTGGTGATGATATATCTCTTAGTGTTTTAGGATCTAGAACAATTCAAGTAGATAATGGTCATTTCAATGATGTATTATGTGTTCCAAGTCTTTCTTGTAACCTTCTGTCAGTATATCAAATCACTCATTCAGGTGAAGGTAAAACCATAGAGTTTTCACCTCACCAAGTTGAAATTGTTGGCACGAGTTTGTTCAGACCAGGGTCCTTCTCAGGTTACCAACAAAAGGCACTGTGTAGTCTAGAGCGTTGGCATTTTCATCCCCTCTGAAGAGAATAATTCTCACCCGAAGATAGGGAAGGGCACGGAAAAGTCTACAGAAGATACATAGAGTACTCGAAACTCACTTAGGTTCTTGCGCAATCAACATTATCATATCAAAAACATCTAAATGTAAGTATAAAACCTACTGGTATTGTGAACACTAGTTAACCATAAGAGCAACAATTACAACTCATAAGCTATACAGAAAGACTGAAATGCATAAGCAACCATGTAAAGACACATCATATTTGAAGATTTAATTATTCTTCATATCATCATCAAAGATATTTCTTATATAACAATCTCAACATTACATAGAAAGTACAGTACAGACTCTTGGCTCCAGACCTTAGCCACAGAATCCTGATTTCCCAGTGTAATGTCCCCACTTTGGGACATCATCACAGGGTAGAGACTTATGATGACCAGAGTAGCCAGATGGATGTTATAGCGAGTACAGGGGTATTTGAGAGGCATTGTGGGGTCCAGTTGGCATTTATCATCATATTCCATCATTATGAGCCATTCCGCACAGGTTGGCTTTGGTTTCGCTCCATTCCAACGATTTCCATGATTTTGACTATTATGAGCTATAAGTTAATTAAAATCACTGAAGAGGGCATTTTGGGCACATTACTTGGAGGAACCTATCAGTGTAATAGCTCATTGGAATCGGGAGGAGAAACACTACAGGATGGGATGGC
>ML789070.1:229507-250546 GCA_009831015.1 Picea engelmannii | reverse complement strand
TTGGAGCGTGGCATTCTTCAGCTGGAGAGTTTGGCATTCAGATCTGCTTGTATTGATCTTCATTTCTTATTCAGCCTTTGGAGGCATTATTTTGTATTAGCGGGAGCATTTTGTAGCAGCTCTTATCTATTGTCTATCTTCTTAGCCATCTTTTGAGCATTCCAGATCGGCATCTTCATTGTAGCAAGTTTCTCTATTTTATGAATAAAGAAGAATTGACATGTTTTGGCTTGTCTATCTTATTGCATATGGTTGAGGTATGTTCCATGGTTATCTATTTCTGTTCTTGCTGCATATACACATATAAACACATCTAAAAGGTAGATCAGCAAAGTGTTTGATGAAATACCTCACTCAGAAAAAGTTTTAAAAAGACACCAAAACAGTGATGATCCTTGCATAATGGCTTGGGATCATTACACCCAGCCAGTAGGTCGCATTCATTATAGACTCTACTCTTCTTGATTTACAAAAAAACCTTGGACAATTCCCATGGACTTGGCTCTAATTGACACAACTCAACCTAACAACATCAGCTAATGACCAAAAATGAATGAGCGAACTAATCAACCCGCCAACCAATCAACCCTTTTTCAATTATATTATGTCCTATGTATAGTTGGGTTATGTCTTCTTGTTTGGCTTGAACATCTTCTTGTTTTGTTGCAACTGTTTGTTGTTTAGTTTGTGTTGCGCTAGCTTCTGCAATTTTTTTATGTTGTTCTTCCTTCCGACCTCTGATGGAGGTTGTGGGACCAACACTTGCATGATTCTTTCTCAAAAATGAAGGGCCCAATAGGCTCCGACCACAATCCTTGACTCGTCCTCGAGTCAAGCACTTGGTTCCTTCACATTCTCTAGGAGCAACTGTTTCTTTCCCTGATCCATATTTTTCTCTTCTTTCAGCTCTTTTGTTTGTCTTTTCTTCCTTCACTTTTTCAAACGAAGGGCCCAAATCTGGAACGAGATCTAATTCTTTGTTCTTTACGCCATGAAATATTTCAACTTTGTCTTGTCATTTCCAGTCAAGGAGTGATGCTTCGACCAGGAATTGTTGGGTCATCTCTTTCTTGTGTTCCTTTGGCTTGGATGCAACCAATGAGTTCCATTTGGAGTCAGTTGTTATGTTGACCTAGTGCATCTGCATATAGGCAGTTTGAATCACCGGTCGAAAATCACACAGCTCTTTCTTGGCTATTGATTGTGCTTCGTAGAGGGAATTTAGTTCGTTATCGATCTATTGAATTTGGTAGAACTTTTGTTGTTTCTCCATGGGGTCCATTGTGACTGCAACTTCCTCGTTGAGCACCTCGATCTTTGTGCACACTTTCTCCAAGAATTTATTTCATCAATCGATGATACCCATCCAATCGCTGACTTCCTTAAATATTCTGGCACAATCCACGATCTGTTTGTGTAGTGTCGCTTGGGCATTGTTACCTTGCAGTATTATCTTCTGCATTTGTTCCTGTAGCTGTCAAGGTTGTTGTTCTGCTTCTTGTTGGACTTGTTGTAACTTTGCTTGTATCTACTCTGTGCATGTCGCGAGCTGTGTCCATGCCACTTGTATCATCTTGATCCATTTCTCTGGTTTTGTTATCTCACTGGATTCTAGTAAGTAGGGAGAAACCTTCCAGATCTCGGGCCAGCCTTCTGCAAGTTTTTCCTGGACCTTTTCCAGTTTGCGCTTGACTAGGATTCTATCATGTTTTTCTGCCATTCTACATGCTTGTTCAACTAACTATTGTTTTCTAGTGAGATCGATTGAGCTCTCAGTGTCCTGGAGTCTTTTCTCTAGTTGATCTATGGAGGCTATGATTAGCCAAAATAATTGTGATGTTGGCCACTATACCAAGTTTGTAGCTGAAGGAGTTGCATCAATAGGTGCTCTCGTCTATAGAGGGAGTCCACTGGCTATTGAGTGGCCCAAACGGGTTTCTACCTCCTCCTCTGTAGGTGGTGTTGGTGTGATCCTCAGTCTTATATCTTCGGGTAGAAGCGTCAGTACCTATGTTCTAGTGATGCAGAGTTGCATCAATTTTGCACATTATTGCGGGTTCTGAAGGACTTGCTCCATTTGCGCTCGCGTGGTTGTCATATCCTATGCCATTGTTGAGTCTAGCTCATTGGGCACATCTGGTATCTCTGTGTCCTCTGGTGCTCCTGCATCTTGCATCATGGTTTCTTGGGCCTCCTCACCCTTAGGTGGTGAGGTGATTTGTTGGTCATAGTCAGCTTTTGACTCTTTTCTACTTCTGGCAACTTTATCCTGTGTTGATGAATCATGTTGTTGTCCCTGGGTGCTCAGGTTCGAAACATCTAGCATCATACTTTTCTCCAGATATTTGGGGTCAGGGTTGGGAATTTCTGAGTTGGGCTTGGGGACTTCGCTAATTTTTTGTGGGGTTTATCGCCCCTCTTTGTCTGGGTGGTCGAACTGCATCATCTCTAAAGTTGTGGTCTGATGTGGGGTGGTGGTGAGAAGATTTGGTAGTTGGAGTGGTGGTGGAGGTTGCTCAATGATGAATGTAGATGGAAATGTTGCAGGATTTGGGTCATCCTGGATATCAATGACAATGGTGATTTTGTTTGTGGCGTGGGTGCGGGGAGTGGAAGATGCAAGGGGTTATGTATTTAGGGTTTTGCTTGGGGAGATCCCAGTTCTCTACTTCCTTTGTAATGGTTTGGTCCCAAACACAGCGCCCAAGATCTGGTTCACCTGCGCACCTAATAGCACGACATTGTCTGGCAACTTACGGCGGGCCGCTCTTTCCTTGCGCACCAATTGCTATGCCTCTTCCTCCTCCTCAGAGTCGGTTCGTACCAGCGCATCTAGCTTCTTTTGCTCGAGGCCTGAGCTCGGTCCCTCTCATGTTTCCTTGTATTTCTTCTTGAGCAGCTCAGCTGGAAAAATATAATCAACGCTTGTTTTTCGTGGGCCACATTTAACTCCTGGCCATGACATGACCTGCTTGTCAAAATTTTCTTCATCCAGATAAAATGGTAGTATTCATGTGTGAAAACATTCCTGGCTAGCATGACTCGGTCAGACAATTATATTGTGTATGTTCATGCCGAATGCAATATTCCTCGTGTTATTATTGAGGATCTCCTACGAGATGCGTGGCCTCTGTGTTGCGTCAATCATAGCATTATACCATTTGGAAAATGTTTCATTGTTGAGCACTGTGTTTTCTGAGTCTGGTTTAGCCCGCCATGGCTCAAACATCTTCGTCAGACGCCCTTTGTCTTGTATTGTCAGTTTTCATCCCACCGGTGACTTCCACTTGAGCATTGTGAATTCCACAAGTAGGTATCCATAGGTAAAGGTGCCTGGTTTCTCTTGTTCCTCATCGCAAGCTACGAGTAATTCCTCCAGCAGGAAACTACACCAGTTGAATATTTCTCCCTGATTGCAAAAGTCAGCAATAGATAGAGCATCCAGGGTGCATTCTCCCTTATAATAGGACCTCATAACCTTGTTGGCAATGACGTAGCAGCCAGTCTGGATTGGTTCAGGTAATATTGGTTCAATGACTATTGTGTGTCCGCCTCACTTGGTGTTAAACCTCTCGTACAAACTAAGCTTGACTTTCTTCTTCCCATGCTTACCAGGTCCCTAAAAGCCCTTTGACACATCCTATCCTTCGGAGGATAGTCCAGTAAGTTGTTGGATGTCCTGTGCATGGATTGGATATCGCTTATCCAACCATAGGATTCTGTCGTGCACTTTGCTTATCAAAATTTTTGTACAACGCCATAATGCCCGTGGTGTCAAAGACCGGTAAGTCTCTAAGGTTCATGATGGTGGATTTAAACAAATCAATGAACTTTTTTTGGTATAAAATATATATCTCCAGTTCCATCCAGGGCTAACTCCCAAAAGATGTCTGGGTGCATCTATGGGAACAAAATTGAATCTGTGAGGTCAAGGTCAAGTAGCTTGATGTGCTCTACCTTCCCTTTAAGGTCGCCTATGATCTCGAATCGAGGGTCAAAGATCTCGTCTGGTACTACTTATTTCATCATGGCGCTTCGGATTTTTGTAGCTCTCATCATTCGCATGTTTGTGGCAGATAAGAGCTAGGCTATGTGTTCGGCTTTTGAAAAGGTCTCTACTAGTTCACACTGCTGAGTGTGGAAATGGCTATGCTTGTTTTGAGAAATAATACGTTCTCAGATGAGTGATGAGAGTCTTTTGTCTGTCTTTACTGGGTATGTTTTAACAATCACTACTCCTCATGATGATTGTATGATTGCAACAGGGTGTGAGTTGTCTGACAGGATGGTTTGATCAAGGTTAATCTGATTGGGCAATGTGAGTATTTACTCGTTTGAGTGGAGTAGGGATGTGGTTGAATTGAGGCCTTTCTACTTGATGGGTGGGTGTCCCAGTGCGAAGTTCGATGGCATCTTAGCATAATGTGGCTTTATGGCTTAACGGGTGACAGTCGGGGTACCGGACTAGCAATAATGGTTGTGACTAGACTGGGTGTGCGTGGCCTTTAACTCTTATTGGATTTGGATTCAGGGCACCTCTGACCACAAGGGTTGTCCCTGTCATCCTTAATGATAGATATTACTGGACTTTCTCATGCTTCAGATTTTGTACTGTTGAGTCATTAATTCTGTATCAACCAACACTTAAACAAAATAGATAAACTATGTATTATGGTGCAACACTGCGCGCATGGACATTATTAACTAAATTTACAAAACTCTATAAAGAAAAACAAAACTTAAATCTAACTATGGTACAAGCTTCGTTGGATTGGAGAGACTACCACTCTTCTCAGTTTCGAGATAGGCAGGTCTTCAATCGAGCGTCGTTCACCCATCCTGGTCATAGCATACCATCCAGTTGCACGAGTTGGACTGCTCCTGATGGCTAGATCTTTGCAACTATGAAGGGTCCCAACCAGTGCATGCACAGCTTTCCAGGGTGCATTTGGTATTGGCTATCATAAAGTAACACCTTGTCCCCTTATGAAAATAATTTGGTCTTGATGTGGCATTCATGCCAAGATTTTTGTCTCGCCTTTTCAACAGACTGATGGAAATCTACTAGAAATCTGGTTTCTTCGAGTTCTTGTAGCTCTGCAAGTCTCTGTGCCACTTATTCTTCGTCTGTAATACATGTGGCTTATGCAGTATATAGACTTGGTGTGATGAACTCTCTGGGAACCACTTCCTCTTTTCTGTAAACCAACTGGAACGGTGTATATCTGTGGATTTTCTTTGTGGTTGTATTGTAGGCCCATAATACTGCTAGAAATCTATCATCCTAGTCCTCTCGATTTGCACAACAAACCTTTGTTAGTCCTTTTTATAGGATTGTGTTGAAGGCTTCAATTGTTCTGTTGGCATGTGGGTGGTATGGACTGCTCTTATGATGCTGAATCAAAATTTCAGTTGTAAGTGTTGCTATAGTGCTGCTAATGAAGTGAGCTCCCTGATCATTGGTTAAGCTCCTGGGACATCCGAAGCGGGTAATGATATTCTCGAAAATGAACCTAGCATCCATATCTATCGAACAATCATGTACCGCTGTTGCTTCAGCCCAACGAGTAAGGTAGTCGGTTGCGGTAATGATGTACCTTGCCTTCGAATGTTTGGATGTGGGATTCATGGGCCCAATGAAGTCAACTTCCCATTTCTCAAATGCATGTAGAGATCTAACTAGTTGTAGTGGCAATTCATCTTGGCATGACGATTTGCCCACCCGTTGACAAATGTCACACGATCTAGCGTATGCTTTTGCATCCTTGAAAAGTGTTGCCCACCAAAGTCCTTCCTATAGAACTTTATGTTCTATTGCCTTTCCTCCTACGTTTCCTCCTGCAATTCCACTATGGCATTCCCAGAGTATATCCTGCCTTTCATGATCTAGGACACAACTCCTGAGGATACTGTCTAGTCCTAGTTTATACAGTTGGTCGGCGATCAACTAGTAATCTGTTACTCTGATAACCATATGGAATTTCTATCTTGCGGAATATGTTTTAGGGCAGACCCTGTGCTGAGAAAGGTTGCTATGTCCTCTAGGTATTCTGGTATTGCCTCGATCCTAAAAAAATGTGCATTTGGGAGCTGATCATCGACTGCTCCACCACTTTCTCCTGACTCTAGTCTGGATAGATGGTCGGGTCTAACATTGCATCATCTTGGCTTGATGATGACTTCAAAGGAAAATTCATGAAATAACAACAACCATCTGCAAATTCTTCCTTCCAACATAGGTTTGTTAACTAGGTATTTTAATCTTGAATGATCAGTAAAGAATTTGAAATGAGATCCTAACAGATAGTGTCTAAATTTTTGTAAATCATAGATCATCGCTAGGCCTTCCCATTTGGTCGTTGTAAAGTTGCGCTCATCTTGCGACATCTTCCGACTCACAATATAGGGTGATCCATAGCTCCATCTCATGGTTGTGTTAAGATAGCTCCTAAGGAAATTCTTGAAGCATCCACATGGACGTGAAATTCTTTCTCCCAATTTGAGAATATTAGAATCGATGTTGTGATGAGTTTTTCCTTAAGTGTTTCGAATTATTTTTCACACTTAGGAATCCATCGGAATGTTTCATCCTTTTTCAGAAGGTTTTCCAGAGGTGCAGTAATGTTGGCATATCTTCAGATGAACCGGTGATAATACCCTGTATGTCCAAGTGTGGAGCGCAGCTATTTAGCACTCATAGGTGGTGGTATATTCACAATTACTACTACAGTAGCTGGGTCTACCAATACTCCTTCTTGGTAGACTATGTGGCCCAACAAATTTCTGTGTGGCACACAAAATATACACTGCCTGAGGTTTAGTGAGATTTGTAACTCTCTACATCTGTCGAACATTAGCCTCAATAGTGCTACATGTTCCTTGAGCAGGCTGTATATTGTCCTATCATCCATATAGACCTCTATGAACTTTTGGATAAACTCTCTAAAGGTTTCTATCACAATCTTGGAGAAAACTACAGGGGCGTTCTTTAAACCAAATGGCATTACATTATATGCAAACGATCCCCATTTGGTGATGAAGGTGGTTTTTCTCTTGTCCTCTTTAGCAATCCTAACTTGATGGTATCCTGAGAATATGTCCATAAATGAGTATGCTTCCTTCCCCGCAACCTGTTCTAGGACCTCATCGGTAAAGGGTGTTGGGAAAGGGTCATGCACACAAGAAGAGTTGAGGATCCTATAGTTTACACATACTCTAATGTCTTTGGTGTCTTTCTTTCTTTGAATGACTATCAGGTTGACCCATTCTTCTTCTTATACTAGAAAAATAAGACATGCTTCCAACATCTTATCAATCTCCTTTTTAACTTTTTATTTTACTTTTGAGTTAATATGGTATGGCCTATGTCTGATAGGATTGGATCCTATTTTTAGCTCAATCTTCATTTCTCCCAAAACTCCTTTGATTCCTTTTAATTCTGAAAAAGTCTTAGGGAACAAATTTATGTATTCTCGCAGTAAGTTATGTATTTTCTGACTGGTTTTCTTATCCCAGTAATCACCCACCATAGCTATCTTGGGTTTCTCTTCGGTCCCTATGTTGAGTCTCTTCAGTTTTAAAGGGTGATTGTAGGAACTATCAGTCTGACTAGGTATGGTGTTTTGGATTTCCCTGTTTCCCTCAGTCTCTTTGATGGCTAGGTTTCTCAATTCTTCTAATTCATCTAGGATTTATGAAGCTTTGCTAATCTGATAACATTCTATAGGATTTCTGGTCATAGGTAAGTGGAGTTTGGTTTGAATTTCTTGGGTATGCTTGGGACATCCTATAAATTCTGATCTCTTGTCATGATTAGTTGTAAAAAGAAGTTCTTTAATCTTTTGCAGGACTGGTTCAAGCTCAGGGTACTTACTTGTGAACGAGAAGTCTTTGAAAAATTGAGCCGCCAATGTTCACCAATCCTTGGTCTATCTTCTGGTTTCCTCATGTATAAACCAAGATTTCAGAATTTGGCCTAGGGAATGGGGAAATACTTGAACCCAGAAGAGAGAGGGTATCTCTGCAACCTGCCATTGTGTCACACACTGTTCGATGTGTGTTCTAGGGTCTGATTCTCTGATGAACAGTTGCGGCATGGGGATCCATCTGTATCTCTGATTCCAGTTGTTCCTTATTTTAGAACCTATATTTGAGAGCTTTCTTCACCTCGTCCCAAGTTTCAAGTGCAATTTTGTGCATAGCCCACCATCTGGCAGGGTTGTTTTGGAAAGCGATATCTAGTACCAAGATTTGTTGATCCTCTCTCACTTTCTCTTCCATGCTCTGAAAGAATTTTCCTAGGTCTAAGGTGCCATCATATACTGGGTGTTCTATGACTTTAGTCCCAATCTATCTGGTCATTTTGACAGTTGCGCACCTTCTTGAGAATATTTTGTGTGAACCTTGTTGCCAGCTATCAAAAGCTAGTTCTAAGTCTTCGTCTACTAATTGTATACTTATCTAGCTTACTCATCCATCTATAGTAGGATTTATACAATCATTTATTGTCCTAGTTGTTATGGTGTACAATTGGTATACGTCTTCTCCTTCCATATTATTGTTCATTGGTTCTATGTACCTAGGTATTATATATGGATCTAAAGGTTGAACTACCTTGATTCCCGCAACTTCAAAAGTCATGGTGTCTTTCTTTAAGTCAATTACTGTGTAATTGTCGTAGGCCCAATCAATGCCAAGTAGCACAGGGTAGAAGTCCTTGTCTCCCATGATCTCAATGAATTCAAAGTCAGCCACTATTTTTTCTCCTGCTACATCGATTTCCACATTCTACAGTCTTCCTATGGGAAAGATACAGTATTGGTTTTCCATTCTTAGTTGAATTGGGGAGTATGTCAGTCTTGGTTTTCCTAGGGCTTCCCAAGTTTTCTTGAGCAGAATGTTCACATCTGACCCTAGGTCTAGCATGACATCCTTAATTTCGAAGTCATTTAACTGGGCTACCAGTTGGAATTCTTTTCCAGTTCTTACTTTTCTTCGTTGCACTCTCTGAGTGCTCTTCTCAATAAGGTTATCCCTAATCCTTGATTCGGAGGTTTCTTCATTTCCTAAGACTAGGTACAGTGTATTGCGCAACTTCTCTGTCAGTTGGTCATTCCCCAGAATGTTAGAGAATAATTGAAACCAGATGGCAACTGCATTTTGATGCTACTCAGGTTGTCTTGGTATGCCTATAGGGTTTCTGGGTGTAGGGGGTGAAGCAAGTACTTGTGCTACCTTAGGATATACAACTGTCTTTGGGGGTTTCTCTTGCATTTCACAACTAGGAATACTCTGGAAGGATACTATGGCATCTTTAAAGAACATTTTTTGTTTTAAGGGTTCGTACATGTCTCCCTTAGGTACTTCCTTCTGAATCTGGGGTAGAGCATCAACATCAGCTCCTGTCCTCACGCCTCCTCGAGTGATGATGTTAAGATTGGAAATTTTCCTTTAGAAATCATTTTGATCTCTGAATTAATAAGGTTAGTTACTCTTTGCCATACCATGTCTTCCCATTTTGTAATTAGCTCTGGGCAGTCTTTAGTTGCATGTCCGTTGGTTCTGCAGTGAGAACACCATGGCTGCCTTGGATGAGGACAATGTCTAGCCAAGTGACCCTACTCATCATAGTTATAACATCTGTTTGGTCCTCTTCCACCAATTTTTCCTCCTCTGAACTCTCCACCAACTCCACCTCCTCGACCTCGTCCTGGTCCCTGAGGGTTTTCATTTACCCTGAATGTTGTATAGTCTAGCATGTCCACCAGTGCATCCAATTCCCTACATTGTTTGGTAGTATGTGCAGTAGATGCGCAAAACTCGCAATGGACTATGTTTGGTACCATTGAATATTTATGCATGATGGGGCATTGTCTTGGTCCATGCCCGTGGTTTCGACAGATCTCACAATACTCTGCTGTCAGTGCTGCTTGAACTCCTGGGAACACGTGATATGGGGCAAGATGGTGAAATAGTGGGTTCGTCGATACTTGCGCAACTCCTCATGTAGGTCCTGGTGGGGTTGCCAGTAGATTATGGGGAGGTCCCAACCCTCTCCCTCATGGGAATTCATTTGCCAAATGACCTTCCGTATACATCCAGTGCACCAAACTTGTGGTTGTCATGGTCTGGGTATTGTTAGTTCTTGAATCTTTTCTGTAAGGGATGATATTTGTCCTTGCATTTGCGCTAGATTCACGTCTATTGGGGGTCAGGATACTCTCAATCTTCCAGGGTATCCCTCCATGGATTCCATCTTCATCGATTGTTCCAAGGTGTCTGTCAATGTATCTATCTATTGTTGTGTTAGCGAGATCCGAGTGAGAAGTAGTAGCCCCTGAATGTACCATTCCCTTTGATGTTATTTATGGATTGGGTGTGCCAACCTCCCTATGGCATCTTTGAAGTTATGGTTGTATTCCCAGGATGACTCACCTTCTCTTTGTTGGATTTCATGCAACTCAAATAGAGCATGTTGTTCTGACTGCGGCAGTTTGAACTCTGCTATAAACCTCATCTGTACCTGGCCAAGGGTGAATGCTTGACCTTGCATCCCTACCACTCCTGGTTCAATGATATTCGTGTACCATTTGAGAGCACGACCTCTTAGGGTAGTCTAGAATTCGAACAACTTGTTTGCATCTGGTGTCCCTCTGGATCTCCATATAGCTTCGCACAAGAACCAGTGTTGTTCAACGTCTTCCTCTCCCTTACCCAAAAATTATGGGTAACGGGAAATCAACCCTCCCGCATGGTTGGTCATTGTTGATCCTATTGTTAGTATCAATGTGAACCCTAACGGTCCTTCTTGAGATCTACTAGGGGATCCCAATATCCTCCCTGTACTTACACTTCTTGGTTAACTAATTGTATTGGAACAGAACTTGTATGAGAAGGTAGTATAGAACTTACTGCTTGTATTGAGGGCACTTGGGGTACGGGTGATTTGGGGTTAGCGCCACTGGCTTCATGGTAGATCTCTTTGATCTAGGGGGTCTCATTAGCTTCCACTGGAATGATCTCTTCGGTCGGATTCCCGATCTCTCATGTTATCGGGGTTGAATCTTCTCTTCCTCCTTCAAGATTCATGTCGATTTCCTCCTCTCTTACCTTTGTGCTTCCTCCTTCTCATCCCACCTCCTAGGGACTTCTTTCTCTCCTTGCTTCTCCCTCATTTAACCTTTGATTGGCTAGTTGTTCCTATCTTCTCATCCTCTACAGTTCTTCCATCTTTCTTTCTTCTATTTCTCTTGATCCTCCTTCTTTCCTCAATTTTTTAGATTGTCTTGCAGCTTTCTTGATTTTTCCACACCACCACTTCTCAACTATGGCGACTCTCTTCAAGGCTTTACCATCTCTTGAATCCATTTCTTTTTGTTTCCCCCCCATTTTTCAAATAATCCTTCCCCTCTCTTTATGCCATGACTCTCACCTCGTCTTGCCCTACTCCAAGCGACAGTGTTTACGCTGCCATCTTGGTCGGGGACATAATCAACATCCCTTCCTCCACCAAGAAAGATTTAATCCACAGGGGGATCTCTCTTAAAAGTCTTCCCCTTGCGCCTTTCTTGAAAACTTCCTCGGCTCGTGAGAAAGACTAGTGGTTCTCGGTTGCAAATTTGATTATGTATTCTTCTATCGTGGTAGTAACCTAGAAATCTATGGCCCTCGTGATTGGACAATCCAGCCTCTGGAGTGTTTCTAACTTGTCAGTATCCTACGCATAGATATTCTTGACCCATCTATGGAACTCTGGAGCTTCTTGGAGACTCTTCATCCAGTGACAAAATTATTCTAGGAATTTAACCCAGAAAATCTTGTACTGGTCGCTTGATCTTTCTGAGTAAAAGATCGCTTCCCGAGTAACTCCCACCAATTTTCTTCTTAGTTCCACTTCTTTCCATAAGAAGGCATTACAGTTTCTTTCCCACCATTGATTGATGCCATATCTATGGATCGGTGGTAGAATTATTCCTACAAGTTCATTTTTAACACGGGTCCTAGCAATGGAACCATTTTGTTGGCACGAGTTTGTTCAAACTAGGGTCCTTCTTAGGTTACCAACAAAAGGCACTGTGTAGTCTAGAGCACTGGAATTTTCATCCCCTATGAAGAGAAGAAGTCTCACCTGAAGCACTGTTGAGACAGATAGATAGGGAAGGGCAGGGAGAAGTCTATAGAAGATCCATAGAGTACTCAGAACTCACTTCAGTTCTTGCGCAATCAACATTATCAGATCAGAAACATCTAAATGTAAGAACAAAACCTACTAGTATTGTGAGCACCAGTTAACCATAAGAGCAGTAATTACAACTCATAAGATATACAGAAAGATTGAAATCCATAAGAAACCATGTAAAGACACATCACATTTGAATATTTTATTATTCTTCATATCCTCGTCAAAGATCTTTCTTACATTACAAACTCAACATTACATAGAAAGTATAGTACAGACTCTTGGCTCCAGACCTCAGCCACAAAATCTTGATTTCCCAGCCAGTAGTTCGCATTCATTACAGACTCTACTCTTCTTGATTTAAAAAAAAACCTTGGACAATTCCCATGGACTTGGCTCTGATTGACACAACTCAACTTAACAACATCAGCTAATGACCAAAAATGAATGAGCGAACTAATCAACGCTTTTTCAATTATATTATGTCCTATGTATAGCTGGGTGATGTCTTCTTGTTTGTCTTGCACCTCTTCTTGTTATGTTGAAACTGTATGTTGTTTAGCTAGTGTTGCACTGGCTTCCACAACTGTTTTATGTTGTTCTTCCTTCCAGCCTCTGATGGAGGTTGTGTGACCAACACTTGCGTGATTATTTCTCAAAACCGAAGGGCCCAAAAGTAATCAAGGATCTAAAAGATCCTAAGCATGTTCTTGCAACTGGAATTTTTGATGATATTACCAGGTTGTATAAGTTTGACAACTTTGGGTCATCATATTTTTCATTAGTTTTTGTTGTTCATAGTGATGACTTGAGAAAAATTTGGCATGAGCGGTTTGGTCATCAAAACTATCACTCATTACAGCAACTATGTAATCAACAGATGGTCACTAGTCTTCCTTCTGTTTCATGTAGAGATGGTGTTTGTGTTGGTTGTGTTCTCGACAATCATTGGGATAGTTTTGACAAATGTGCCTCTTGGAATGCCTCAGGCCCTTTGCATCTTTTTCACAATGATTTGTGTCGTCCACTTTCTTCTCCTTTTTCTGGGTGCAAGTATTTCTTAACTTTCATTGATGAGTTTTCCAAACGTACTTGGGTTTACTTCTTAAAACTTAAGAGTGAAGTTTTTGACAAGTGTTTGGCCTACAAGTCCCTTGTATAAAATAAATATGAACATCAAATTCAAAAGTTAAGGATAGATAATGGAGGCGAATATATGAACAATAATTTTACAAGTTACTGCACTACACAGGGCATCCAAATGCAACACATTGTTCCATATACACCACAACAAAATGGTGTTGTTAACAAAAAGAACCACACATTAAAATAAATGGCTAATTGTATGATCCAATATCAGGGATTAAGTCTAAAGTATTGGGCGGAAGAAATCAACTGTGAAAATTACATAGTCAATCGCACACCCACAAAGACTCTTAAATATATAACACTGGAAGAATCTTGGACTAAAATTAAACCATATGTAAGTCACTTCTGTGCATTTGGAAGTTTAGCATGGGCTCACATTCCTGATAAGAAAAGGAAATCATTGCAGCCTAAAAGTGAGAAGTGTTTATTTGTTGGTTTTTCTGAAGATGTCAAAGGTTATATACTTCTTCAACCACATTGTAATGAAATTATTATTAGAAGAGATGTTAAATTTGATGAAAATCTCTTGGCCTGCAAACCTAATTCAGTGTTTATTCCTTCTTTTGTTCCTATTTTGGTTTCTTCTTCAGATGATGACAGTGAGGATGAAAATACACCTCTGCCTGCTCACCTTCCTCCAAATGAGTCCTTTGAACCTGAACCAGAACCATTTCCAATGCTTCCTAGATGGTTTCGTTCAACACGAGAAGCAGTTGGTGATCTTGTAGGTGATCCTTCAGATCAACATTGAACACGTTCACAGTTCCAGCGATCCTCTTCTCTTTTGGCTCAAGTTTCAGAGACTCGTGATCTAGAGACATTTGCATAAGCTTCAGGTCATCCATATTGGGATACAACAATGAATGAAGAGTATCATTCTTTAATGGAAAATGATACTTGGGATCTTTTACCTCTTCCAAAAGGAAGAACACTTGTCAGATGTAAATGAGTCTACAGAACTAAGTATGAATCAGATGGAAGTGTGGAAAGACACAAGGCTTGGGTAGTTGCCAAAGGATTTTCCCAAGTTGAAGGAATTGACTATAATGAAACCTTTTCCCCTGTAGCCAAAATGAATTCCATCTGCCTTGTTCTCTCCCTTGTTGCCTCACATAAATGTTAGGTCCATCAGATGGATGTTAAATCTACCTTCTTGCATGGATATTTGAAAAATTAAATATACATGGAACAACCTCTTGGCTATTTCCAAAATGACTCTATTCTTGTTTGTTGCATTAATAAATCTCCTTATGGTATTAAGAAATCTCCCTGATCTTGGTATGCCAAAATGTACATCTTTCTTATTGACACTGAATTCTCTAGATGCCATTATGGTCCTACTGTCTATACCAATAAAGTAGGAATCCATCTCATAATCCTTTTCCTTTATGTTGATGACCTTATCCTTACTGGTAGTGACTCAAAACTTTTAAACCATGTGAAAACCAGCCTTAAGAAAAAATTTGAAATGACAGACTTAGGATTTTTGCACCATTTCCTTGGCCTCCAAGTTTTTCAAACCAATGAAGGAATTTTTCTTTCCCAGTCTAAGTATGATTGTGACCTTTTTCGTCGCTTTCACATGGATTATTGTAAACCAACCCCTTCTCCCTTCTAGTCTGGATTCAAGCCTACTTCCACTTGTACTTCTTATGAATTTGATGCCATGTTGTACCATCAGTTAGTTGGTAGCCTCTTATACTTGACTCATACCCATCCTGGTCTTTCCTTTGTTGTTGGTCTTGTTGCCCAGTATATGCAAACACCCCATGAAAGCCATTGGAAAGCATCTAAAAGGATACTTCACTATGTTCGTGGTACAGTTCAGTTCAAGATACATTACAGTTTAGAAGGGACTTCTTTATTGGTTGGTTTTACTGATTCAGATTGGGTCATCGACCCTGATGATTGGAAGTCTATTGCAGGTTATGTTTTTAGACTTGGTTTAGGACCTGTAAGAAAAAATAGGAAATTTCACTTTCTTCAGCAGAAGCAGAGTATCGACCAGCAGTAAATGCTAGTCAGGAAGCCTTGTGGCTTCTACAGATCCTTTCATAGTTTGGATTCCAGCAACAGCATCCAACCAGCCTTTGGTGTGACAATCAGAGTGTCATCAAACTCGCCAAAGAGCCAGTTCAACATCAATGTAGAAAAAACATAGAGTTATACATGAAATGATCTAGGTGCATATCAGTGGCCACCCATATTTTCCAACTGGCTCAAAACAGTTTTTTGACAATTTTGGTAATTTACTATTTTTAGTAATTTTTAACTTCTAGGGCCATTTTGAGGGCCTAAATGAAGGTTTTTCATAATTGAGGTTCTCAATTATAGCCAAATACTCTTATAGATCCCCCAAAATGAATATCCTCGATGATACCTTTCCAATAAGCTATCATGCACCCCAAACGGAGATCGTATACCAAAGTTACGCCCCTAAGAAGTTGATACACCAAACTACCCAAAACAGGGTCCACAAAACTGTTGGATTTTCATCTTCTGAGGTTAGGGTTTTGGATTTTCTTTATGATAAAAATTCCTTTGGATCCTCATTGTAAAATTATCTTCTGGCGAATGCGAGTATCCATCACATATCTTCTCAGAGCTAAGCTGACACCATTCTAGTGAGTCTTTCATTCTGTATTTTTACAGTCTTTGTACATTTTCGCTCATTAATAGAAAATTGTGTATTACTGTATCTTTGTGTTTATGGTTGCATCTCTGATACATTTTTGTTATTTTATTGGATATCTGATATATCTCTATACATTTCTTTATTATATCTTTTCTCTCATTTTGTGCCGAAAATAATCTGGATCAGTGGTATTAGAGCAGGTTGCTCTTGATCATTCTTTTCAGTGCATGTCCTCGATGAGGTCCGAGTATAGAAAGTTGGGTCTCAAGCTTGTCTCTCTTTAATACAATCACTCTCACACGCCCAAGAAACCCTCCATGGAGAAATAAAATAAAAATGATGGAGTAGATGATTCTATCAATCTGTTGCTGGAGCAAGCTCTCACGTGACAGAGGGACGAAATGATGGATATTTTTTCCCACATCCTTTAATGCACGCTAATAGCAACGGGAGAATCTTCATCAAACAACCACTTGTAAGAACATCTCCTTTAAATGTACAGGTTAATTTTGATATTCCTGTATTTGAAGGTCAGATAGATGTGGATGCCCTAGACAAATGGTTAAATCTATTAGAAGGTTATTTCTTTGTTCACCATTTTTCAGACAGGGAAAAGATCACCTCCACACTCCTTAAAGCTCTCCCCCATGTCAAACATTGGTGGGAAACTTACTGGGAGAAAATTTCTACAGAAGATTCTGGAATATATGGGGTTGATCCCACTTGGGATTCTTTTGTGGATGCAGTAAAGGAACAGTATTACCCCGTTGGAAACTATGAGGAGCAGTATGTGAGATGGCCCACAATGTGGCAAGAGAGGAGCCAAGAAGTTCTGGAGTTCAACAATACCTTCCATACCTTGTGCACCAAGTTTGGTATCAAATAATCTGAATGATACTTTGTTCTAAAATACCGTGGGGCTCTACACATATACATCCAAACCGAAATGGATTGTTTGGACATCTCATCACTCGATGTTTCTTATCGATATGTTGTTAAAATCGAGCAAAATTTAAGCACAATAACAAATGGGAGTTCAGGTCTTCAAACATGCAACAACCAAAGTATAATAAAGATGTCCCTAACAAACAGCTTCCTGAAAACCATTCTAAGCCATAGGAAAAGAAGGGTCATGGGAAGATAAAGAAGGAAAACAGAAAATGGTGCAATTTCCACAAAATCCCCCAACACAACACCAATGAATGTCGCTCAAAATAGTCATTGGTGGTCGATATCAAAGATAAGGAGACGAACCATGATTCTGAATTTGATTCTGAAAATATTGGTAAAAGATAGATCATTGACGTAGACCCCACTACTATTGTCGTGACCACAACAATTCAACCAAAACAACCAACAGATCCTAAAGAGGGGGAGCACATTTTTCATTCACAGATGTGGGTGAAAGGGACCCCACTTCATTTTATTATTGATGGCGGAAGCCAGAAGAACCTCATCTCAATAGAGTTCATCAAACAGTTGGGATTGTCGATAACACCACACCCGTAACCATACAATATTGGATGGTTTCACCAGAGATGAGATATTTGTGTCAACCAACAGTGTCAATTGTCATATGACATCTAACCCTTCAAGGATGAGGTATTATGTGATGTTTCCCCACTGGATGTATGTGATGTTCTCTTGGGCCAGCCATATGTGTGGAAGAGCCATGTTGTTTATGAGTCTCGACCCCATAGTGTCATTGTTACTTTGGGGGGTCACCTCTACAGAATACCATAGGTAATTACGACTATTGTCCCACCTAAAAAGTGTTGCAAGGTAGTATCTCATACTACAAAATTCATCTTCTTCACAGTCTGTTCAAATAGTTAAGAGAAGAAAACCATTGCAGCCTCAGTCTAAGCACCTTCTATCCAACAAAAGCAGGTCGAAAAGATTGAAAAAAACAATTCCTTTTTCACACAATAACCTCATGTATCCAGATTGGTTAAAAATTTCCAACCCTTCCAGCCACAGGTTTGTGACAACCTTCAACAAGCTAAGCAATGCAACTTCTCCAACAAGGCAAGCCACTCATCAAGATGCATATTCAGAAAACGCTTTTCCCTCTCCCCTGGACACTCAACACAATGGATACCATTTCTTCCTAAGGTGGGAGGATTGATCTAGGTGGATATAGCTGACCACCCACCTTTTCCAACTAGCTCAAAATAGTTTTCTGGCAATTTTGGTAATTTACTATTTTTAGTAGTTTTTAACTTTCGGGGCCATTTTGAGGGCCTTTATGAATATTTTTTGGGATACAGGTTCTCAATAATAGTTAGAGACTCTGATTGAGACCAAAAAATGAATCTCCTCGAAAATACCTTTCCAAAGAGATATTGTGCGCCCCAAATGGATATCCTATGCCAAAGTTATGCCCCCGAGAAGTTGATAAACAAAACTACCCAAAACGGGGTCCACAAAAGTGTTGGCTTTTCATCTTCTGGGGTTAGATTTTTGGAATTTATTTATGATAAAAATTCCTTTGGATCCTCATTGTAAAATCATATTCTGGTGAATGCGAGTAGCCATCACATCTCTCCTTAGATAAAAGTTGTCACCATTATAGCGAGTCTTTCACACTGTATTTTTACAGTCTTTGTACATTTTCTCTCATTAATAGAAAATTGTGTATTACTATATCTTTGTGTTTATGGTTGAAACTCTGATACATTTCTATTATATTATTGGATATTTTATATATCTCTGTACATTTATTTATTATATCTTTGCTCTCATTTTGTGCCGAAAGTAATCTAGATCAGTGGTATCAGAGTAGGATGCTCTTGATTGTTTTTTTTCAGTGCATGTCCCCGACGAGGTCCAAGTATAGCAAGTTGGGTCTTGATATTGTCTCTCTTCAATAAAATCTCTCTTGCATGCCAAATAAACCCTCCATGGTGGAAGAAAATAAAAATGACGTAGTAGATGATTCTATCAATCATTTGCTTGAGAAAGCTCTCATGCGACAGAGGGACGAAATGATGGAGAATTTTTCCCACATCCTTCATCGCCTGTCGATAGCAACAGGCACATATTCATCAAACAACCACTTTGGAAGCACCTCTCCTTTCAAGGTACATGTTAATTATGATATTCATGTATTTCAAGGTCAGATAGATGCATATTCCCTAGACAAACAGTTAAATTTGTTAGAAGTTTATTTCTATGTTTTCCATTTTTCAAATAGAGAAACGATCACCTTCGCTCTCCTTAAATCTCTCCCCCATGTAAAATATTGGTGGGAATATTACTAGGAGAAAAGTTCCATAGAAGAGTCTGGAATATATGGGGATGATCCCACTTGGTATTTTCTTGTGGATGCAGTAAAGGAACAGTATTACCCCGTTGGAAACTATGAGGAGAAATATGTGAGATGGACCACACTACGGCAAGAGAGGGGCCAAGAATTTATGGAGATCACAAATACCTTCCATACCTTGCACACCAAGTTGGGTATCAAAGACTCTGAAAGAAATTTGGTTCTGAAATACCGTGGGGCTATACACAGATACATCCAAACTGAAATGGATTTTTTGGACATATCATCACTCAGTGTTGATGATCGATATGTTGTTAAAATCAAGCAGAAATTTAAGCACCAAAACAAATGGGAGTTTGGGTATTCAAATACGAAACAACCAAAGTATGATAAAGAAGGACCTAACAAACTGCTTCCTCAAAACCATTCTAAGCCACAGGAAAATAAGGGTCATGGGAAGATGAAGAAGGACATCGAAAAATGGTGCGATTTCCACAAAATCCCCTGGCACAAAGCCGATGAATGTCACTCAAAATAGTCATTGGTGAATGAGATCAAAGACAAGGATCTGGACCCTGATTCACAATCTAATTCTAAAAATACTAGTAAAATACAAATCATCGATCCAAACCCCACTGCTATTGTTGTGACCACAGAAATTCAACCAGAAGAACCAATAGATCCTAAAGTGGGGGAGTGCCTTTTCCATTCACAGATGTGGGTGAAAGGGACCCCATTACATTTTATTGTTGATATCGGAAGCCAGAAGAACCTCATATCAACAAAGTTTGTCAAATAGTTGGGATTGTTGACAACACCATACCCACATCCATACAACATTGGGTGGCTTCGCTACAGACGATATCTCCATGTCAGCCAGTAGTGTCAATTTTCATATGACATCTAGCCCTTTAAGGATGAGGTATTATGTGATGTTTCCCCACTGGATGTCTATGATGTTCTCTTGGGCCAACCATATATGTGGAAGTGCCAGGTTGTTTATGAGTCTCGACCATGTAGTGTCATTGTTACTTTAGGGGGTCATCCCTATAGAATAATAGAGGTAATTCCAACTATTGTCCCACCAAAAAAGTGCTACAAGCTAGTATCTCATACTGAAAAATTTAGCTTCTTCATAGTATGTTCAAAGAGTGAACATAAGAACACCATTGCAGCCTCATTCAAAGCACCTTATATCCCACAGAAGCAGGTCGAAAAGATTGCAGCAAAGTGTAAAGATTCCTTCTACACACAGGAATTCCATGTATTCAAAATGGTTAAAAAGGTCCAACCCTTCCAGCCATAGGTTCGTGAAAACCTTCAACAAGCTAAGCCATGCAACTTCTCCAGCAAGGCAACTAGCTCATCAAAATGCAATGGATACAATTTCTTACTAATTAGAGAGTATTGATAGAGGTGGATATAGGTGGCCACCCATCTTTTCCAACTAGCTCAAAACAGTTTTCTGGCAATTTTAGTAATTTACTATTTTTAGCAATTTTTAACTTCTGGGGCCATTTTTAGGGCCTAAATGAAGGTTTTTCAGGATCTAGGTTCTCAATGATAGCCAAAGGCTCTAGTTTATCCTTCAAAATGAATATTCTTGACAATACCTGATCCGGATAATTTTCGGCATGAAATGAGAGCGGAGATATAATAAATAAATGCACAGAGATATCGCGTTTATCCAGTAATATAACAGAAATATATCAGAGATGCAACCATAAACACAGAGATACAGTAATACATGATTTATATTAATGAAAGAAATGTACAGAGACTGTAAAAATACAGAGTGAAAGACTCGCT
>ML789070.1:121231-229457 GCA_009831015.1 Picea engelmannii | reverse complement strand
AGAAATGTACAGAGACTGTAAAAATACAGAGTGAAAGACTCGCTAGAATGGTGGCAGCTTATCTCTGAGAAGAGATGTGACGGCTACTCGCATTCACAAGAAGATGATTACAATGAGGCTCTGAAGGCCCTTTTATAATAAACAGGAATGCCAAAAATCCTAGACATCCAAAAACCTAACCCTAGGAGATGAAACACCAAAAGTCATGTGGGCCCCGTTTGGGTAAGTGAGTACATCAACTTCCCGAGGTCGTAACTTTTGCATACGATCTCCGTTTTAGGCGTGTGATAGCTCATTGGAAAGGTATTGTCGAGGAGATTCATTTTGGGGGCTCAATTATTCCTGTGTATATCATTGAGAACCTCTATCTCGAAAAACCTTCATTTGGACCCTCAAAATGGCCCCAGAAGTTAAAACCTGCTAAAAATAGTAAATTGCCAAAATGGCCAGAAAATTGTTTTGAGCCATTTGGAAAAGGTGGGTGGCCACTGATATCCACCTAGATCAATACCTTTCCAACGAGCTATCTTGTGCCACAAACGGAGATCGTATGCCAAAGTTACGCCCCTGGGAAGTTGATACACCAAACTACACAAAACAGGGTCCGCAAAATTATTGGCTTTTCATCTTACGAGGTTAGGGTTTTGGATTTTATTTATGATAAAAATGAATTTGGAGCCTCATTGTAAAATCATCTTCTAGTGAATGCGAGTAGCCTTCCCATCTCTTCTTAGAGATAAGCTACCACCATTCTGGCGAGTCTTTAAATCTGTATTTTTACAGTCTTTGTACATTTTAGCTCATTAATAGAAAATTTTGTATTAATGTATCTTTGTTTTTATGGTTTTTTGTCCCTTGACCAAGTTTTGATGATTATTGATCATGTTTGACCTGATTTTGGGACTTCGATAGGATTTTTAAGATGGAGTGCAAGACGAAGCAGAGATCGCGGGATCTCGGACCCTTTTAGGGCCCTTTTTGGGATTTGGGATTATGTAATGGGTATGGGAATTTAGGCCCATGGGTTTACCCATGTTTAGGCCTATATTGTATGTATAAATAGATTTTAGGCGATGTAGTGAGGATATATAGAGATACAAATGGCTAAGTGCTAGAGTTGGATCTGTGTGATCAAGAGTTGTAAGTGCTTTGGTACATACTCCATGAGACTTGTAGAGCTAAGTGCAAGTCATTGTAAGAGACTGTGGAAGGTTGCGTACTTAGATATACTCGAGGAATGAGGATCTAGTGAGCTGAATAGATCCTTTGTCCTCTGTGGAGTAGGGTTTTTGAGGCTCTATGCATGTAACCGATTGAAGAAGCTAATAAAGAAGACAAAGAGTTGGTGGATGTAGCCCCAGGGTGGGGGTGAACCATGTACATGTTGTTTTTCTCTACTTTGTGTGATGTGTTGATGTGTTTATAGGTTAATGTGATTAGTGATTTAATATAAATGAATGATTTGTTGATTCTTAGTGCTTATGTAACACCCTGTTTCCCCCAGTCTGTAAAAATAACTATATTGGCCAAGAACTATGGAAAACTTAAAGATGTGAATGTTTGATTTGATGGACCTTTGCATAAAAGGTCGATGAATGTAAATTATGTCATGGATATGTGTTGCATGACTGCTAGGAGAGGGATGTGCTAAAAGAGACCACGATGGCTAATGAGAGGTGGTGGAAGGGACCTGGAATGGTTGTGTTAACTTCCACCAAGCCAGTGCCATACTGGTTTATACTTGCTAAAAAACCATAGAAGCTCTATGATCCTGGAATGGATTTCCCGTCAGATTGGTAGGTGGGGAGGCTCCTCAAGAGTTAATGAGGGGATGGGGGTGAACCACCCATCTATAACAGCCCTCAGACCTGAACATGGACAGTGAAATTTGCACCACACGCAACATTGCAGACCAATTTGGCAAGGGAGGAAATGTGGTAAGAGCAAAGAAGAAGAGAACACGCGACGGGGGATTGCGAAAGAGAGCTAGAGAAAAACTTGGAAACACAGGGAGTTATGAATACCAGGAGAAGGAGAGTAACCTTCATCCTAGATTATTTTCTTGTATCAGGAGAAGGAGAGTAACCTTCATCCTTGATTTCTGTTGAGCTGGAAGTAGGAGACTGAACCTCAAAGTATCATGGTCTAGCTCGGGGGTGGCTAGTGGTAAATCCGTCTGGAGTCACTAAGCCTACGGTTCGGTGGAAACGAGCACCCCTCTCAGTAGTTCCATCACCCCGGTGGATCTGATAAGTGTGTTATGCCTTGTATTTTGAATTGAATATTGTGAATACATGCTTATGTTTATATGCCCATAATAATTTCTGTGTGGAATGATTGCCTGGTGTTTTAAACTGGAAATAATGGATGCATGTGTATGCTTATATGTCATTGTTGGTTTATGTACAAATGGTTAAGTCTGGGGCATGAGTTCACTCCACCAAGAATTGTTTGTTTGCTTGATTCTCATAATATTCTGGGAAGGCCCCTCGAGAGTACTCTTCCCCGGGGATTACCCCATAAACCATAGAATCGTGCCGAACCTTTACCCAGAGACTCGACTAAGATTTGGGACGATTTCCCAAGAACCATCTGAAGGTTCATGCGATCTGGGTCTGGAAACCTTATGCAAGGAAGGATATCTCTCTAAGGTCTCGGAGTTGTGGGAGTTTGGAGCCCCGAGAAGTTGAATTTCGTGATTCAATCTTAGAAGAGATAGCGAGCTCACTTATAGAAAGAGAGAATACCCTATCATTTGGTAGACTAACGGTCGGAATCCTTTTGGGAATACCCCAAATCCGTCAACACTGATGGATCTAGAGGAGCGTAGGCATTAACACCTCGACCCTTTCAGCATTCGCATGTAGTGATGGGATCCCGGATCGTAGATCCAAGGATCTGACGGAGCCCTATTTATTGTCGATCTTAGCCTTTATATAGGCAGGAGAGTATCATTTCACTGACTCGTGACTTGGAGTGGTCAAGGGTAGGGATGCATGAACTCACGATTCACGATGTGATTGTGACCATTGGATCCAAGGCATGAGAGAACTGTTGGATCAGATTTTTTGTGGTTATCGCCTATCGGGGGTTCAGAACTTGAGGGAGTTTATTTTCGATTGTAGAAGTCATGAAGTGTCAAGGGTCGAGGGCTTGTGTAAACACATGACCCATCTATAAGTGGGGACCACGTGGTTGATAGGTGGTGTAACAACAAGCACCCAGAGAATGGTGGGAACGGGTGACAAGTGATGGACACATGTCACATGGGAAGGAGTCAACCCATTGTTGACTTATCATATCTCAGGAACTCACGAAGGAGGAGCATGAGGGCTCAACACTCCAACTCACGAAGTCATGAGATGCAAGTAGCGCTAGTATTTAGCCTAGGAAGCGGGTGACTAGTGGTGGACACGTGTCACACTGGGAAAGAGTCAACCCACTGTTGACTTATCGTGGCTCGGGGTTTTGCAAGATGAATAATATGCACCTTGATCAATAAGGCCGTGAAACACCGAGATTTGAGGTCTCGTGTGATGGGTAGTGGCGACACAACTCATGAGCAGAGTATAGCGGGGTTGACAAGTGGTGTGTGCACATCACTTTGGCAAAGTCCATGTAACATTGACCTCTCGTGTCTCAGGGATTCGTGAAGGAGGAGCATGAGAGCTCAACACCTCAATTGAAGAGGTTGCGGGTGGTGCTAGTGTTTGGCCTAGCCTATGGTTACATGTAGAAGATGTTAGTGAGGAGGGAGCCATACCCATATAGTATCTCAGGTATCAATGTTTGGAGAAAGGGGAGTTGAGAGTCTTGATTCCTGACTCGCGAGTTGCGAAAGGCGCTTGCACTAAGGCCATCTTGTGGTCATTTGGAGGAGGATAAGGGAAGAGAGGGTATGTGCTAGGCCCCATAGAAGTCTCAAGGATTCTGTTCCTCGAAGAAAAAGATGAAAAATATAAGTTGATGTAGTGGGTGTGTGACAAATTGGTATTAGAGAATGGTTACAACACTTGGCCTGCTTGGGCTCATGAACGAGTTGCGCAGAAACTCCATTTGAAGTACTCTTAAAATGAGTAACCCTCTATATTAACCCCCTTTAGCAAAAGCCGAAGTTAAAAATGAAAATTCCTATTGTGTGTATGCATTTGAAAAATATGAATTATGCACTGATTGTGAATGAATATAAAGTTGACTAACAATAAGTGTTTTTCTTGCACAACAAGTGGATGATCAACCATGGGAAACTACAGACGCATAGAATGGTGATGCACAACGAAGTGGGGGATGGATCCCACAACATAGATGAAGAGTCTGATGAAAGGAGAGCCATATAGACCCCTCCCAATCTAGCTGAGATTGTGAGAAGCCTCATGGTCAAACTACAGAGATGCAAGGCTGACAACGAGAGGTTGATAAAGGAGCAAGAGAAGAAGATAGAAATTAATGCAGTCTTGCTACAGAGTTTATCCGACATACAAATACAATTGCAGCATGAACCTGACACCAGCCATGCGGACCAACGACAAACAAAGAAAATTCAAAGTCCACCTGAGATACAGAAACTTTAAGTGGCCACACTGGGAAGAGCACCTTGAGAAAGGTCCACCCCAGAGATAAGGGACAAGCGTCAGATGATTCCTCTGGAAAGGAAACTGGCGACTCGGAGGGATCTTCTAGTAGAAGAACTAGTTCTTATTCCCGAAGAAAATGGAAGAAGTGAAATCATTCCAAAAGTCACAATCTCGAAGAATTCAAGAAGGCCAAACCACCCTCTTTCGACGGTGAAATAAAGAAAGGGGAGGAAGCAGAGACCTGGCTGCTTGGACTAAAGAATTATTTTAGAGTCCATGACTTCTCAGAAAACTTGAAGGCCTAATTAGCCACTTTTAAATTGAATGGAAAGGCTTCCATTTGGTAGGAAGACCTTAATAATGTAAAAGGGATTAACGAAGAAGACCTATCTTGGGGACAGTTTGAGAAATACTTTAGGAAGAAGTATCTGTCAGAAAAATATTTCAACAAAAAGACTAAAGAATTCTATGAACTCAAGCTGGGGAAACACACCATAGAGGAATATGTCAGCAGATTCCTCGAATTGTTGAGGTACGTACCCTATATAAAAGCAGAGAAGGAAAATGTGCAACTATTCATCAGTGGACTACCTAAGGACTATCAGAACAGGATTGAGTTTGACGAGCCAAAGACCCTAGAAGACACTATCTGAAAGGAAAGATATTGTTACGAATAGTTGGGGCATCGGATAGAACCTTTCAAAAACTAGAATCAGAAGAATAGTTTGGGATTCCAGAAAAAGGGGTTTAAATCCCCAAGATTTAAAAACTATAGAAATGACTTAAGGATGAGCTTCCCAACCTGAAGTGTACACCAGCAGAATTTCCCCTCCTAGAGTGGAAATAAACCTTTTGGATCTACCCCAGGAAAGATTGATAACCCAAAGAGATAACCCTTGAAATGTTGGGGTTGTGGAGAAGAACATCTACTGAGAGACTACTCACACCGACAACAGAACAGTCAGAGAATTTATAACTTTCAAGAAGCTACCACCATCAATGATGTGGCCAGGAGTGTGCCGCAAATTTATGCAGCCTTGGATAATAAACAAGATGACCACCAAGATTCAATGGTGGAGATGGAAGGTATGATCACCAACCATCTAGTGTCTATTCTAATTGACCCTGGTTCAAATTTGACTTATATAGCTCCTAAGGTTGTTGATAAGTGTAAATTACAGCCACATAAAAATGCCAATCCATGGTTGGTACAGTTAGCCACTGACACCAAAAGAAAGGTAGCGGAGGTCATACCAGCTTGCCAATTCATAATGGGTGAATTCCCCACCCAAGCAACCCTTAACATACTACCCCTAGGATCATATGACCTGTTGATTGGAATGGATTGGCTAGTCACATATAAATCCAGACTAGATTGTTACCATAAAACTTTAGAATGTGGAGGTGAAGAAGGAAAAAGGATAACCCTTCGAGGGATCCAAAAACCTATCTCGGTGATATGAATATCAGCCCTTCAAATGAGAAAGTATTGCAGAAAGGGATGTCTACTTTATGCGATATAGGTGTTGGAATCAGTTGAAGATGAAAAACCAAGCCTCGAAGACCACCCCACACTAAGAGAACATAGAGATGTATTTTCGGAAGAGGTAGCAGGTCTACCTCCGAGAAGGGACATTGACTTCTCGATAGAACGTGCACCAAGAGAAGTGTCAATGTCTAGGACACCCTACAGGATGAGCACACCCAAGCTAGATGAGATTAAATTACAACTAAAAGAAATGATGGACAAAGGCTATATCTGGCCTAGCATGTCTCCATGGGGAGCACTAGTTCTATTTGTTAAAAAGAAAGATGGTACCCTCTGACTATGGATAGATTATAGACAACTAAACAAGGTAACCATAAAGAACAAGTACGCCTTACCCAGGATCGATGACATGTTAGATCAATTGGGAGGTGCTTCCATCTTCTCAAAGATTGACTTGAGATATGGATACCATCAAGTCCAAATCAAGGGTGAAGACATCCACAAAACTGTCATCAGGACGAGATATGGTCACTATGAGTTTGTGGTAGTACCATTCGGATTAACCAATGCCCCTGCCAATTTTATGTGCTTGATGAACAATGTGCTCAACAAATTCCTAAACAAATTTGTATTGGTTTTTATTGAAGATATATTAATTTACTCCAAGAATAGAGAGTAACATGAGGAATATCTTAGACTTGTGCTTCAAGTGTTAATAGAACATCAGCTCTATGTCAAATTTAGCAAGTGTGACGTTTTCTAGAAGAAAATACATTACTTGGGCCATGTCATATCTGAAGAAGGAGTAGTAGTAGACCCTGACAAGATCAAGTCTATCATGGAATGGCCTACCCCAAAGGACATTTTAGTTATCAGATCCTTTATGGGCTAAACAGGATACTATAGGATATTTATAAAAGGATTCTCCAAGATTTGTTGTCCAATCACTGCCCTCCAGAAGAAGGGAGCTAAATTCACGTGGACACGAGAATGTGAAGAAAGATTTCAATCCCTAAAACATCTACTGACCCATGCACCTGTGTTGAAGATCGTTGATCTCTAAAATGACTTCCTCATGTGCACAAATGCCTATAAGGAAGGGCTCGAAGGAGTCCTTATGTAAGGAGGAAGTGTAGTCTGCTATGAATCTCGAAAATTGAATGAGCACGGAGTCAACTATGTGACCCATGATATAGAGATTACTGCCATAGTGCACACCTTAAAAATGTGGAGACATTACCTCCTGGGAAGGAAATTTGTGCTTATGACAGACCACTGTGGATTGTAATATCTATTTGACCAACCAAAGCTCAATGAAAGACAAGCTAGGTGGATGGCCCTCCTTAGTGAGTTTGATTTTGAAATCAAACATGTTAAAGGAAAGGAAAATAAGGTGGACGATGCCCTTAGAAAAAGTATGAAAACAATTCATCTAGCAGCGGTGAGCACCTGCAAGACGAATGTCAAGGAAAGAGTCAGGAATGCACAAGAAACAGACACATTCTTCCAGACCGTGACCTCATACCTGGAGCAAGAACCCACAGGAATAAAGTATGAAGACAACCAAATGATAGATGGAGGTCTGCTAACTTACAGAAACAGATTGTATATTCCAGATTGTGATAACTTGAAGAGGTTCATAATGGATGAACTACATAAAAGACCATATACTGTCCATCCAAGATACCAAAAGATGATCACAGCCACCAGGAAGAAATTCTATTGGCCTGGATTGAAGAAAGATATAGTTGAGTACTTAGCCAAATGCATAGAATACCAATAGGTTAAAGTAGAACACCAACACCCACCAGGATTATTACAACCTCTACCAATCCCAGAATGGAAGTGGGAAACCATTTCCATGGACTTCATCACCAGATTACCAACATCGACCAAATAGAATGACGCCATCATGGTAGTGATGGATAAATTGAGCAAGTTTGCCCATTTTATCCCCGTCAAATTGACTTGCAAGGCAATAGATATCGCCAGTGTATTCATGAAGGACATATTCAGACTATATGGTATGCCTAAAGAGATCGTGTCTGATAGAGACACGAAATTTACTTCCAACTTTTGGAAATCCTTGATGGCTGGTCTAGAGACCAAATTACTGTTTAGCATAGCCTATCATCCCCAAACCGATGGATAGATAGAAAGAGTGAACCAAATATCGGAAGACATGCTAAGAATGCATGTAATGCATCAACCCAAGAAGTGGGAAGATTACCTACCACTGGTGGAATTTGCCTACAATAACGACCACCAAGAATCCCTGAAGATGAGGTCCTTTCGAAGTCCTCTATGGTAGACCGTGCAACACTCCAGTTAGTTGGAGTAATCCCATGAATAGAGTTACTATTGGACCTGACATGTTGAAATAAATGGAACAAAAAGTGACTCAGATAAAACAAAATCTAAAGGTCGCTCAGAACAGACAGAAAAGTTACGCCGAATGAAAGAGAACTCCAAGAGAATTCAAGATGGGAGACCACGTATATATTAGAGTTAGGCCCAGGAAGAGTTCCCTGAGGATGGGAGCTTGTGCCAAATTGGCACCTCGGTATTGTGGACCCTTTGAAGTTCTATATAGAGTGGGACCTGTAGCCTATAGGCTATCACTTCCTCCCACAGTAAAAGCACATAATGTTTTCCATGTTTCATTATTGAAGAAATATGTACATGATTCTAATCATATAATTGACAGGTCTGTGATCCAGGTGGAACCGAAGGGAGAATTCCTACCAGAACCTCAATGCATACTGGACATAAAGGAAACCCCACTCAGGAACCAAACCTTTGCATAGGTCAAGGTGCAGTGGAAACATTTTGGCCCAGATGAGGCTACGTGGGAAATGGAAGATGCCATGAAAGAGGCATATCCGATTTTGTTTACTTCTGTACATACACGTCATATTGATAGATAGAACATCGAGAACTATGTTCCTTTAAGGGGGAGAGAATTGTAACACCTTGTTTCACCCAGTCTATAAAAATAACTATATTGGCCAAGAACTATGGCAAACTCAAAGATGTGAATGTTTGATTTGACGGACCTTTGCATAAAAGGTCGATGAATGTAAATTATTTTATGGATATGTGTTGCATGACTACTGGGAGAGGGATGTGCTAAAAGAGACCACAATGGAAAATGAGAGGTGGTGGAAGGGACCTGGAATGGTTGTGTTAACTTCCACCGAGCCAGTACCGTACTGGTTTATACTTTCTCAAAAACCAAATCAGCTCTCTGATCCTGGAATGGATTTCCCATTAGATTGGTAGGTGGGGAGGTTGCTCAAGAGTTAATGAGGGGATGGGGGTGAACCACCCATCTATAAAATCCCTCAGACCTGACCATGGACGGTGAAATTCGTGCCACATGCAACCTTGCAGACCAATTTGGCAAGGGAGGAAATGTGGTAAGATCAGAGGAGAAGAGCACGCGTGATGGGGGATCGTGGAAGAGAACTAGAGAAAAGCCTGGAAATGTAGGGAGTTATGAATACCAAGAGAAGGAGAGTAACCTTCATCCTGGATTATTTTCCTGTATTAGGAGAAGGAGAGTAACCTTCATCCTTGATTTCTCTTGAGCTGGAAGTAGGAGACTGAACCTCAAAGCATCGTGGTCTAGCTCAGGGGTGGCTAGTGGTAAATCCGTTTGGATTCACTGAGCCTATAGTTGGGTGGAAACAAGCACCCCTCTCAGTAGTTGCATCATGCCAGTGGATTTGATAAGTGTGTTATGCCTTGTATTTCGAATTGAATATCGTGAATACATGCTTATGTTTATATGCCCATAATAATTTATGTGTGGAATGATTGCCTGGTGTTTTAAACTAGAAATAATGGATGCATGTGTATGCTTATATGTCATTGTTGGTTTCTGTACAAATGGTTAAGTCTGGGGCATGATTTCGCTCCATCGAGAATCATTTGTTTTCTTGATTCTCATAATATTCTGGGAAGGCCCCTCGAGAGTACTCTTCCCCGGGGATTACCCCATAAACCCTGGAACCGTGTCGAACCTTTACCCAGAGACTCGACTAAGATTTGGGACGATTTCCCAAGAACCATCTAAATTTTCATGCGATCCAGGTCTGCAAACCTTATGCAAGGAAGGATAGCTCTCTAAGGTCTCAGATTCGTGGGAGTTTGGAGCCCCGAGAAGTTGAATTTTGTGATTCAAGGTCAGAAGGGATAGCAAGCCCACTTATAGAAAGAGATAATACCCTATCATTTGGTAGACTAATGGTCAGAATCCTTTTGGGAATACCCCATATCCGTCGAGACTGATGGATCTAGAGAAGGAGCGCAAGCATTAACACCTCAATGCTTTCAGCCTTCGCATGTAGCAATGGGATCCCAGACCGTAGATCCAAGGATCTGATGGAGCCCTATTGACCGTAGATCTTAGCCTTTGTATAGGTAGGAGAGTAGCATTTCGCTAACTCATGACTTGGATTCATCAAGGGTAGGGCTGCATGAACTCATGATTCATGAGATCGCGATGTGATCATGATCGTTGGATCCAAGGCACGGGAGAATCGTTGGATCATAACTTTCATGGTTATCACCTATCAGGGGTTTGAAACTCGAGGGAGTTTCTTTTTTATTGTAGAAGTCGCGAAGTGTTGAGTGTCGAGGGCTCATGAAAACACATGACCCATTCGTAAGTGGGGACCGCGCGGTTGACAGGTGGCATAACAACAAGCACCCAGAGAAAGTTGGGAACAGGTGATAGGTTATGTATACATGTCACCTGGGAAGGATTCAACGCATTGTTGACTTATCATATCTCGAGAACTCGCGAAGGAGGAGCATGAGGGCTCAACACTCCAACTCGCGAAGTCGTGAGATGTGAGTAGCGCTAGTTTTTATCTTAGGAAGTGGGTGATCGGTGGTGGACACGTGTCACACTGGGAAAGAGTCAACCCATTGTTGACTTATTGTGGCTCGGGGTTTCACAGGATGAAGAAGTTGCACCTTGATCGCTAAGGTCGTGAAATGTCGAGAGCCGAGGACTCATGCGACGGGCAATGGAGACACAGCTCATGAGCAGAGTATAGCGAGGTTGACAAGTGGTGTGTGTGCATAGCTTTGGCAAAGTCCATGCAACATTGACCTCTCACGTCTCAGGGATTCGCGAAGGAGGAGCATGAGAGCTCAACACCTCAACTAGCGAGGCTGCGAGTGGTGCTAGTGTTTGGCCTAGCCTACGATTACATGTAGCAAGCGCTAGTGAGGAAGGAGCCATACCTGTATAGTATCTCAGGTATCGGTGTTTGGAGAAAGGAGAGTCGAGAGTCTTGATTCTCGACTCGTGAGTTGCAAAATGTGCTTGCACTAAGGCCAGCTTGTGGTCATTTGGAGGAGGATAAGGGAAGAGAGGGTCTACGCTAGGCCCCATAGAAGTCTCAAGGATTCATTTCCTCAAAGAAAAAGACAAAAATTCTAAGTTGTTGTAGTGGGTGTGTGACAGCTTAATATTATGGATGGATGTTAGATCTAACTGACATACATGTGCTTAGTGCTTGAATATGCTAGATTTGATATGTTTCGTCATGCTAAGTGTTGTTAGATGCTAGATCTGGTTGAATACTATGATGATCTGTAATTAGGGTTTACTGCGATGTAACTGAGACTGAATATTGATGAATGTTAATTGTTGAGTGCTCTGTTAAGTGTTATAATCACATATCTGTGTCCCAGCTAAGGTTGCAGACACCTAAGTCCTGCAACCACCCCTCCCTCTACCTCAAGTGAGACTTCATCTGCTTCGTAGGTGTTGTCGAAAGGGCCAGTAGTTAGGGTTTTGTTGGTGCATTGTTGTATCGTTTAACCCTGGGTCTACCCCTGTGCCAACAAATAGTTCCGTTTCCAGGACCTGAAACTTTGATTGTTGGGAACTGAGGAAAAAGAAGCTTTGTGCGAAGATCTGACTTGAAAGTGTGAAAGCTATGTGCATAGATCTTTCGCTCTAGTGTGCGGTATTATACTCGATCTGTGAAGCTCTGTGCTAAGAAAAGAAGTATGATCTGAAGAAAAGAGGTAGGATATGAATGCTTTGTGCTCTGATAGAGGTAAGAATAGTGAAAAGTTTTAGATCAAGAAGCTTTGTGCTCTGCTGAAGATAAGATTAGTGGAAAATTTTGTTTCTAAGGTATGGATCTAGGTATGTTTAATAAGATTTGTCCTAGCTTAAAAACTAGGGCACTGATAGATGAAAGAATATTTGATATCAGTAGATCTAATAAGAATAGTGAAAGATATGTTATACCTATGCATAGAGAGAATGTTTCGACTAACAAATGGATGCAGGATCCTAGAAAGAATTTTTTTACAGGTTAGCTACTATGATCCTAGTGCGTAATAGAGGAAAGGTTGGGGATCATTTAAGAGAAAGAGAGGATTAACCCTTTGTTACAGTTGCAGAAAATTGAGACATATGACTAAGGAATGCCCTGGAAGAAGACCTAGTTGCCTCTGTTGCAAATCTATGGACCATGAAGTTTTGGATTTCCCTAGAATGAATTCTAAGGTTGAAAGGATGAATATGAGACAAGAAGACCCTGAGAAAGGTCAAGCAATTGATATTATGGTAGAACCCCAGAAAGAATCAGAAAACATATTGCTACAAATGCAAGAAACCCTAAATGACCACCGACATATCAGCTTATCAGAGATCTTCAAAGAAAAAGAATACATTGAAGTAAGAATAGGATACTTCGACATTGACTGTGTTCTAGATGAGGAAACATAGGTGAATATCATGATAGAAAGAACTTGGGAAATTCAAGCCTAATATGATTCCTTCATTGGGAAGAATAATATTATTCAGAGGAAATTTGATAACCTTATGTGGGAGACTTACCCAGATACCTATGAGTGCCAATGGAACTTCAACAGAGGAAGAATTTGAAGTTGCTAAATTTATAGATAACAACGCTCCATTTACTATGTTACTAGGAAAACCTTGGATTGAAGGATATCAAGCCAAAAGGAAAGAAGAAGAAATCATAGAGCAGAAGAAGCAAGAGTTGAAAGATTTCATGACTAGGAGGATCACACACTTGATTGAAGAACAGGAGAACCAAGCAAAGCTATTTAAAACCAGACACTTGGATGCCGAATTGGGAAGAACACTAGAAGATTCACAGAAGACTGAAGTACCTACTCCTGATACAAATGAATTATTACCCCTTATTTCTAGGAAAGAATATCACCGGTGTGAAGTTACTCTGCCAGAAGAAGGTAAGAATCAGAATGGAAAAAGGAATTTTGAGATGAAGCTCACTGGAAAGAAGGATAGAAAACTATGTAAGAAGAAAGATAAAATCGAAGAGTTACAGAAGTTTCCAGATGAAACTTCGTAGAAGGAAAATTTGCAAAATTGGAACTTCGTCGAGATATCAGAACATCGTCACATGGCACTTCGCCATGGTGAAGAAATATATCCATTAGAGACAGTATAATTGTTAGGCCGACAACCCAAATGGGTAGAAAGGAATTTATGATCAGAAATTTCACCACCAAATCGTTGGGACCACACCATAATGGATAGAACTAAGTTAATGAAGTCTTCTCAACCTTTGCAAGAGATCTGTTTTCAAGTTATCTATTTATCCCATCGCACCACGCAACGAGAACAATTTTCCTAACCGTGAATCTGAGTCTACAGACTAGTTGATTTCTCACAGTGGTCATCGCTCTATTACCACTCATCCCATTGCATTGAGCGGTTACTCTTCGAACCTGAGATATTCAACCACGAGCGTGCATTTCAGATGAGCTTAGCACTACAGAGAAAATTTTCAAAGAAGTTCTCACTGACCTGATGATTGAAAGAGTAATGTCTGAAAGAGAAAAGTCTACATGTATTCAAGCGTCATCGACGAGAGGACTGCAAGCCTCTCTGTTGACTGCTCATGGAGCCAAATCATCCCAACCATCAGTAGAAAAGAGAACCAAACACAGAGATGAACTAGAAAATGCGAAGCTAATCCCATCCATATTTCCCAATTACATCCCGCCTCTAGCCGGCGTGGTGAGTCAAGATAGTGTGCCAAGAGATTTCAAGTACTCCATGATTACTGCGTACCTCCCGAAGGGGATACGCACAATGAGAGCATAGCAGGACAAGATCGTAGCATTGAAGTTTAGTGACTTCAACCTCATAGATCGCAAGAACTACAGTATGCCCGCCCCATATAAATACCTGACCAGGATGAAGGGGAATAACTCAAAGATAATCCCCCAGTTTTGGACGATGAACCTCGTGCAGTCCACTATGTTAAATGTCATGAAAATCCCACACTTCGGAAGGCACTAGGAAGTGAACGCCTATGTCAAGCTAGTACTTTCATGTTACCATGGTGGTTACTTATGGCTATACCACCATATTACAGTTGATCTGACATTGATCCATAGGATCATGGGATTAAGTATGCAAGGACACGACCCATAGGAGTTCTATCCATGAAAAGCCACAGATCACGCACTAGCACAAAAGATCAAGGATACATATGGTGATGTTGAAAAGGGAATGCGATGCTATAAGGTAGCCTCCATCCAGAATGGCACAGTGCACCTAGCCTACCAACTAATAGATAAAAATTTAGTAAGGAAGAACAAACCTACGCAGGTCACAAGATTTGTTGTTGATCTCACAGGGAAGTGTGTGGAAGGCCTGCAGATGAACTGGGTGAAGTACCTAGTTAATCAACTGGAACTAGACAGTCGCGAAACACATGATCAAGGTTACAAATTTCACTTTATTTGTCTCTTGATCCTCATCACCTTTGTTTGCTGGGAGATTCTGGAAGGTGCAACCTTCCTCGATATTGAACCATTTGAGCCGCTTGCTGCGAAATTCACTACTCTTTGGTACTCGAGTGATATGAACAAATAGGGGCAGTCGAATGTTGTTTTTCACACATATTACCTTCAGCTGAAGAGAGCCATCAAATATGAACTGCACATGACCCCAAACACCCTACAGAGGTTCCAACCCCTGATGAAGTTTTGCACAGATTGGCACTTCATCTACATAATAGCGCGAGCTAATGAACATAAGGTGCAGCTTCAGTTGTACTACAATCTCACGGAAGAAGACCTGGAGGAGATCACTAAGGACTGGTTTGTAGACCTCCTTATTACCGCAAACCTTGCAGAGATTTCTGATCCCGACAGCCCAGAGACCATGCATAAAGAACATGATACACTCGGGCCCAGCTGAACGAAGAAGACCAAAGAGGTTCAAAATTTAAACAGTGCCTCAGGAAAGACTGCTTCAGTATCACCTTACCGAGGGGGTGATGATGAAGTAGAAGAACTAAATGAAAAAGGAACTGAATAGAAGCCAGGTGAAGCAACACCACCTAGAGACGAGGTCGACCCCCTAAAGAAGAGGAAAGTTTCCCCCCTGAAACCTTCTTCCCAGAAGAAATCAAAAGCTACTATGACCAAGATGAAGATTGTGCTTACTATCGATGATTTCGACTTCATCATCACATCTCTCAATGATGCTTCACTTGAAATCATGGAGAAACATGAAGCTAAGCAGGAGGAAATGTATGAAAGAATTGAGATCAAACTTCGAGGGGTACAGCAGGCCCTTCAGTCCAGTCGCGGAGTCTCCACTGTGCCCCTTCCATCAGGAGAACCAGAGTTGGGAAATGAGTCAACCCAACTCCATCAACTAGCTGATTAGGTCGAAGCTCACCTTCATCGTGCTCAAGAAGAAACAAAACAAGCCACCCAGGCCTTGAAGCAAGTGCAAGGTGTAATCATAGAACAATGGAGAGCTGCAGAATAGGAGAAGGTTTCTCTCCAGGCAAATTTTGAAGAAGAGAAAGCCCAGATGCAACAAGAAAAAGAATAGTTTCTCACAGATCAACTCAAAGTGAAAGAAGTAGTCAATAGAGAACTTCGCTTTCTAACAGGATTAGAGCCACAAGATGAACAAGAGGTCGTTGCATAACAACAAGTTGAAGTAGATTGATCCAAGCTCGAGGCTTTTGAAGTAGAACTAGTTATATCAGAGTGACTCGGGACCATTCATAGGTGAGTATTGGGGGCCTATTGGACCTTGACCAAGTTTTGAGGATTCTTGGTCATGTTTGACCTGATTTTGGGACTTCAACAGGATGTTGAAGGCAAAGTGAAAGATGAAGCGGATATCATGGGATCTCAGCCCATTTTAGGGCCCTTTTTGGGATTTGGGATTATGTAATGGGTATGGGAATGTTGGCCCATGGGTTTACCCATATTTAAGCCTATCTTGTATGTGTAAATAGATTCTAGGCGATGTAGTGAGGATATATAGTGATACGAATGGCTAAGTGCTAGAGTTGGATCTATGTGATCTATAGTTTTAAGTGCTTTGGTGCATACTCTGTGAGACTTGCAGAGCTAAGTGTAAGTCATTGTAAGAGACTATGGAAGGCTCTGTACTTAGATCTACTTGGGGAAGTCATTGTAAGAGACTATGGAAGCCTCTGTACTTAGATCTACTTGGGGAAGGAGGATCTAGTGAGTTGCGCAGATCCTCTATCCTCTGCGGAGTAGGGTTTTCGAGGCTTTGTGCATGTAACCGATTAAAGAAGTTAATAAATAAGACAAAGAGTTGGTGGAAATAGCCCTAGGGTGGGGGTGAACCACGTGCATTCTGTGTTGCTCTTCTTTGTGCGATGTGTTGATGTGTTTATAGGTTAATGTGCTTAGTGATTTAATATAGATGAATGATTTTTTGATGCTTAGTGCTTAATATTGTGGATGGATATTAGATCTACCTGACATACATGTGCTTAGTGCTTGAATCTACTAGATCTTATCTTTTTCGTCATGCTAAGTGTTGTTAGATGTTAGATCTGGTTGAATACTATGATTCTCTATAATTAGGGTTTACTGCGATGTAACTGAGACTGAATATTGATGAATGTTAATTGTTGAGTGCTCTGTTAAGTTTTAGAATAACATATATGTGTCCCAACTAAGGTTGCATACACCTGAGTCCTGCAACCACCCCTCCCTCTACCTCGGGTGAGACTTCATCTACTTCGCAAGTGTTTCCAAAAGGGTCGGTAGTTAGGGTTTTGTTGGTGCATTGTTGTAGCATTAAACCCTGGGTCCACCCCTATTCCAACATGGTTGCATCTCTGATACATTTGTGTTATACTATTGTATATCCGAGATATCTAATTACATTTCTTTATTATATCTTTTCTCTCATTTTGTGCCAAGAATAATCTAGATCAGTGGTATTAGAGAAGGCTACTCTTAGCATCTTTTTAGTGCATGTCCCCGACAACGTCTGAGTATAGCAAGTTGGGTATCGATATTGTCTCTCTTGAAGACAATTGCTCTCGCACTCCAAAGAAACACTCCATGGAGGAAAAAAATAAAAATGACGGAGCAGACGATTCTATCAATTTGTTGCTTGTGCAATCTCTCACGTGACAGAGGGATGAAATGATGGAGAATTTTTCCCACGTCCTTCAATTCATGTCAATAGAAACAGGTGCATCTTCATCAAACAGCCACTTTGGAAGCACCTCTCCTTTCAAGGTAGAGGTTAATTTTGATATTCTTGTATTTGAAGGTTAGATAGATGTGGATGCCCTGGACAAATGGTTAAATATATTAGAAGGTTATTTCTTTGTTCACCATTTTTCAAACATGGAAAATATCACCTTCACACTCCTTAAATCACTCCCCCTTGTCAAACATTAGTAGGAAACTTACTGAGAGAAAATTTCCACAGAAGAGTCTGGAATATATGGGGTCGATCCCACTTGGGATTTTTTTGTGGATGCAGTAAAGGAATAGTATTACCATGTTGGAAACTATGAGGAGAAGTATATGAGATGGACCAAAGTGTGGCAAGAGAGGGGCCAAGAATTTATGGAGTTCACCAATACCTTCCATACCTTGCGCACCAAGTTGGGTATCAAAGACTCTGAATGACATTTGGTTCTGAAATACCATGGGGATCTACACATATACATCCAAATTGAAATGGATTTTTTGGACATCTCATCAATCGATGTTGCTTATCAATATGTTGTTAAAATCGAGTAGAAATATAACCACCAGAACAAATAGGAGTTTGGGTCTGCAAATACGCAACAACCAAAGTATGATAAAGACGACCCTAACAAACAGCTTCCTGAAAATTGGCCTAAGCCATAGGAAAAGAAGGGTCATGGGAAGATGAAGAAGGACAACGGAAAATGGTGTGATTTCCACAAAATCCCCTGGCACAGCATCGATGAATGTCTCTTAAAATAGTCATTGGTGGTCGAGATCAAAGAGAAGGAGATGAACATTGATTCTAAATATGATTCTGAAAATACTGGTAAAAGACATATCATCGACGGAGACCCCACTGCTATTTTCATGACTGTAGAAATTCAACCAGAAGAACCAACATATCCTGAAGAGGGGGAGCACCTTTTTCATTCACAGATGTGGGTGAAATGGACACCGCTGCATTTTATTATTGATAGCATAAGCTAGAAGAACCTCATCTCAACAAAGGTCATCAAACAATTGGTATTGTCGACAAAATCACACCCACAACCATACAACATCGGGTGGCTTCACCAGGGATCATATCTTCATGTCATCCATTAATGTCGATTTTCATACGACATCCAGCCCTTCCAGGATGAGGTATTATGATATGTTTCCCCATTGGATGTATTTGATGTTCTCTTGGGCCAACCATATATGTGGAAGCACCATGTTTTTTATGAGTCTCGACCCCATAGTGTCATTGTTACTTTGGGGGGTCATCTCTACAGAATAACATAGGTAATTCTAACTATTGTCCCACCTAAAAAGTGTTGCAAGGTAGTATCTCATACTACAAAATTAAGCTTCTTCACATACTGTTCAAAGTGTGAACAAAAGAACACCATTGCAGCCTCAGTCCAAGCACCTTCTATCCAACAGAAGCAAGTCAACAAGATTTCAAAAAAGTATAAAGATTCCTTCTACACACAGGAACCTCATGTATCTAGACTGGTTAAAAATGTCCAACCCTTCCAGCAACAGGTTCGTGAAAACCTTCAACAAGCTAAGCAATTCAACTTCTCCAACAAGGCAAGCAGCTCATCAAGCTGCATATTCAGCAAATGCTTTTTTCTCTCCCCCAGGGACTCAACACAATGGAGAACATTTCTTCCTAACATGGGTGGATTGATCCAGGTGGATATCGGTGGCCACCCACCTTTTCCAACTGTCTCAAAACAATTTTCTAGCAATTTTGGTAATTCACTATTTTTAGCAATTTTTAACTTTTGGGGCCATTTTGAGGGCCTAAATGAAGTTTTTTTGGGATCCAGGTTCTCCATAATAATTAAAGGCTCTGATTGAGCCCCCAAAATTAATCTCCTTGACGAGACCTTTCCAACGATCTATCGTGCATCCCAAACGGAGATCGTATGCCAAAGTTATGCCCCAGGGAAGTTGATACACCAAACCACCCAAAACGGAGTCCACAAAACTGTTGGTTTTTCATCTTCAGAGGTTAGGGTTTTGGATTTTCTTTATGTTAAAAAGGCCTTTGAAGCCTCATTGTAAAATCATCTTCTGGAAAATGTGAGTAACCATCACATCTCTTCTTAGAGATAAGCTTCCACCATTATAGCAAGTCTTTCACTCTGTATTTTTATAGTCTTTGTACATTTTCTCTCATTAATAGAAAATTGTGTATTACTGTATATTTGTGTCTATGGTTGCATCTATGATACATTTATGTTATATTATTGGATATCTGAGATATCTCTATACATTTCCTTATTATATCTTTTCTCTCATTTCATGCCGAAAATAATCTGGATCAGTAGTATCAGAGCAGGATGCTCTTGATCGTTTTTTCAGTGCATGTCCCTGACGAGGTCCAAGTATAGCAAGTTGGGTCTCGAGATTGTCTCTCTTGAATAAAATCACTCTCACATGCCCAAGAAACCCTCCATGGTGGAAGAAAATAAAAACGATGAAGCAAATGATTGTATCAATCTGTTGCTTGAGCAATCTCTCACACAACAGAGGCATGAAATGATGGAGAATTTTTCCCACATCCTTCAATGCCTGCCGATAGCAATAGTCACATATTCATCAAACAACCACTTTGGAAGAACCTATTCTTTCAAGGTACAGGTTAATTTTGATATTCCCATATTTGAAGGTCACATAGATCCAGATGCCCTAGACAAATGGTTAAATCTATTAGAAGGTTATTTTTATGTTCACCATTTTTCAGACAGGGAAAATATCACCTTCACACTCCTTAAAGCTCTCCCCCATGTCAAACATTGGTGGGAAACTTACTGGGAGAAAAGTTCCAAAGAAGAGTCTAGAATATATGGGGTTGATCCCACTTGGAATTTTTTTGTGGACATAGTAAAGGAACAGTATTACCCTGTTGGAAACTATGAGGAGCAGTATATGTGATGGACCACACTGTCACAAGAGAGGGGAAAAGAATTTATGGAGTTCACCAATACCTTCCATACCTTTTGCACCAAGCTAAGTATCAAAGACTCCGAACGGCATTTGGTTCGGAAATACCATGGCTCTCTACACAGATACATCCAAACTAAAATGGATTTCCTGTACATCTCATCACTCAATGTTTTTTATCGATATGTTGTTAAATCGAGAAGAAATTGCAATATCCATAGCCCGAACCCAATTGTAATGTAAATGAAAATGCACTTAAGTTGGTGAGATATTTAATATCATTTTGTATGCACATTTCATGGCATAGTGCACGCTTGTACTGCGTAGTAAAATGATGAAGTGTGCACATTCCTGGATACCACGTGCAACAACTTGAGTGCGCGTGATATTGAGGCCAGGGAGCCTTTTGTATATATGTTGTGTTTTATAGGCTGGTGATCCAGTTATTATAATCTAGGATGCTTATGTTTTGATTAGGCTAGAGATCCTAGATGTTAAAGGCCAGTGCTCCTATTTTTATATATGTCTCATCATTAATATAAAATACATCATTGTGCACAGACCAACCACGATAAAAGAGATGGGGGACTAAACTCCACCGGTTAGGGAAAGGGAGGGGCCTAAAAGTTAAGGAAAAGGGATAATCTAGGGAGATTAAGCCAAAAAGGAATATTATATTAATATTTCTTAAATCATAAATTAGTACGGATAATTATTTTATCCTAAGTTCTAAAGTTGGGTACAAGTGGGCCAAAGTAGCTCCCAACATGACAAGTGTCAATTTGGGGACATGCATACATATTGTTGGGACTTAGTTCATTTTCCCATATTTTCCATCATTCTTCCCATCATTCCTTCCATAATTCAGTCATCTAGTCAATCATCCATGAGCATGCACACACCCATTGAGGTATCTTTCGTATCTTCATGACTATACCTGAACTTGTATCCATAGCTATTTTGTGTTGGTGTATCTGGTTAGCTTGGGAGTTGGACTGAAGAAGCGAGTTATCAGGCCCATGGGATATTGAAGAGGCTTGTTTTCAGGCCCATGAGAAATTCTCTGGGTGAGATAATTGCTTGGAATTTATTTCCTGAAGGTGCTAAACTGCAACTACAGTGCTCTAAGACTTCTTGTCCAGCCTTTTGTTGAAGCCTGGAAACGAGTTGGGGCAGCCGAAGGACTGTTGAGAAGAGAAGAGGCACACTTCCTGGGTGGGATAGGCATGTGGGGAATGAGGTACTATAGGTTTTTAGTTTGATTTGGCACCTGAGACGGAGTCTTTCCTGTTGTCTATGAGCCTTTAGCCTAGTTAGAAATCCCTTTACCTGGGTGGAGTTTAGTCCCAGCTTAGGGGTGACTCACTGTTGAGAGTGATGAATAGTGTGGTCTAAGGCTGGGAGGTTCATGGAAGGTATGGACACAGTTGGTGACATTCTTACCAAGATAAGTGTCAATTGTGTGATAAATTTATATGTTTCATTGTTATTTACATGCTTATTTTTATGAGTTATCATATGTGCGGTTATAACTGTGTTTATTTGTATGGGTATTTCCTGTATATGTTGCATGTATGTGTTTACTATTATTTCAGTGTGAATCCGTGCATTTACAAATGTATTTGGTTGTTTACATTTTATATATATGTTTCCGCAAGAGTTCTGTGTGTATATATTTTAATTGCATGCAGTTCGAAAAAATTATGTGGCATAGCTCAGTTGGATATTGGGTATGTTACAATATGTTCTGCAGAGAGAACAAAAGAGTTATTTGGCATAGCATGGCCCGGAATGGATGGTCAAGGACATTACAATATGGTATCAAAGATGCATTTTTCAAAACTGATCTTGGATGGGCTAAATAATTTGAGTTTAAGAGAAGTTTCACAGAGAATTTATTTCGAAGTGGCCAAATTTCGAGTTGTAGAACATCCATGGTAAAATTTAGAAGCAACGACGCAGAATTAGGAAAATCCCCAATTTTTGTTGTTAAATTCATGAGAAAATTGAGAAATTCAGCCAAGTGGTGAGATATTATTGTTTTAATATCTATTCTAGAAAATTGAGACATGGAATTGATCGAATTTGAAGTTACAGTGAAGCCATGCTAGCTGGAGCAAGTTTTACAATTTAAATTCTCAATTCATGAATTGATTTTGGGAAACTTTGTTCCAGAAATGTCAACCCACAGTGATTTGTTGTTGCATAAGTTGAACTGGTGTTATCGGGTTGAAATTGAATGAATTTTATAGTTGCAGAATGTCTATGGTAAATTGGGGAAAAAGTTAAGCAAAAGCCCTAATTTCCGCAGCGATATTCACGAGGAATGGATGCACATAAAAATGAATGTGCACAGGTGGGCGCACTAAAAATGCATGATGTGCAGTGAAAAGCTTGTGATAGGTAAAATCATGCACTACACGGTAAAATATTGGTGTGTTGGTGTGCGTGCTAAATTTTGGTGCTGCGCGGAAAAATGTTAGTGTGCAAGTGCGTGTGCTAAATTTTTGTGTCGTGCAAGAAAATTTTAGTGTGCGGGTGTGCGCGCTAAATAGAAATGCCGCATGGAAAAATGTTGGTGTACAGGAACACGAACTAAATTTATCATTGAGCAGTGTGCACAAACATAATAATGATGCCTGTCATGTGCGCAGTGTTGGCAGAGCATAGAGAAACTTTGTTGGTGTGCGCGCAATGTGGGTATATGTTGTCACGCGACAGTTTAGTTAATGGTACGGGCAGAGTATTGGTGCGTGGTGGGGGCATACTAAAATCTGGCATGATGCAGTGCATAGAGTATAAAGCACACAAAATATCAGTGTGCAATACAAAAATTGTGCACAACATGTAATAGTGCAAGAACCAAAACTGCGCGCGGTGGATATTAGCTTGACACAAAAGTAGTGTGCAGTTATTGGCGTGAAAGAGAAGTGATGCATAGTGGTTATAGCTGTGTGAAGCATGATTTACCTTGTGATGTTTCTATGCATGGTAAATGTGGGTGTACAGGTTGAAATTGGTGCACGCGAATTCGTTAGGAGGGAGAACAACAGCAAAAAACCAGCAATTTTCTGCGACGTTTTATATCATTTGAATGTCATCTTTTTGCAGTGCATTTTTTGAGGCCCTTAAGAGCATTTTTATCAATGAAAAAGCCACAAGAATAGAGTGTTCCAAGGCACACTCTGTCTCTACATCTCAAATAAAATATCTCAGAGAGATATTTCTAATGGTGTAAATCGTTTGTCAAACGGAGCTTTTATGAGAAAGTTATAGCACAAACAGTGAAGGGTACATTTTAAGACCCAACTAACTTCACAGAGCCATAAATTTCTGCTCCGGAATCAGATTGAGGCATAGGAGTAGTCAATGGAAATCTATTGAGACATAGAAGACATTCCCAAAGCTCAATTAAATTTATGGTCATGTTAAAAATGTTTAATATGGAAAATAAGGCACATGTTGCATTCCAGGCCAAAAACACAAATTGGCCTAGAATTTCAGCAGGTTGTAACTAGCAGCCAAGAACCCAGAAAAGAGATGAAACTTGGAAAGAGAGTCCATAATATGTATATGAGGAAACCCAATTTATCTCCTACAAAAAATCCAATGGAGTAGGTGCGAAATTTCATAATTACAGCGCAGAGTTGCGCCAAGTTGAAAAATGAACAGAAAAATTAATCGACAATTTTCAAATAACCATAACTTTCTACTCAAGAATCGGAATTGAGCATGGGAGAAGGTGTTGGAAAGTGGAATTTAAATATCCACACAAAAAATTGATCGGGAAATTCAATTTTCCAAGAAATCAGAAGAAATAATTCTGATATATATATTATTGAACCAGAATGGCTCATATTTTCATGAAATTGTTGAAACAGATAGTCTGACAAAGTTTTGGTGGCTGCACATTTTGTAGAGTCAACAAAAAATAGATCAGATCAAGATTAGCATAGATTCTAGAGTAATGGAAGAGGCACAGGGGAATTCCAGTTAGGAGGATGAGATTAGAGGGATGGATGTCCATTTGGGCATTGAAGGAACAAACTCCAATGGACATGGAGATGAAAGGAATGAAAACATGAATATGGAAGAGACCATTAAAAATTTACAAAAGGATTTCCAAATCCATAAAGATGATAATGAAAGGATTATAAGAGCCAAGGAGCAGCATGATGACTTCCACATAAATTTATTGCAAATCTTGAACATAATAGAAAAGAAATTGGATAAGGAAAGTGGCTCGAGCAAATCTGGAAGTCACAAGCCTCCTGATGAGAAAAGAAGAACCAGAAGTGTTAGCAAACATCACCACCACTCCCTGAGGCATTCCAATAAGAGAGAACACATCAACTTAAATCCATCCCCTATTAAGAAGCACAATATTTCTGGGGGTGGATCAACTGTGAGGACAAATGAACAAAATCAAACCTCCTGCATTTGATAGTGAGCACAAGAAGGATGAAGATGCAGAAATATGGTTGTTGGGCATGAGAAATTATTTTCAATTGCATAATTATTCTTCTCATGAAGAAGGTAGAATTTCCATCTATCAACTCAAGGGAAAGGAATCCATGTGGTGGGATCAACTTGTGCATGTGCAGCACATTAAAGAGAAAAGTGTTACTTTGAGGGAATTCAAGAAGTATTTAGAGAAGAAATACTTGACTAAAAGATACTATGACAAGAAAATGAAAGAGTTATTTGAACTCAAGCTTGGGAGTATGACAATAGATGAATATGAAAGAAGGTTTCTAGAACTGTTGAAGTATGTCTCTTTCATCAAGGATGAGATAGTTAAGATTCATAGGCATTTGAGTGGATTTCCATCATGTATTAGTGACAAAATACAGTATGATGATCCAAAGACATTGGAGGAGATCATAAGGAAAGATAAATGTCTATATGATCAGTAAAAAGAAAGGCCAACTTTCCAAAAATCTTGGGAAGACAAAAAGAAATTCAAGATGGATCAGAGGAAGAAGGGAACTAAGCCACCATTCTTTAGATATAATACTCAAGGATAGCCAACTTCTAGAGAACCCAGAACAATTGAAGAAGGAGGTCAAAGGCCAAGGCAGCCACCTAGTCAATGTTGGGGTTGTAAAGGGGATCATATGTTTAGATATTGTCCTCATAGAGGTGAAAAATGGAGGATTATCCACAATGTACATCAAGATGAAACAATGGAGGACATGGGAAGAAATTTTCCAAGGATCTATGTAGCCCTGGACAGCAAGCAAGCAAAGTATCAGTCACATATGATTGAAGTGGAAGGTATGATCAACAACCAAACCATTTCTATTTTAATTGATTTAGGAGCTAGTCATAGTTATATAGATCCTAGGATGGTGGAAAGTTTGCATTTGCCAAGAAGAAAGCATGGAAAATCTTGGTTGGTGCAGCTGGCTACCAGAGCCAAAAGAAAATTTAACGAGATCGTTAAGTCATGTCTTATGAACATGAATGGACTGAACACCAGAGCAGATTTGAACATCTTGCCTTTAAGTTCCTATGACTGTCTAATTGGGATGGATTGGTTGGACTAGCATCATGCTATCCTAGACTGTCATAAAAAAGAATTTACTTGCTTGGATGAGGAAGGTAACCTAAGGAGAGTGCAGGGAATTCCCAGGGCAGTAACCATCAGAGAAATTTCAGCATTGTAGCTGAAGAAATGTTATAGAAAAGGTTGTCAAATATTTGCAGCACATATGGAAGAGACACCTAAAGATAAGGTGCCAAATTTGGAAGATCATGCATTCTTGGAAGCGTTTGAATATGTGTTCAAGGAGGTACCAGGACTACTGATCCAGGTGGATATCGGTGGCCACCCACCTTTTCCAAATGGCTCAAAACAGTTTTCTATCCATTTTGGCAATTTACTATTTTTAGCAGGTTTTAACTTCCGGGGCCATTTTGAGGGTCCAAATGAAGGCTTTTCGAGATCAAGGTTCTCAATGATAAATGAAGGCATAATTGTGACCCCAAAATGAATCTCCTCAACAATACCTTTCCAACGATCTATCACACGCCTAAGACGGAGATCGTATGCAAAAGTTACGACCCCGGGAATTTGATGTACTCACTTACCCAAACGGGGCCCACATGACTTTTGGCGCTTCATCTCCTAGGGTTAGGTTTTTGGATGTCTAGGAATTTTGGCATTCTCTTTTATTTTAAAAATGCCTTGAGAGCCTCATTGTAATAATCGTCTTCTCACAGATGCGAGTAGCCGTCACATCTCTTCTCAGAGATAAGCTACCACCATTCTAGTGAGTCTTTCACTCTGTATTTTACAGTCTCTGTACATTTCTTTGATTAATAGAAATTGTGTATTACTGTATATCTGTGTTTATGGTTGCATCTCTAATACATTTTTGATATATTACTAGATATACACGATATCTCTGTGTATTTCTTTATTATATCTCCGCTCTCATTTCGTGCTGAAAATAATCTGGATTAGTGGTATCAGAGCAGGCTGCTCTTGATCGTTTTTTCAGTGCATGTCCCCGACGAGGTCTGAGTATAGCAATTTGGGTCTCGATCTTGTCTCTCTTGAAGAAAATCACTCTCGCACACCCAAGAAACCCTCAATGGAAGAAGAAAAGAAAATCGACGGAGCAGACGATCCTCTCAATCTGTTGCTTGAGCAAGCTCTCATGCGACAGAGGGACGAAATGATGGAGAATTTTTCCCACATCCTTCAATGCCTATCGATAACAGCAGGCGCATCTTCATCAAGCGGCCACTTTGGAGGCACCTCACCTTTCAAGGTACAAGTTAATTTTGATATTCCTGTATTTGAAGGTCAAATAGATGCAAATGCCCTAGATAAATGGTTAAATCTGCTAGAAGGTTATTTCTTTGTTCATAATTTTTCAGACAAGGAAAAGATCACCTTCGCACTCCTTAAGGCTCTCCCCCATGTAAAACATTGGTGGGAAACTTGCTGGGAGCAGAGTTCCACAGAGGATTCTGGAATATATGGGGCCGATCCCACTTGGGATTTTTTTATGGATGCAGTAAAGGAACAGTACTACACTGTTGGAAACTATGAGGACCAGTATATGAGATGGACCACACTACGGCAAGAGATGGGCCAATAAGTTTCGGAGTTCACCAATAGCTTCCATACCTTGTGCACCAAGTTGGGTATCAAAGACTCTGAACGACATTTGGTTCTGAAATACCGTGGGGCTCTACACAGATACATCCAAACTGAAATGGATTTTTTGGACATCTCATCACTCGGTGTTGCCTATCGATATGCTGTTAAAATCGAGAAAAAATTTAAGCACCAGAACAAATGGGAGTTTGGGTCTGCAAATCCACAATAGCCAAAGTATGAAAAAGACATCCCTAACAAACAGTCTCCCGAAAACCAGTCCAAGCCACAGGAAAAGAAGGGTCACGAGAAGACAAAAAAAGACACTGAAATATGGTGTGATTTCCACAAAAGCCCCTGGCACAACACCGATGAATGTCGCTCAAAATAGTCATTGGTGGTCGATATCAAAGACAAGGAGCCGAACCCTGATTCTAAATCTGATTCTGAAAATACTGGTAAAAGACAGATCATCGACACATACCCCACTGCTATTGTCGATATTGCAGCAATTCAACCAGAAGAACCAACAGATCCAGAAGAGGGGGAGTGCCTTTTTCATTCACAGATGTGGGTGAAGGGGACCCTGCTGCATTTTATTGTTGATAGTGGAATCCAGAAGAACTTCATCTCAGCAGAGGTCATCAAACAGTTGGGATTGTCGACAACACCACACCCACAACCATACAACATCGGGTGGCTTCACCAAGGACAAGATCTTCGTGTCAGCTAGTAGTGTCAATTGTTATATGGCATCCAACCCTTCAAGGATGAGGTATTATGTGATGTTGCCCCACTGGATGTCTGTGATGTTCTCTTGGGCCAGCCATATATGTGGAAATATCATTCTATCTATGAGTCTCAACCCCGTAGTGTCATTATTACTCTTGGGGATCATCTCTATAAGATACCAGAGGTATTTCCAACTACAGCCCCACCTAAACAGTGTTGCAAGGTAGTATCTCATACTACAAAATTCATCTTCTCCACAATCTGTTCAAAGGGTGAACAGAAGGATACTGCAACCACCACAGCTTCGACCCAAGCACCTTCTATCCAACAGAAGCAGGTCGACAAGGTTGTAGAAAAGCACGAAGATTCCTTTTGCACACAGTCATCTAAAATAGCCAGACTGGTTAAAAAGTTCCAAACCTTCCAGCCAAAGGTTCGTGATAGCCTTCAACAAGCTAAGCAACACCACTTCTCTAGCAAGGCAAGCAGATCACCAAGATTCAGATTCAGCAATCGCTTTCCCCTCTCCCCCTGGAACTCAATGCAATGGAGACCATTGCTTCCTAAAGAGGGAGGATTGATCCAGGTGGATATCGGTGGCCACCCACCTTTTCCAAATGGCTTAAAATAGTTTTCTGGCCATTTTGGCAATTTACTATTTTTAGCAGGTTTTAACTTCCGGGGCCATTTTGAGGGTCCAAATGAAGGCTTTTCAAGATAGAGGTTCTCATTGATAGATGAAGGAATAATTGAGCCCCCAAAATTAATCTCCTTGACAATACCTTTCCAACTAGCTATCACACGCCTAAAACGGAGATCGTATGCAAAAGTTACGACCCCGGGAAGTTGATGTACTCACTTACCCAAACGAGGCCCACATGACTTTTGGCGCTTCATCTCCTAGGGTTAGGTTTTTGGATGTCTAGGACTTTTGGCATTCTCGTTTATTGTAAAAATTCCTTGAGAGCCTCATTGTAATAATTTTCTTCTCACGGATGCAAGTAGCCGTCACATCTCTTCTCAGATATAAGCTACCACCATTCTAGCGAGTCATTCACTCTGTATTTTATAGTCTCTGTACATTTCTTTGATTAATAGAAATCGTGTATTACTGTATATCTGTGTTTATGGTTGCATCTCTGATACATTTATGATATATTACTGGATATACACGATATCTCTGTGCATTTCTTTATTATATCTCCGCTCTCATTTCGTGCCGAAAATAATCCGGATCAACTACCCCCAAAGAGAGATATTGATTTCTCTATAAATCTAATGCCTGGAGTAGCTCCAATGTCAAAGTCTCCTTACAAAATGAGTACACCAGAGTTGAAGGAGTTGCAAATGCAACTGGAATAACTTCTGAAGAAGGCGTATATACGCCCAAGTGTGTCACCTTGGGGTTCCCCAGTCTTTTTCATGAAGAAGAAAGATGGAACATTAAGATTGTGCATTGATTTCAGATAGTTGAATAAGTGACTGTTAAGAAAAAGTATCATCTGCCAAGGATTAATGATCTTTTTGATCAATTGAAGGATGCAAAGATATTTTCAAAGATACATCTCAAGTCATGATACCATCAGGTAAGGATTAAAGGAGGAAGATATCAGCAAGACCTCCTTTAGGACAAGGTATGGTCATTATGAGTTCACAATGGTGCCATTTGGGTTGTCAAATGCACTAGTTGTTTTCATGTTCTTAATGAATGTTGTTTTCCAAGAATATTTAGACAAGTTTGTCATTTTCTTTTTGGATGACATTCTTTTATATTCTAAGTCAAAATAAGAGCATGAACATCATTTGAGGATGGCGTTGCAAGTATTAAGGGAGCATCAGTTGTATTCCAAATTGAGCAAGTGCTCATTTTATCAGAAGCAAATTCATTATTTGGGGCATATTATTTAAAAGGATGGGATAGCAGTGGATCATAAGAAGATAGAAGCCATTAGAGAATGGTCAATGCCAAAGAATGTGACTGAGGTCAAATCATTCATGGGCCTTGCAGGCTACTATAGGAGATTTATTGAAGGATTTTCAAAGATTACACACCCAATCACTCCCTTGCAAAGGAAGGGTGTGAAGTTTCAGTGGACATTGGATTGTGAAAAGAGTTTCCAACACTTGAAACAATTATTAACAAGTGCTTGAATACTAAGGATTGCAGACCCAAATGAAGACTTCATTGTATGCACAGATGCATGTAAAGAAGGACTTGGTGGAGTCCTCAATCAAAATGGGTTTGTTATATGTTATGAATCAAAAAAGTTGAAGGAGCATGAAAGACATTATGTTTCTCATGATTTGGAATTGGCATCCATAGTGCATGCCTTGAGTAAATGGAGACACTACCTCATGAGAAAAAGGTTTGAGCTGAGAACAGACCATAATGGTCTGAAATATTTGTTTGATCAACCAACTCTAAATGCTAAGCAAAGCAGATGGTTAGAATTTATGAGTGAATATGACTTTGATATAAAGCATATCAAGGGGAAAGAGAACAAAGTAGTTGATGCACTCAGTAGAAGAGTGCATGAAATTCATGCTACAACCATTAGCATGTACCAATCAGATTTGAAAGACAGAATTATAGAGGTTGCCAAATCAGATATGCAATACAAGGAATTAGTGGCAAAATTACAGCAAGGTATTGTGCAGCAAAAAATTGAGGAATATAATCTAGATAATGATGAAATTCTCATGTGCAAGGGAAGAATTTATGTACCAAATTCCCAGGAGTTGAAAAATCTTATATTGAGAGAAATGTATAATGTGTCTTATGTTGGGCACTGGGGATATCAGAAAACTATTGCAATTGTCAAGAGCCAATATTATTGACCAGGCATGAAGAAAGAGGTTGTTGATTTTATTTCCAGATGTTTGGAATGTCAAAAGGTAAAGGTTGAGCATAGACACCTAGTTGGTTTGCTACAACCCTTACCCAGTCCTGAGTGGAAATGGGAAGTTGTAACAATGGATTTCATCACCAAACTTCCCAGAACAAACAAGCAACATGATTTTATCATGGTAGTGGTGGATAAGCTTACTAAGGTTGCCCATTTTATTCCAGTTAAGCTCACTCACAAGGCAGCGAACATTGTTGATGTTTATATGAAAGAAATTGCTAGATTACATGGCATACCCAAGATAATTGTGTCTGACAGAGATCCAAAATTTACATCAAAATTTTGGAAGGGATTATTTAATGGATTTGGAACAAACTTGAATTTTAGTAAATCTTAACATCCATAATCAGATGGGAAAACAGAGAGGGTGAATCAAGTGATTGAATATATGTTGAGGATGTATGTGATGGATAAACTACCAAAACAGGAAGACTACCTACACTTGGTAGAGCTTTCTTATAACAATGGGTACCAAGCATCTCTAAAGATGAGCCCATTTGAGGCACTTTATGGAAGAAAGTGAAACACACCAGTAATCTTCGATAACCCAGCAGATGGAGTAGTGGTTGGACCAGATTTTCTCAGGGAAATGGAGGAGAAAATGATAAAAATAAAACAAAATTTAAAGGTTGCCCAAGACAGGAAGAAAAGATATGTTGATAAGGGAAGAACTCATAGGGAATTTAAAGTGGCTGATAATGTATTTTTGGAAGTAAAAGCCAAGAGAAATTCCATGAAGTTCGGAAATTGTTCAAAGTTGGCAGCTCGCTATTGTGGACTGTTTGAAATCCTAAAGAGGATTGGTCCAGTATCCTATATGATTGCATTGCCTACATCTCTGTCTGTTCATAATGTATTCCATGTATCATTACTCAAGAGCTATATACCTGATGCTAATCATGTTATTGATTGGAATGTGATTCAGGTGGAGCAAGACGGCACTTTTCAAATGCATCTAGTATGCATTCTGGATCGAAAAACCAAACAGCTCCGAAATCGAGCCATAGGGATTGTAAAGGTCCAATGGACCTGGTACGGTCCTGAGGACGCTACTTGGGATCATGAGGATGCAATGCGGGTAGAATACTCGCATCTTTTTGAGGATTTTTTGAAATTTTGTTGTGTATGGGTACATGATGCACTGAGGACAGTGCATAAATAAGGGGAGGGGATTGTAATATCCCTAGGCCGACCCCAATTATAATGTAAATGAAAATGTACTTAAGTTGGTGAGATGTTTAATATAATTGTGTATGCACATTTCATGGCATAGTGCACGCTTGTACTGCGTAGTAAAATGATGAAGTGTGCATGTTGGCCCTTGGTTATGAAATTTAGTGAAGATCAAGGAATAAAAGGCAAAATGTGAACTGTGCAGAAGATACAGCGACTGTTATTGGGTCGAAGTGAGCAAAAGAGAAAAAAAGACGGAGCAAATTAAGAGAAAGAAAGCCATTGGATGACGAGATCGAGGATGATAGATCAGTAAGGAAGAAGGATTGTGGAAAAATCAGCAAGCGGAAAAATCCACCGTTGGATGCTTTGGAGCACCACGCGAGAAGGAAGGAAAGACAGGTTGGCGAAGCCCTGAAAATGTGGGTCAAGTTGACCTAGGTTTTTGGTGTCTAGGGTTTTGAAACCTAGGTTTCAGCCTAATATTGTCTGTGAGTGATTGTAATGTATAAATAGAGCTCTAAAGGACCTGGGATGGGTTTTTGTTATTATTTTTTGTATTGTTTGTTCTAGTTTGTTATTGGCATGAGAGATTATTGTTTGAAAGAGAGAAGTGCTAAGCGTGAGAGCCTTATAGTATTGTAAGATATTCAGTTGGGTGCAGAGATCAAGTCCTGCAGTCGAGTGCACAGGAAGGGGAGAGACAAAGAGGAGAAGAAAGAAGATCTGCTAGCTAAGAGCGCAGACAAGAACTATATGCTTCATCCTAATATATTATAAGCACCTTTATGTGGACATAGCCCTAGAGGGAGGGTGAACCACGTATATTTTTTGTTGTGTGTGATTGATGCTCTGTTTTGTGCCATGAGGTATATCATTATTGCATTACTATGTTAGATATGATAGATAGTTCTTCGAAGTAGATATGACTGGTAGATGATATATAACTGCTATATTGATTTTGTATTGGATCCACTTGATATCCCCTTGGTTGTAGACATCTTTGTCCTGCAACCCCCCCATAGCTACTTCGGGTGAGAATGCATCTACTTCACAGGTGTTACCGAAAGGGCCAGTAGTTAGGGCTTGTTGGTACGCTCTTGGAGCTGAACCTTGGGTCTACCCCTGTGCCAACAAATGGTTCCGTTGTCGGGACTGGAATCTTCTTGAGGGAATATGAAGGTGGTTTCCATCGAAGACATAGATTCAGAAGTGGATAGAAGATCAAGAAAAGGACTTCGTTGAAGCCCAGAAAAAGAACTCTAATCTTAGTACAAAGGATTGGTTGGAGAGATATATCTTTACTGATATACATGAAATTTTATTTTGAGGAATCCATCATGAGCTATATGAGTGGCTAGCTAGGTTAGAAGATACCCAATTTGAGATCAAACCTAGGCCACATGTGGTTTGGGTGTCGGCACTGATCAAGAAGGTCAAGAGAGTTGATAACGTCGTGTCAAGAGCAGTAGACCATTGGTTTGATAGTACCATTGGAGGGTATATCACCGAGTTTGTTGTTGATAGAGTAGAGTCATATAGCCAAGCCGAGAGATATTTCTTCAAGGGACACATAGGAAAAATTTTACATTTTCTGAAGCTGAGGATCAAGATGATATTACATGAGAAGAACATCTCGAAGATAAAATATCTACATGGATCTGAAAAGGATAATGTTCAAGAATTCAGACAGCGATAGTGACATGGAGGATGGACATACGTGCAGTGGGAGAGTGTTCAGAGAAGTTCCTCTCATGAACATGTTTAAGAAAAACTACAGGGACAAGGGTTTCTACAATGGAGAAGAGGTAGATCTGAAATATGACGAGAACTCGGAGGAAGGGAACATTGCAGAGCCTCGCCGAGAAGAACCAGAAGCCTCAGGAATTGTGTCGACTGTCAAAGTAAGTACTATTAATCCTATTGGTGTTTCAGCAACATTAAGAAATCAGAGTAATCAGAGCCACCAGAGCGCTCAGAGCACTGTCACTAGTAGTCCGCCACATACTATGTCCAAAAACCCATGGATATCTATGGCAGACGAGATTAGGTTACCCACCTTTAGAGGAGATGGATCTAAAGACCCCGAATAGCATTGGTTTCGCTGTGAAGCTATGTGGAGCATTAAGAATATCATCGATGAAGCTGTCAAATGAGCTCAGTTCAGTACTACCCTAAGAGATCATTCACTGAGCTGGTATATGAATTTTTTCCAAGGAGCTACACCTAAACCATTGAATTCCATTAAGACTTCGCTAATTTTTGAATTCAAGAAACCCAAGTCAGAATCACAGTGCATTACAGAGTTGAAAGAAATCAAAAAGAGAATAGTTGAACCAGTATGGGAGTTTGATCAGAGATTCAAGACCTTGACAGGCCATCTGAGTTTTCAAATCCCAGATGAGAAGAACAAGGAATGGTTCATTGTTTCCCTCTTACCATACATCTGAGTTCCTATGATGCAACAGAATATTGCTTCGCAAGATGAGGCATTGGAGATCGCCATGAAGCTATAATCATCCCCTATGGGAGAATCCATCTCAGGTATGAGTCAAATCTTGAATCATCTAACTATTTTGTCTCTACAGGTCAAAGATATGAAGAAAGACAAGGGAAAAGATAAAAGAGAAGACATTTGGTGTGTCAGATGCAGATCATAAGGCCATGAAAAGGAACATTGTCCCCTATTCCATGAATAATACTTGGCCTCTGGAGCTCCGAGCCCCTTGAAACAAGTTACCCTACCCTGGTGCGAGGTATGTAGAAATAGACATCGCCCTGGTGAGTGCTACTACATGAAAAAATATGTTCAGACACCCACAAATTTGTATTACACATTCTGTAATTCCATGGGACATGATGATAGGGATTGTAGGGCTTATGATATCATGCATGAAAGGTCAAGGGATATATACAAGATTCAAGGCAAAGTACAGCAAGAAGGAAACACTATGCAGTATAACTCCCCTGGGAGAGGAAACTTCAATGCTCGTGGTTGATTCTGAGGAAGAGGAAGAGGAGTAGGTATGGGTTGAGGTCGAGGACAGATAATTTGTTATAACTATGCACAGCCTGGACACTTGTCAAGGGACTGCCAGAACCCTTGTACCACTTGCAGCTATTGCAACTCTTTCGAGCATGTCATCGAGGACTGTCCAGCATTGCTAGCTAAACTTCAAGAGAAATGGGGACCTCAGCAGAACCCGCAGATACAATTGATCAAAGCTGAACCTCATGGAGAATAACCTAGAGTTGTTGTTATCACTTGAGGAGGTGTTGTTACAGGAGAAGATAGAATGACCCAAGGAAAGACTACAAAAGAATCAAGAATTAGGAAAGTTGTAGAGAAGACAAAAACTTTTGATGCAAAGAAAGAAAAACAAATGTTCAAGGAAGTAAGAAGATAATTCAGGGTAGACCAAGGTTCTTCATCAAAGACATGACTAGAAGTCAGAGAACGTGGAATGCCTCTATAATTTTATCATTCTTCTTCGCTTGGAGATGGAAAAGAGGCAAGTAAACTTGTCATCTTCTTGTATACGTTTATAGAATTGATTAAAGATGAGAAAGCTATACAAGAACTGCAAAATTTGGTCAGACAGTATGAGATAGGAAGGGTAGATCCTTTACTGAATAAAGAAGTACACCAAGTATCCAAGAAGAAAAGGAAAAACAAGGAACTACAGCTGAATGCTCAGATTGGAGAATATGATATAGACTATGTGGTCCTCGACTTAGGATCGGAGGTCAATGTCATGATGAAGCAAACCTGGCACTAATGGGAAAACCTAAGTTGATATATTCCCCTATCAAGATTAGGATGGCTAATTAGCATGCAGTAATCCCCTTTGGCAGATTGGGACATGTCCCTATGGACATTGACGGAGTAAGGACGTTTGTAGACTTTGAGGTAATTGAGATAGTTGATGATAGTTGTCCTTATCCTGCGCTGTTAGGAATTGATTGGGATTTCAATAATTCCACTGTGGTTGATTTAAAGAAAAGACAAATGACATTTGAAGGATATGGCCTTAGGGTCATCGCACCATTAGATATTGATGAAGGTTCATGATACACTGAGCCCGTCAGAGAAGAAGATCGCGCATACGAACTGGAAAACATATACAAATTAACATCCAGACAACAGGATTACATTAATCCTATGACAGATGGAAATTTGAGTTGGCGAAGTGAAAACGCATGTTCATCAGACTCAAAAGAAGAACTGGAGAACTGGATGAACAAAATGTATGAATTATCTACAATAATATGTGCTAGATTAACCATGGAAGTACGTTGGATTGGCACATCAGTAAGTAACTTACCCACCTTTGATGCTCTGAATCTGTTAGAAACCTTCTTATCAGACTTTGAAGAAAGTGTACCAATGCAACAACGCTTGTTGGAAATGGATGAGGCCTTGAAATCCACACTAGCAAGATGGTGGGGGATGCATAAAAACAACATTATAGAATGGGTACAATGGTGTACCCTAATGACCGTGCAGTTCTCAGCACAAGTAGAAGGCTGCAAAGTGAGGTACACATGTCGAAGCTGCCCAAAGGACCATGTGCGAAGTTGTGAGAAATCCTGGAGAGCCATTCCTCAAGAGAAATGGGTGCACAAAATCATAAACATGCTGGACACTATCCCTATCAACTGGTACCTTCAAGAAGAGTTGTGCCTCATCACTGCAGAGTGGGAAGTTGTGAATCAAAACTTTGTCACCACATTTTTATCCGAAATCCAATATCCTACAGTAGATCAAGCATTACAAACTGTAAGACATAAAGTAGTTGAGGAGTCACCTAGCCTCCCTTTGGAGCAAGAAGAGGATGAATGGACTGCGCCTCTCCAGAAACTGCAAGGTTGTTACAACATCAACGTTGATGAAGACGCTGATCCTAGGAAGGTGAAAATCATAGAAACAGAAGGCTGGAGAGATGTGGAAGGACCAGGAGTTGAGCTACCATTTATTGGACAGTCGATCAAGATCAAGAAATTCAATATTGGAATAGAGCAGACACCGAAGCTTGCAAATGTTGGAGATTACTGGGATGCTTCCACTATCGACAAGATCACCGAGTTACTGCATGAATATCAGGACTTGTTTCCGACCAAGTTCACTGATATGAAGGGCATTAAAGGGCCTATGGGAGAAATGAGGATCCCTTTGAAACTAGATGCAATGCCAATCAAACAAAGACCCTACAGATTGAACCCTAAATATAAGGATAAACTGAAGATTGAGCTCAACAGAATGCTAGAAGAAGGGATTATAGAACTTGTTGAAGAGTCAGAGTGGATTAGCCCTATGGTGGTACAAGACAAGAAAACGGGAGAGATCAGGATCTGCATAGACCTCGGGAAGCTGAATGATGCATGTTTACATTACCCCTTCCCTATGCCATTTACTGACGAAGTGTTAGATAATGTGGGAGGCCAGGAGGTATATTCTATTACAGATGGATTTTTGGGATACCATCAGATCTGGATTGCCAAGGAAGATCGCCATAAGACCACATTTGCAACAGAATGGGGATCCTACCAGTATACAGTGATGCCATTTGGATTGAATAATTCCCCAACCATCTTTTCCAGGGTGGTGGTCGAAGCATTCAAAGAGTTTCTGCATAAATTTCTAGAAGCATATTTTGATGATTGGACTATTTTTAGTTTATTGAAAAATCATATTGAATGTCTAAGGCTAATGTTGGACAAATGCAGGCAATGTCAAATTGCCTTGAATCTGAAGAACTACATCCTCTTATCACGATTTGGAGTGTTATTAGGTCATATTTTATGCAAGCAAGAATTGTTGGTCGATCCATACAAAATTTCCATTATATTTGATCTACCCCCTCCTACTTCAGTCAAATAGTTGTGCACTACGCTAGGACATACTAGATATTACAGGAAGTTCATTAAAGGATATGCCCATATTATAGCACCCATGGAGAAGCTTTTGAAGAAACACTGTCAGTTTAGTTGGACAGAAGAGTGCCAGCAGATCTTCGACACACTAAAACAGAAAATGGTTGTTGAGCCTATTCTAGTTTTCCCATATTGGAGCAAGGAATTTCACGTGCATGTCGATGCATATTCCATTGCATTAGGAGATGTGTTATCACAACGAGGAGAAGGATATATTGACCATCTGTTATATTTTTCTAGCAGGAAACTATCCATAGCTGAGATTAATTACACCACTACTAAGAGAGAAGGGTTAGCCATGGTGTATGCACTGCATAAATTTTTCCACTACTTGTTGGGAGGCCACTTTAAAAATTTTATTGATCACTCTGCACTAAAATACCTAGTCAACAAGCCAATGTTTGGGGGGAGAATATGCAAATGGCTTCTGCTATTTTAGGAATATGATTTTTAAATTGTGGTTAAGCTGGGAAGAATGAACAAAGTTCCTGACCACTTGTCAAGATTGGAACATGGGGAGGAGCCGACAAGTTTGGAGGATGCACAGTTACTGGCCATTAGAAATATTGATGACCACTTCGCAAAGATAGCCCAGTTCCTTTCAATAGGAATGACACCTAGTGAGTATACAATTCTCCAAAAGAAACAACTAGTAGTGCATGTTGCAGACTTCTCACTTATAGTTGAACAACTATACAATATGGGACCTGATGAGATATTAAGGAGGTTTGTTATGGAGGCAGAGCGACCATTTATCCTCACAGAATCGTGTGAAGGCATCACTGGAAGACACTATGGAGGGAAAGCAATTGCACAGAAGGTTCTTAGAGCTGGCCTTTGGTGGCCTACCTTACACAGAGATGCTAAAGACTATTACAGAGCCTGTGATGTATGCCAAAGAGTTGGGAAACCATCCAGAAGATATGAACTTCCCTTAGCACCACAACTGACCCTACAAGAATTTAAGAAATGGGCCATTGACTTCGTGGGACCTATAAACCCACTAGGAAAGCGCAAAGGAGCAAGGCACATAATTAATGTGACATAGTACTTGACTAGATGGGTCGAATAAAGAGTAGTTAAGGATTGTAGTGCAACTACAGCTGCACACTTAATATTTGATGACATCATAACCAAGTTTGGATTCCCAAAGATCCTTATGAGTGATCAAGGCACACATTTCATAAATAAAACAGTTGAATCCCTGACTGAGGAATTTGTAGTCCACCATCAGAAGAGCACACCTTACCATCCATAAGAAAATTGACAGTGGAAGCATTCAACAAGATCTTAGAGACAGTGTTGATGAAGATTTGCAGTGTGAACAGGGATGATTGGGATTTAAGAGTACCAGTAGTACTATGGGCCTATAGAACCACTTGCAAGAAGCTAACAATGCAGACCCCTTTTAAGTTGGTGTATGTTCTCGAAGTCGTTGTCCCAATGGAATATTTGGTACCAAGCCTAAGAATTGTTGCCTTTACAGATATGGATGACACTAGCATTGTTTGAGAAAGGATTACATAGTTGGTCAAACTAGAAGAAGACAGATTTATTGCAGGATTCCATCAACAGGTACAGAAGGAAAGAGAGGAGGCCTATCATGACAGGCACATCAAGAAGAAGGCATTTAAACAAGGTGATCTAGTACTGGTATATGACAGTAAGCTCATCAAACATTCTGGGAAGTTCAGAACGCATTGGCTCGGGCCATATGAGGTCATCTATGTTACAAAAGGAGGAGTTGCGCAGTTGAAAACTTTGAAGGGAGAATGGAAGGAAGGATTAGTGAAAGGGAGTTGGTTGAAATTGTATTGTGACAAACAACTACCTCACAGCTCTCAATAAAATCATGAGGAAAAGGGTCTAGGTACCAGGTGTACTTGAAAATGGGTACTAGACACAGAAAAGACAGTCTTCACAAAGAAGGAGAGGAGGCATAGAGAAAAAAGCAAAGGTTGCACTGAGCAGTCCAAAGTCGAAGTTAAAATAGAAAGGTCAGATATGAAGTGCCTCAGGATGAGCCACAAGTGAGTGTTGGGAGGTTGTTGGCCCTTGGTTATGATAGTTAGTGAAGATCAAGGAAGAAAAGGAAAAATGTGAACTGCGTGGAAGACATAGCGAAGATATAGTGATTGTTACTGGGTCAAAGTGAGAAAAAGAGAAGAAAATATGGAGCGAAATAAGAGAAAGAAATTCATTGGATGAGTAGATCGAGGATGACAAATGATCAAGGAAGAAGGATCGTGAAAAACTCAGCAAGTGGAAAAATACATCGTTGGATGCTTTGAAGCACTACGTGAGAAGGAAGGAAAGATAGGTTGGCGAAGCCCTAAAAATGCAGGTCAAGTTGACCTAGGTTTTTAGACACCTAAGTTTTTGGTATCTAGGGTTTTAACACCTAGGTTTTGGAATAAGGATGTCAATGAGTGATTGTAATGTATAAATAGATGTCTAAAGGACCTGGGATGGGTTGTTGTTATTATTGTTGGTATTGTTTGTTCTAGTTTGTTATTGGCATGAGCGATTATTGTGTGAGAGAGAGAAGTGTTAAGTGTGAGATACTTCTGGTATTGTAAGATCTTCAGCTAGGTGGGGAGATCAAGTCCTGCAGTTGGATGAGTAGGAAGGGGAGAGACAGAGAGGAGAAGAAAGAAAATCTACTAGCTAAGAGTACAGACAAGAACTGTATGCTTCATCCTAATATATTATAAGCACGGTTTGGTGGACGTAGCCCTAGAGGGAGGGTGAACCATGTATATTTTTTGTTGTGTGTGATTGATGCTTTATTCTGTGCCATGAGGTATATCATTATTGCATTACTGTGTTAGATCTGATAGATAGCTCTGCGGAGTAGATCTGACTGTTAGATGATATATAACTACTATATTGATTTTGTATTGGATCCACTTAAGGGCCAGAGTTAAGGCTTGTTGGTACGCTCTTGGAGCTGAACCCTAGGTCTACCCCTATGCCAACATTCGTAGATATTGTGTGCAACAACTTGAGTGCATGCGATATTGAGGCCAGGGAGACTTTTGTATATATGTTGTGTTTTATAGGCTGATGAGCCAGTTATAACCTAGGATACTTATGTTTTGATTAGGCTAGAGAGCCTAGATGTTAAAATCCAGTGCGCCTATTTTTATATATGTCTTATCATTAATATAAAATACATCGATGCATGCATACCGACCATGATAAAAGAGATGGGGGACTAAAATCCACTGGTTAGTGAAAGGGAGGGGCCTAAAAGTTAAGGAAAAGGGCTAAGCTAGGGAGCTTAAGCCAAAAAGGAATATTATATTAATATTTATTAAATCATAAAGTATGGATAATTATTTTATCCTAAGTTCTAAAGTTGGGTACAAGTGGGCCAAAGTATCTCCCAACATGATAAGTGTCAAGTTGGGGACATGCATACATATTGTTGGGACTTGTTTCATTTTCCCATCTTTTCCATCATTCTTCCCATCATTCATTCATCCAGTCAATCATCCATGAGCATGCACACACCCATTGAGCTATCTTTCATATCTTCATGACTTTACCTGAACTTGTATACATAGCTATTTTGTGTTGGTGTATCTGGTTAGCTTGGGATATGGAATGAAGAAGCGGGTTTTCAGGCCCGTGGGATATTGAAGAGGTGGGTTCTCAGGCCCGTGAGAAATTCTATGGGTGAGAGAATTGTTGGGAATTGATTTCCTGAAGGTGCTAAACTGCAGCTACAGTGCTCTGAGACTTCCTGTCTGGTCTATTGTTGAAGCCCAGAAAGGAAGTGGGGCAGTGGAAGGATTGTTGAGTAGAGAAGGGGCACACTTCTTGGGTGGGACAGGTATGTGGGGAATGAAGGACTATAGGTTTAGTTTGAGTTGGCACCTGAGACAGAGTCTTTCCTGTTGTCTATGAGCCTTTATCCTAGTTAGGAATCCCTTTACCTGGGTGGAGTTTAGTCCCATCTCAGGGGTGACTCACTGTTGAGAGTGATGAATAGTGTGGTCTAAGGCTAGGAGGTTCGTGGAAGGTCTACACGCAATTGGTGACATTCTTACCAAGATAAGTCCCAATTGTGTGATAAATTTATATGTTGCATTGTTATTTACATGCTTATTTTTATGGGTTATCATATGTGCAGTTATAACTGTGTTTATTTTTATGGGTGTTTCCTGTATATGATGCATGTATATGTTTATTGTTATTTCAGTGTGAATCCATGCATTTATAGATGTATTTGGTTGTTTACATTTTATACATATGTTTCCGCAAGATTTCTATGTGCATATACTTCAATTGCATGCATTTCGAAAAATTTATGTGGCATAGTTCAGTTGGATACTAGGTATGTTACAGTATGTTCTGCGGAGAGAACGAAAGAGTTCTCTGGTGTAGTGTGGACTAGCATGGATGGTCGGGGATGTTACAGAAATTTAATCACCATAACAAACAGGAGTTCGATTCTACAAATACACAACAACCAAAGTATGATAAAGACGGCCCTAACAAACAACTTCCTGAAAACCAGTCTAAGCCACAGGAAAAGAAGGGTCATGGGAAGATGAAGAAGCACACCGAAAAATGGTGCAATTTCCACAAAATCCCTTGGCACAACACTGATGAATGTCACTGAAAACATTCATTAGTGGTAGAGATCAAAGACAAAGAGCTGAACCCTGATTTAGAATATCATTCTAAAAATAATGGAAAAGATAGATCATCAACGCAGACCCCACTTCTATTGTCGCTACTGCGGCAATTAAACCAAAAGAACCAACAGATCTTGAAGAGGGGGATCACCTTTTTCATTCACAGTTGTGGGTGAAAGGGACCCCTTTGCATTTTATTATTGATAGCAGAAGCCATAAGAACCTAATATCAGCAGAGGTTGTCAAACAGTTGGGATTGTCGACAACACCACACCCGCAGCCATACAACATCGAGTGGCTTCGCCAGGGACGAGATCTTCATGTCAGCCAACAGTGTCAATTGTCATATGACATCCATCCATTCAAGTATGAGGTATTACGTGATGTTTCCCCATTGGATGGCTGTGATGTTCTCTTGGGTCATCCATATATGTGGAAGTTTCATGTTTTTTATGAGTCTCGACCTTGTAGGGTGATTGTTACTCTGGGCAGACATATCTACAGAATACCAAAGGTAATTCTGACTATTGTCCCACCTAAAAAGTGTTGCAAGGTAGTATCTCATACTACAAAATTCATCTTCTTCATAGTCTACTCAAATCATGAACAAAAGAACACCATTGAAGCCTCATTCCAAGCACCTTCTATCCAACAGAAGCAAGTTGACAAGATTGAAGAAAAGTCTAAATATTCCTTCTGCACAGAGGAATATCATGTATCCATACTGGTTAAAAAGGTCAAACCCTTCCAGCCATAGTTTTTTTACAACCTTCAACAAGCGAAGCAATGCAGCTTCTCCAACAAGGCAAGCAGCTCATCAAGATGCATATTCAGCAAATGATTTTCCCTCTCCCTCGGGCACTCAATGAAATGGACAACATTGCTTCCTAAGGAGGGAGGATTGATCTAGGTGAATATCAGTGGCCACCCACCTTTTCCATCTGGCTCAAAAGAGTTTTCTGGCAATTTTGGTAATTTACTATTTTTAGCAATTTTTAACTTCCGGGGCCATCTTGAGGGCCTAAATGAAGGTTTTTCGGGATCAAGGTTCTCAATGATAGATGAATTCTTTGATTGAGACCAAAAAATGAATCTCCTTGAATATGCATTTCCAATGAGCTATTGTGCACCCCAAACGGGATCTTATTCCAAAGTTACGCCCCCTAGAAGTTGATACACCAAACTACCCAAAACGGGGTCCACAAAACTGTTGTCTTTTCATCTTCCGAGGTTAGGGTTTTGGATTTTATTTATGATAAAAATTCCTTTGGAGCCTCATTGTAAAATATTCTACCGAATGTGTATATCCATCACCTCTCTTCTCAGAGATAACTTGCCACCATTCTAGCGATTATTTCACTCTGTATTTTTACAGTCTTTGTACATTTTCACTCATTAATAGAAAATTGTGTATTATTGTATCTTTGTGTTTATGGTTGCATCTGTGATACATTTCTGTTATATTATTGGATATCTGAGATATGTCTGTAAATTTCTTTATTATATATTTTCTCTCATTCTGTGTCGAAAATAATCTAGATCACTGGTATCAGAGAAGACTACTCTTGATCGTTTTTCAGTGCATGTCCCCGATGAGGTCCGAGTATAGCAATTTGGGTATCGAGCTTATATCTCTTGAAGAAAATTGCTCTCACACTCCCAATAAACCCTCCATGGCGCAAGAAAATAAAAACAATGGAGCAAACAATTCTATCAATCTGTTGCTTGAGAAATCTCTCACGCGATAGAGGGACAAAATGATGGAGAATTTTCCCCACGACCTTCAATGCCTGGCGATAGAAAAAACCACATATTCATCAAAAATCCACTTTCAAAGTACCTCTCCCTTCAAGGTACAGGTTAATTTTCATATTCTCATATTTGAAGGCCAGATAGATGTGGATGCCCTCAACAAATGGTTAAATCTGTTAGAAGGTTATTTCATTGTTCACCATTTTCCAGGCAGAGAAAAGATCACCTTCGCACTCCTTAAATATCTCCCCCATCTCAAACATTGGTGGGAAACTTACTAGGAGAAAAGTTCCATAGAAGAGTCTGGAATATATGGGGTTGATCCCACTTGGGATTTTTTTGTGGGCACAGTAAAGGAACAGTATTACCCCGTTGGAAACTATGAGGATAAGTATATGAGATGGACCACACTGTGGCAATAGAGGGGCCAATAAGTTTCATAGTTCACCAATACCTTCCATACCTTGTTCACCAAGTTGGTTATCAAAGAATCCGAATGACATTTGGTTCTGAAATACCATGGGGATCTACACAGATACATCCAAACTAAAATGGATTTTCTGGACATCTCATCACTCAGTGTTTCTTATCGATATTTTGTTAAAATCTTTTGGACAACTGAGAGGGGGGCTGAATCAATTGTTACCATGATTAAAAAATTATACATATTTTAAACTTTTTACGGAGCATTCAATGATAATCACAATAATGCAGGAAGGTAGGCAATAGAATATTCAACATCAATCACACACATGAAATATACAGAGACAGATATTTCCTGAGGAAAACCATAAAGGGAAAACACCTCTTCTTATTTATATGATAAGTAATCTTTATTTTCTGTACATTATCATTCTTATGAGTTCCAACTCATTGTGAGGCTACCACCTCTGATTTACAAGCTGCAACTTGCTGAGAGCATCAACTCTCTGGTTTCTCTAGCACCTACTCCCTGAGTGTTCCAGCACCAACTGGATGGAAGAACCAACTTCTAGTCACACAGGCACCAACTTGTATAATAGAGAACAATAGTTCTCCCTTGCACCACCCTACCACCTTGGTTTTCCTGGATGCAACTAGATGGAAGCTAAAACTCCCTGTGTTCAAGAACCCACTTGAAACTTCTGAGGACAACAGTCCTCCCTAGCACCTCCCTACCACCCTGAAATATAAAAACTTCATTACTTGAGACTTATTACAATGATATGGTGTTTATCAATAGTTTACCAGGCTCATCACTGTTATGTTGCACTGTTATGCTCTATCTGCATCAGTGTCTTCCTGCTTGGATTCTTCTTTGAGATTTATGTTCTTCTTCTTTGTCTCTGCATGCACACCTCAACTTCCTCTTCTTCTCTCAGATATGCATCTTTTTTATATGTGCTACACCTCTTCTGTTCATTTTGGTTGATGCGCCCAGCATTCTTTTTCCCCATGTGAAATTACTCTCAGCATAATCTTTTTTACCTCTTCTATGTTCTGCGTATATTTATAATGCCCAGTCCTCTACTAGATAATACACCTAACTCTTCTTCCCCCCTGATGATTACACTTAGTTTGTTCTTCATCCATGGTTGTTATGTTGGGACTCTTTGGCTTCTCTGGCAGCTACATTCTTCGACTCTTTTCCATCTATCAATCATATCTATTTTGAGACTTCATTCCACTGATAGATACCTCGAGACTCTGTAGCTCCTATGGCGATCACCTTGAGATTCTTTTAATTCTCTGGTATATGCAATCAGTCATTTTATGCAATTACAATCAGTCTGTCTCAAGCAGTTACTGAGAGAACCTCCACGCACTCATGTCTTTGGAACCATTTTCCCTCTCTGGGAAATCTACACAGTGGGTGATAGCACTCTTTTCTAAGCCCCTACCTTCCATGTGATCATGGTTGTGACCAGACGCCTATCCAATAGGTGCTTTGTGACTTTTCATTTTGGGATATCCAGCTGTGAGTTGCCTCGAACTTCCCAACTCAAGAAACTCTAAAATGGAGCCTAGCATTGCTAGCTCCTTCCCCACTCTTTTGTTGATTATACCATGGGTTGTGACCACTCACTAATTAAAAGGGTGATTCACGGTTTTCGAGATCATCAAAGTGGATGCTATAGACATGATAGCTCCTCCCTTAACTTTCCATTGATGTGACCTTTCCCTGTGACCGTGGGCCAAATATTTTGAGCGCTTTATAATTTCATGTTTCAGGACTTTGCGTCTCATCTCCCTGGACAATCAACAGTCCAGATCTCTCCTCGATCTGACAGCTCATATCAAGTCATGATTTTTTGTTTTTTGGCATAGGGGTAGACCCAGGGTTCAATGCTACAACAACAAACCAACAAAGCCCTAACTACTGGCCCTTTCGGAAACACCTGCAAAGAATACGAAGTCTCACCCGAGGTAGAGGCAGGGATGGTTGCAAGACTCAAGTGTCTGCAACTTTATCTGGGACATGGATATGTGATTATACAACTTAATAGAGAACTTATCACCATTAGTTCCTCAATATATAATCATTAATCACTCCAGTGATAAAGCAGGGCTTTGCAGCATTCACACTGTTATAACGTACTTAAGCACTTAGCATCAATAGATAGTTCAGATCTAGAAGATCAAACACTAATCACATTCATATGGATCAGATATAATATTCTCACATATCATTAGCACTAAGCATAAGTATATCTATCTAATCATCTTAAATCACTTAGCAAAATAACACATAAACACATTAAGACAAGCAGAAAGCAAGGCAACATAGCATTTACGTGGTTCACCCCCACCCTGGGGCTATGTCCACCAACTCTCTTTATTTATTGACTTCATTCAATCAGTTACAAGCACAAAACCATCAAAACCCTTACTATGCACAGGACAGAAGATATGTGCAACTCACTAGATCCTTTTTCCTTGCATTATAGCACTAATCCCTCCACAATATGCTACAAGGACCTACACTTAGCTCTTCAAGTCTCTTACAGTCATGCAAAAGGAACTTAAAGACTCTAATCACACTTAGCATACATTCACATCACATAGATGAACTATTCCACTTCTTCTTGAATTGCCTAACCTTCTATTTATACATACAAAATAGGCCTAAACATGAGTAAACCCATGGGCCGACATCCCATTCATGTTACATATTCCCAAAAACCCAAAAAGGATCCAAAAGTGAGTCGATATCCCATGATCTCCACTTCGTCTTGTGCTCCTCCTTCAACAGGCTGTCAAAGTCCCAAAATAGGTTACTATGACCAAGAATCTTCCAAAAGTTGGTCAAGGGCCAACAAGCCCCCAACACTCACCTATCACTCATCTTGAGTCACTCTGATCTGACTAGTTCTTCTTCAAAGGCCTCAATCTTGGCTTGATTTTCTTCGACCTGATGTTGTGCTACAGTCTCTTTCTCGGTGAATTCCTGTATCATTGTGTTGTTCACGGGCCCTTCTAGGCGTTGTTCTACTACAATGACAACCTGTTCTAGGTCTGCTCCTTAGATTTCGACCTCTGTGAATAACTGGCATGCCTTATCTTATACTGGTTGAATTCATTGAGTAACTTCCATCACTCTTCTTTAAATCATATGGATCTGTTGATGGGCAGTGCATTGCTCTTGAGACCGCTTCATTCTTTCTATGGCTGACAAGGCTTTCAGTTGTGCTTGTAGTGTGTCTACATGTTATTTTTCTTCCTTGAGTTGTGACTCCAATGCCTGTAAATTTTGGATCTCGTTGAGGTTCTCATATGTCTAGGCACTCCAGTTACTCATCTTCTTGCACTCCAAGGAGAGAGATTTTAATCTTTCAACTGCGCTGCAGGCAGTTTCTTCCCTTAGGTCTCTTACATCTTGAGGGGTCTCGGGCACAGTGCAGAGCTCCAAGTATGCTATACATTGTTGGATTTGTTGGATTACCTCTTCAAGTTGTGCCACCTACTGTGGAACTTGTTCTTTGGCCTTTACTTCGACGACTGTCACAGAGCGAAGTGCTCTGTGAACCATTTCCTTTACTTCGAGTTGCTCGATGAGCAACTATTCCTTGCTTTGTTGTAACTGTTCTTTTTCTTCATCCCACTTTGCTTGCAGAGAAATATTTTTTTGTTATGCAGCACTGCGTTGCTCCTCAAGGTATTTTTGTACTTTCCCTAAAGCCTGGGTGGCTTGTGTTGTCTCTTCCTAAGCTCATTGAAGGCGACCTACAACTGTATCAGCAATGCGGTGTAGTTGAGTTGGCTCATCACCTAGTTATGTTGTTCCTACTGACAGAGGCACAGTAGAAACTATGCGGCTAGACTATAATGCATGTTGCATCCCTTAGAGAATGTCCTTTATCCTATTGAACACCTCCTCCTTCTTATCTTCTTTCTTCTCTGCTATCTCCAAAGAAGCATCATTCAGTGTTGCGACGATGAAGTCGAAGTCGTCTGAAGTGAGGGTGGTCTCAAATTTGGTCCTGGTTGCTTTCACTTTATTTTGGGATGAGGGTTTCAGTGGGGAAACCTTCCTTTTCGTTGAGGGGTCCTCCTCATATCTAGGTAGTGTAACCTCACCTTTCTTTTGTTCAACTTATGTGCCATCTATATCTCTGCCATCTCCTCCTTGCTCTGCTGAGATGGAAGTGGTCTTCATGGATGTGTTGTCTAAATCATGGACCTCTTTGGTATTCTTTATCTTGCTAGGTCCGGGTGTATCCTGCGATGTTTCTGGGATGTCAACATCGGACATATCCACAGGGTCCACTAGAACAAGGAGGTTCGTAAACCATTCCTTGGTAATCTCTTCCAAGTCATCCTCTGTCAATTTGTAGTATGATTGCAGTTGTTGTTTATGTTCATCTACATGCACTATGATGTAAATAAAATGGTGGTCCACGATGAATTTCATTAAGGGTTGAACCCTGTGGAGGGTATTTAGGGTCATACAAGGCTCGGACTAGATGGCTAGCTTCAATTGGTTGTAATACGTATGGAACACGGCATTTGACTACCACTATTTATTCATGTCATTCGAGTACCACAGTGTACTGAACTTCACGGCCAGAGGTTCAAATGGCTCAATCTCCGGGAAGGTCACACCTTCCAACATCTCCCATGCAATGAAAGTGATCAGGATCAATAGCCAACTGAAGTGGAATTCATATCCTTGATCTTGGGCTTCCTTGCAATCCAGTTCCAACTAGTTTACCAGGTACTATGCCTAATTCATCTGAAGTCCTTCTACGCACTTCCTTGTGAGATCAACTACGAAACCAGTGACTTGGGTGGGTTGATTATTTCGCACCAACTTTCCTGCTATTAATTGGAACGCAAGGTGCACTGCGCTACTCTGGATAGAATCTACCTTGTAGCCTCGCATGCCCTTCTCAACATCTCTGTAGGTGTCTTTAATCTTTTGTGAAAGAGCATGATCCATGGCTTTTCTAGGGTAGAAATCATGTGGTTCAGGGCCTTTCATGCTTAGCCATGTGATCCGATTGATCAATGTCAAATCCACTGTGATACGGCAGTTTAACCATAAATATACACCATGGTAGAAGGACAATAGCAGTTTGACACATGCGTTCACTTCGTGGTGCCTTCCAAAGTGAGGAATCTTCATGACATTGAGCAATGTGGACTGTGTGAGGTTCATGATCCATGATTGGGGAACTATATTCAATTTCTTTCATTTGGTCTTGGTCATATACTTATGTGGGGCGAGAATGTCATATACCTTCCTATCGCCAAGGTTGAAGTCGCTAAAATTCAACGCTGCAATATTATCTTGGTCTATGTGCATTGCATGTATCCCTTTTGGGAGGAACACAATGACCAAAGCATACTCAAACTCTCTAGGCACACTGCCTCGATTGATTGCGTCACTCAGGGGTGGTAGATAGGTAGGTAAAATACTCAGAATCAACTTGGCATTCGTGAGATCATCTCTGTGCTTAGTTCACTTTTCATCTGCTAGCCATAATGGTTCGGCTCGAGCAGTGGATGGAGATGCTTTCTTGGCTCTTGTATATGAAGCCTAGATACCTTCAAACATCGACATGATTCTCTCAGTCATCAATTCAAGGAGTACTCATGTTATTGATTCTTCAACTGCAGTGAGCTCGTCGGACATCCGCACTCAGGATTAATAATATCAGGTCAAGTTAGCTTAGTTACTGCACTATAACAAGAAGCAAGAGCACAATTATCATTGTACACAATAGAAACTTAGTCTATGGGATCAAAATTATCAGTTAGCAAAAGTGTTCTCGATGCATGGTGCGATGAGATAAATAGGTAACTTGACAATGGTCTGCTTGCAATGGTTATGATCCTCCATTAACTCTTGTTCGATTCGATATGGTGCGGTCTAACAGTCTAATGACGAACCTTTATTTCCTTTCTTCCTATTCATAGCATCGATCAAATGGTTATAATATCCCCAATGGATATATTTCTTTGCCATGGCGAAGTGCCATGTGTCGATGTTCTGATATCCTGGCGAAGCTCCAATTCTGCAATTTTTTTGTCTTTGAAGTTCCCTCTGGAACCTTCTGCAACTTAGCTCTCTTCTTACTTTGCTTTCTAGCCTTCTTTCTAGTGAGCTTCGTCTCAGTAGTTCATTTTCCATTCTGATTCTTATCTTTTGTGGTCTTAGTTACTTCGTGTTGTTGAGATTCTCTCCTAGGACTCAAGGGTAACACCTCTTCTTTATCTTGAGTAAGTGCTTCAATATTATATGGGTCTCCTAGTGTTCTTGTAGCTTCAACATCAGGGTCTCTAGTGTCATGTAGCTTCGATATGTTCTCATGTTCTTCAAGCAATTGTGTGATCTTTCTGGTCATGAAATCTTTTAATTCTTATTTCTTCTTCTCTAAGACTTCTTCTCCTTTATTTTTTCTCGCTTGATCTCTGTCAATCCAAGGTTTTCCTATTAACATGGTAAATGGGGTGTGGTCTTCAACAAATTTAATAATCTCAAAATCTTCCTCCGTCGAAGTTCCATTGACAGTCATAGGTATCTGGGCAAGCCTTCCGCATAGGTTTACAAGTTTTCCTCTGAATAACCCCATTCCTCCTAATGAGGGAGTCATAGCAGGCCTTCCTATAGATTCCCAAGTTCTCTCTATCATGATATTCACCTGTGTTTATTCATATAGAACACAGTCAATGTCGAAGTCTCTTATTCTTTCTTCAAGGTGTTCCTTGTCTTTAAAGATCTCTGATAATATAATATTACATTGGTCATTCAAGGTTTCTCTCATCTGTAGCAATATTTTCTCTGATTCTTCCTGGGGTTCTTCTATAGCCTTTGGAGTTGCCTTAGGTTTTTCTTGATTCAGATTCATTCCTTCAAGCTTAGCAATCATTCTAGGTCAATCCAATACTTCATGGTCTAGAATTTTACAATAGAGGCAACTAGGTCTTCCACCAAGGCATTCCTTAGCCAGATGTCGTGGTCTTCTACAACTGTAACAGAGGGTTAATTCTCTCTTTCTTTTAAATGATCCCCAACCTCTTTTTTACTGTGCACTAGGATCATGGTAGCTAACCTACAACAAATTATTTCTGGGATCCTACATCCATTCATTAGTCTAAACATTATTTCTATGCATAGGTATAACATATCTTTCACTATTCTTATCAGATCTACTCATATCAAACCTTCTTTCAGTTATTAATGCCCTAGTTTTCAAACTAGGACAGACTCTATTAAACATACCTAGAACCATACTCTAGAAACAAAAATTTCCACTTATCTTACTTCTATAGAGCACAAAGCTTCCAGATCTAAAACTTTTAACTATTCTTACCTTTATCATAGCACAAAGGTTGCAGATCTTACCTCTTTTAATCAAAAATTTTCACTTTTACCTTTCTTAGAGCACAGAGCTTTCAGATCTTGCTTCTTTCCTTCAGATACGACCTATTTTCTTCATATCAGGCTTATTTCTTTTAGCACAGATCTTTATAAGTCAAGTAAAATACTACGCACCAGGGAACAGATCTATGCATAGAGCTTTCACAATCCCAGGTCGAATCTTTGCACAAATTTTCTTCTTCCTCAATTCCCAGCAATCACAGTTTCAGGTACCGGCAACAGAACCATTTGTTGGCACAGGGGAATACTCGGGGTTCAACGCTACAACAATGCACCCAAAAATCCCTAACTACCGGTCCTTTCGGAAACACCTGCGAAGAAAATCAAGTTTCACCTGAAGTAGAGGTGGGGGTGGTTGCAAGAATCAGGTGTCTGCAACCTTATCTAGGAAACAGATCTGTGATTATACAACTTAATAGAGAACTTAGCATCGTCAGTTCCTCAATATATAATCATTAATCACTTCGTTGATAAATAAGGGCTTTGCAGCATTCACATTGTTATAACGTACTTAAGAACTTAGCATTAATAGATAGGTTAGATCTAGCAGATCAAGCACTAAGCACATTCATATGGATCAGATATAATATTCTCACATATCATTAGCACTAAGCATAAGCAGATATATCTAATCATCTTAAAGCACTTAGAAAAAGAAGATATAAACACATTAAGACAAGCACAAAGCAAGGGAAAAAAGCAATTACGTGGTTCACCCCCACCCTAGGGCTATGTCCACCAACTCTTCTTCTTTATTGTCTTTAGTCAATCAGTTACAAGAACAAAGCCATCAAAACCCTTACTCCTCACAGGATAGAATATCTGTGGAGCTCGCTAGATCCTTCTTCCTTGCATTATAGCACTAAGCCCTCCACAACCTACTACAAGGACCTACACTTAGCTCTGCAAGTCTCTTACAGTCATGCACAAAGAACTTACAGACTCTACTCGCACTTAGCATACATTCACATCACATAGATGCATTATTCCACTTCTTCTTACATTTCCTATCCTTCTATTTATACATACAAAATAGGCCTAAACATGGGTAAACCCATGGGCCAACATCCCATTCCCATTACATATTCCCAAAAAACAAAAAAGGATCCAAAAGTGGGTCGAGATCCCGTGATCTCTGCTTCGTCTTGTGCTCCTCCTTCGACAGGATTTCGAAGTCCCAAAATAGGTTACTATGACCAAGAATCTCCCAAAACTTGGTCAAGGTCCAACATCATTTGGTGACTTTGGGAGTCTCCTTACCTCCCTTCTCTCGATACCCGAAATAACGATGGTTCTAGATCGACGATACAAATATTTTATCTGATCAACAGTTGTGAAAAAGTCGTGATTTTTCATTTCATGATATCTACGGACTGCTCAACATAGTTCTCTCGATTCATGATTCTGTGAATCTGCTCATCTATTGCCACATGTCTTCTTTGACGATGGATGGTCCCCTTACTTTCAGGATTTTGTAAGCCCACTTCACCTTCCACTTTAAGGTCATGCACGTTCTTCAGGATCCAACAATGGTCGGTCCTCATGCTCAGATCTTATGGATCAGATTTGTACTCCTCCTCTGTGCTTCCTCTGGTCACTAGACTCTAATCTAACAGACATCGAGTTTTCAGGATTGGTGATCCAACGGCCATTGTTGCTCCTCCTCCTGATATTGTGCATCCTCCTGACTTGGAATAATTTTTAAGTGTCAAAGGTTCTGCAACCTTTGATCCTTCTACGAGCCTTGATGTATGGTATCTTGTCGGCGCATCTTGGAATGTTATCTCTCCTGAGCTTTGGAAAAATTTTCCCTCATCCCTGGCGCACACTAGTGCTTTGCGTGCAACTCTACACTATTCCTCCTGAGCTTCTCAAGCTTTCTCTTCTGAGTCTTTGTTGTTGTTCTTGCCATGCACACTCTTCCTTTAAACCTGTCAACATCACTCTTGTTCTTTCCATCAATGACAAGCACACTATCCCTGTAAACATGCCAACAATCTCCCCCTTTGGCATTGATGGAAACCCTAAACGAATGCACTATTCTTCTTAGACCTCCAATTGTAGCATTCAGACTAGGCCTTTTCTCCCCCTTTGACATCAATGTCAAAGAAAACATGCTCCCCCTGAGTTGTTGCAGTACTTGTTGAAGGTATCAGATATTCAACCAATACATACTCCCCCTGAGATGATGGACTCTCTTAGGTGAGAGAAGGGATGAAACCCAACTTCTGACGGAGATATTCAAATGGTGTCTTGGCTAGGGGTTTACTAAAGATGTATGCAATTTGCTCTATGGTTGGAATGTAATGTAGTTGAACAACTTTGTTTGTAACCTGCTCTTTGAGAAAATGATACTTTATTGGGATATGTTTCATCTATGAATGAAGAATAGGATTCTTCAAGACACTAATGGCACTGGTTTTATCATAGTGAAGTGCAATTGGGTCGGTATAAGTTACCTTCAAATCTACAAGAGTTTGTAACATCCATAAAATCTGAGTGCAGCAAGTAGCAGCAGCAATGTACTCTGCCTATGTAGTTGATAATGAGACAGATATTTGTTTCATACTAAGCCATGCTACTAATGAATCACCGAAGAATAATTCACCTCCACTGGTACTCTTTCTCTCATCCAAACATTTTTCCCAATCATCATCTGAATATGCAGTTAATTGTAAGTTTTGGTTTCTAGGATACCAAAGATATTTGAATATTCTCTTGACATATGCTAAGTAATTTTCTTTAGGGGCATACTGATAATGACCTACCATTCCAATAGCCTGCATTATATCAGGATGGGATTTTGTGATGTACAAAAGACTGTCGATCATTGATCGATATGTTCTTTGATCAACATCAGGTGAAATATCATCTTTACTGCACTTCCAACCAACCACCATAGGTGTACTAATAGGAGAGGAATCTTCCATCTAAAACCTTTTTAACATCACTTTCAAATATTTTTCTTGAGAGATAAATATCCCTCCATAACTCTAATTGATTCATAAGCCAAGAAAATATGATAGTTCTCTTATCATGGACATCTCAAACTCAGTCTGCATTGAATTAGCAAACCACTGAACTGAGATATCATTAGTGCATCCAAAGATAATGTCATCTACATAACCACAACAACTAATAAATCATCACCTTCATATTTTATATATAGTTTACTGTCAATAGTACCTTTCTTGAACCCTTTTTCCTGTAGGAATTTGTCCAGTCTATGATACCAGGCTCATGGTGCCTGTTTTAGTCCATATAACACCTTTTTCAACTTAAAGACATAGTTGGGATTATCAGTCAGTGAAAATCCTTCAGGTTTCTCCATGTATACTTCTTCTTCTAGGTCTCCATTAAGAAAAGATAACTTAACATCCATCTGATATACTTTAAATTTTTTATGACATACATAGGCCAGAACCATTCTGATGGCTTCCAATCTTGCCACTAGTGCAAAAGTTTCATAAAAATCTTGTCCTTCAACTTGTGTGTACCCCTTATAGACCAATATGGATTTATTCTTAACATTTTTTCCTTGTTCATTTATTTTATTCTTAAACACCCATTTGGAGCCAATTACATTCTTATCTGCAAGTCTAGGAACAAGTTCCCAAGTATTGTTCTTCTCAATTTGATCCAGTTCCTCATTCATTGATTTTAACCAATTTATGTCTTTATTGGCCTCATTGAAGTTCTCGAGTTCCACCATGGATATGAAGGCTATATGTGATTTCTCAGTGTTTTTTATTATTATTCTCCTGGTTTGTACACCTTTGTCTTTTTCACCAATTATATGACTTGCAAGATGATTCTTTTGAGTAATTCTAGAGGAAGAATTTGATGTTGTCTATTGATTTGAGTTTTCCTAAGTATTTTCATCTTCATCTGACTCAGAGTCTTATTGTTCTGATTCTTGGACCTGTCCAGCTTCAACTTCATCTATATCCTCTATGATTGATTCAGTATTGTTCACCTCTCTTACTAGAATTCCTTCATCAACTTTTATGTCAATACAGTCAACCAATTTATGCAGCCTCTTATTATAGCATCTGTATTATTTATTTTTTGTAGCATACCCTAAGAAGATGCCTTCATCAGCCCTGTCATCATACTTGCCAAGGTTCTCATTATTATTTTGTATGTATCACTTACTCCCAAATACTTTGAAGTGTTTGATTGAAGCAGGTCTTCCATACCACAGTTCATAAGGTGTCTTTTCACTGTGTGGTATGAGATGGGATTTGTTAATAACATGGATTGTTGTGTGTATTTCTTCTACCCAGTAGGTCTGACCAATGTTCTTCTCATTCATCATTGACCTGTCCATTTGTTGTACGGTTCTGTTTTGCCTCTCAACTACGCCATTTTGTTGTGAAGTTCTTGGAATTGTGTATTCTCTCTTGATCCCATTTTTATCACAAAATTCCTTAAAATCACTTGACATAAATTCTCCTCCTTTGTCTAATCTTACTTACTTTAACCTCTTAACTGTTTGATTCTCATTTAAAGCCTTAAATATTTTAAATTTTTCAAATGCTTCAGTTTTTCTTTGAGAAAAGCAACCCAAGTAAGTCTGGAGTAATCATCAATGAATAACATAAAGTAGTTTTCATTCCCTGTGCCTTCCTGTCTTGATGGTCCACATAAATCCATATGAATTAATTGGAGTGGTTTCTCTGTTGAAGTAGAGCTCTTGGATTTAACCTGAGTCCTAGTTAGCTTTCCTACTTGGCAGGGTTTACACACAGAGTTTTGTTGCTTTGATATTCTTGGAAGATCTTTTACTGCCTCAAGATTTTTGAGCTGGATTAAGTGGTCAAAGTTTAGATGTACAAGTCTCCTATGCCATAACCAAATTTCATCATGTTTTCTTAGATGACACTCTTCTCTATCTTCTTTCAACACATATACATTGTTATTTGTCCTTATGCCTTTAGCCACCACTTGTCCTGAGTTTACAGAATTTATCTTGCAATCCTTGGAAGTGAACACCACTTCACATCCTTTGTCACACATTTGACTTACACTAAGAAAACTATGTTTCAACGTATCTACAAGAAGAAAATCCTGGGATTTTCCTTTTCCATTACTTAAACTCACCATCCCTTTACCCTTGATTTTACCTGGAGCATCATTTCCAAAGGTTACGTTTCCTAATTTTCTTTCACTTAGATATAGAAACTTACCTGTGTATCTCGTCATATGTTTGGAGCAACCACTATCAATATACCATGGGTTCTTTTTTCTTTGAGATGACAGCACTAGTCCACACTTGTTATTTTATTTCTTCTTCCAAACCTTGACACTTTCAGCAGAAGGATTCAAATTTGGTTCATAGTTCCTTAAGCAATAATCTGCAGCTTTATGTCCATAATTATGGAAGGTGTAACATTTTGGTTCATTGAATAAAGGATCATAACGATTTTTATGCTCAACCTGTGTCCTTTTCCCAGCCATTACATAATTTTCAGTCTGTGGTTGTTTGTTACTTGGTTATCTCATTCTTTGTTGCGACAGATATCTATACCATGAATGTCTTGATTGCTCATACCTAAATCTTAAAGAACAGTTTACATCGTTTTGACCAAATTTAGAACAGGAAAAACAATATCCATATAAAAATCCTTGGTATCTGGAAAATGGTTGTCTTCTTTGAGCAAGTAGATTTATTCCATGTTGAAGATTTCTCTGGGCAAAGGGTGCATTATTTCTTTGTTCTACAAATTCAGTTCTTGTATTTTTTCGTTCACTCTTCCTTGGCAGTTGATTATCTTCCTTTGTTTTTCCATATTCGTTGTTGTCAATGAATGTAGATTTAACAAACTTGATGGATTCTTTGTTGCTTGGTTGGCCACTACTTGATCCTTCTTCATAACCCAAACCAGTTTTTTGATTTGGATTCCTTTGCTGATTCAAAATAAGGGCTAATCCTTCTGAGGCTTTAATACTCGGAAGATTCTGGAGATACAATGATTCAAACTTCTCCAACTCTTTTCTGGTTTTTACTACGTCTTCCTCCAAGGCTTCACATATTGCCTTCTTTTCTGATAATTTTTGTTTCATAATGTCCTCTATTTTCTTTGCCTCTTCTAATTTAACTTTTAGCAGGGCAAAGTCTTCATCAGGTTCTTTATTGTCTTTTTCGAACTGTATCATCAATTGTTTTAGCTTTTTCTTCTTAGATATGAGTCTAGCAATTTCTTTTAGAGAACTGATCAGTTCTCCTTCCATGTCAACCACAACTTCTTCATCATCAACATCACTTCCTGTGGTTTTATTGTCATAATCCTCTTTGTCCATAAGAATAAATTCATTAATCTTATCTTCACAGGAAGAATCACTATCTGTGTCTTCTAAAGAGTCATCATTGTTTACACATAAACTTTTCTTTTTACTAAATCTCTTGGGTTTGTACTTCTTTTCACTTTTAGAATTCTAATCATGTTTCTTGTGTGGAAATTTAGATGCAAAGTAACCTATCTTTCCACAGTTAAAATATTTGAAGGGAAACTTGCCTTGGTACTTGTTGTATCCTTGCTTTAGTCTTCTCACGAATTTTTATTCAATTTCATCAGGCTCAAAATCCTCATTCTTGTCTACTTTAAATGATGCTTCTCTAGAGGTGGGTTTATCTTTAACTATTCTCATTTCATATGCAGTCAACATTCCTAGAAGTTGATCAAAAGACAAAGATTTTAGATCATTAATTTCTTCTATAGCTGAGACCTTTGGGTTGAACCTATTCAGCAAAGATCTCAAAATTTTATGAACTAAAGAGGGTTCCTCAATTTTTTATCCAAGTGCATTCATTGCATTTACTAGTTCTTCAACTCTCAGAAAGTACTTCCCAATAGTTTCATATTCTTTCATCTGTAGTTGTTCAAACTGTACTCTATAGGTTTGAAGCTTGGCATCTTTTACCTTCTCATTACCTTCATAATTGCTGGTGATTTTGTGCCACATGTCTTTGGTATCTTCTAAATGCATAACTTTTACAAATTTTGCTTCTGCAAGCCCACTTAGAATAGCATTCATAGCCTTAGCATTGAAGCTGAATTCTAGATTGTCATCCTTATTAGCTAGTACAACTGGCTTTACATAACCAGTCTCTACCACATCCCAAACATCTGCACCTAAAGCCATTATGTAGGTTCTCATCCTAACTTTCCAGAAGGCAAAGTTTGTTCCATTGACCAGGGGGGCCTTATTGGTTGAAGTTCCTTCATGACTAGTCATGTTTAAGCTCTAGGATCCACCCTTAGATAAAAGGAACCCACTCTGATACCAATTGTTGGACAACTGAGAGGGGGGGTTGAATCAGTTGTTACCATTCTTAAACAATTATACTTATTTTAAACTCTTTACAGAGCATTCAATGATAATCACAATAATGTAGGAAGGTAGGAAATATAATATTCAACATCAATCACACACATGAGATATACAAAGATAGATATTTTATGTGGAAACCCATAAAGGGAAAAAAACTCTTCTTCTTGATATGATAAGTAATCTTTGTTTTCCGTACATTATCATTCTTATGAGCTCCAACTCATTGTGAGGCTACCACCTCTGATTTACAAGCTGCAACTTGTTGAGAGCATCAACTATCTGGTTTATCTAGCACCTACTAGAAGGAATCACCTACTCCCTGAGTGTTCCAGCACCAACTGAATGGAAGAACCAACTTCCAGTCACACAGGCACCAACCTATATAGCAAATAACAATAGCTCTCCCTTGCACCACCCTGCCACCCTGATTTTCCTGGCTACAACTAGATGGAAGCTACAACTCCATGTGTTCAATCACCCACTTGAAACTTCTAAGGACAACAGTCCTCCCTAGAACCTCCCTACCACCCTGAAATATAAAAACTCCATTACTTGAGAATTATTACAATGATACAGTGTTTATCAATAGATTACCAGTCTCATCACTATTCTGTTGCACTGATATGCTCTGCCTGCATTAGTGTCTTCCTGCTCGAATTCTTATTTGAGCTTTCTGTTCTTTTATTATGTCTCTGCATGCACACCTCATCTTCTTCTTCTTCTCTTAGATATGCATCTTTGTTCTATGTGCTATGCCTCTTCTATGCATTTTGGCTACTGCGACCAGCATGCTTTTTCCCCATGTGAAATTACTCTCAACAGAAGCTCTTTTACCTCTTCTTTGTTCTATATATATTTATAATGCCCAGTCCTCTGATAGATAATACACCTAACTCTTCATCCCCTCTAGCGATTACACTTAGTTTGTTCTTCATCCATGGTCATTATGTTGAGACTCTTTGGCTTCTTTGAAAGCTACAGTCTTCGACTATTTTCCATTTGTTAATCGTCTCTATTTTGAGTCTTCATTCCACTGACATATACCTCGAGACTCTTCAGCTCCTATGGTGATCACCCTGATATTCTTCAAATTCTTTGGTAGATGCAATCAGTCATTTTCTACATTTACAATAAGTTTGTCTCAAGAAGTTACTAAGAGAACCTCTGCACACTCATGTCTTTGGCGCCTTTTTCCCTCTCTGGGAAATCTACACAATGGGTGTTATCTCTCTTTGCTAATCCCCTACCTTCCACATGATCACGGCTGTGACTAGATGCCTATCCAACATATGCTTCGTGACTTTGCATTTCAAGATATCCAGCTATGAGTTGTCTCGAACTTCCCTACTCGCGAAACTATGAAATGGAGCCTAGTGTCGCTAGCCCCTTCCCCAATATTCTGCTAATTAGACCACAGGTTGTGACCACTCACTAATCAAAAGGGTGCTTCGCAGTTTCAGTGATCGCCGAAGTGGAGCCTAGCAACATGCTAGCTCCTCCCTTAACTTTTCATTGATGTGACCTTTCACTGTGACCGTGGGCCAAATATTTCGAGCACTTTGTAATTTTGTGCTTCACGACTTCACGTCTCGTCTCCCTAGACAATCAACGGTCCATATCTCTCCTTGATTTGATGGCTCAGATCAAGTCATGATTTATCATTTCACAACTTTAGGAGTCTCCTTACCTCCATTCTCTCAATACCCAAAATAACGATGGTGCTAGATCGATGGTCCAGATCTTTTCTTTGATCAACAATTGTGAACAAGTTGTGATTTCACATTTCGCGATATCTGCAGACTTCTCGACGTAGTTCTCCCGATTCGTGATTCTGTGAATCTACTCATCTTTTGCCACATGTCTTCCTTGATGATCGATGGTCCCCCTGCTTTCGGGACTTTGTAAGCCTGCTTCACCTTGTAATTAAAGGTCGTGCACGTTCTTTTGGATCCAACAATGGTCGATCCTCAAGCTCATATCTTACGGATCAAATCTGTAATCCTACTCCGTGCTTCCTCTGGTCACTGGAGTATGATATAACAGACATCATATTTTCGGGATTGGTGATCCAACGGCCACTTTCTCTCTTCCTCCTTAGCTTATGCATCCTCCCGACTTGGAAGAATTTCTAAGCGTCAAAGGTTCTGCAACCTTTGATCCTTCTGTGAACCTTGATATATGGGATCTTGTCGATGCGTCTCAGAATTTTATCTCTCCTGATATTTGGAAAAAGTTTCCCTCGGCCCTGGCGCACACTTGCACTTTGTGTGAAAATCTACACTATTCCTCCTGAGCTTCTCTTGAGCATCTCAAGCTTGCTCTTCTGAGTCTTTGTTGTTTTTCTTTCCATGCACACTCTACCTTTAAACCTACCAACATCTTTGTTGTTCTTTCCATCAATGACAAGAACACTTTGCCTATAAACATGCCAACAAAATCGAGTAGAAATTTAAGCACCAAAACAAATAGGATTTCAGGTCTACAAATACGCAACAACCAAAGTATGATAAAGATGGCCCTAACAAACAGCTTCCTGAAAACCAGTCTAAGCCACATGAAAAGAAGGGTCATGGGAAGATGAAGAAAGACACTAGAAAACGGTGTGATTTCCACAAAATCCCCTGGCACAACACCGATAAATGTCGATCAAAAAATTCATTGGTTGTCGATATCAAAGACAAGGAACCAAACCCTAATTCTGAATCTGATTCTGAAAATACTAGTAAAAGACAAATCATTTACGTAGACCCCACCACTATTGTCGCAACCGCAACAATTCAACCAGAAGAACCAACAGATCCTGAAGAGGGGGAGCATCTTTTTCATTCACAGATGTGGGTGAAAGGGAACCCACTGCATTTTATTTTTGATAGTGAAAGCCATAAGAACCTCATCTCAGTAGAGGTTGTCAAACAGTTGGGATTGTCGACAACACCACACCTGCTGCCATACAACATCGGGTGGATTTGCCAAGGATGATATATTTGTGTCAGTCAGTAGTGTCGATTGTCATACTACATCCATCCCTTCAAGGATGAGGTATTATGTGATGTTTCCCCACTGGATGTCTGTGATGTTCTCTTGGGCCAGCAATATATGTGGAAGAGCCATGTTGTTTATGAGTCTCGACCCCGTAGTTTCACTGTTAATTTGGGGGGTCATCTCTACAGAATACCAGAGATAATTCCAACTATTGTCCCACCTAAAAAATGTTGCAAGGTAGTATCTCATACTACAAAATTCAGCTTCTTCACATTATGTTGAAAGTGTGAATAGAAGAACACCATTGCAGCCTCAGTCCAAGCACCTTCTATCCAACAAAAGTAGGTCAAAAATATTGCAGCAAAGTGTAAAGATTCCTTCTACACACATGAATATCATGTATCTAGACTGGTTTAAAAATTCCAACCCTTCTAGCCACAAGTTTGTGACAACCTTCAACAAGTTAAGCAATGCAACTTCTCCAACAAGGCAAGCAACTCATCAAGATGCATATTCAAAAAATGTTTTTCCCTCTCCCCCGAGCACTCAACACAATGGAGACCATTACTTCCTGATGAGGAAGGATTGATCCAGGTGTATATCACTGTCCACCCACCTTTTCCAACTAGCTCAAAATAGTTTTCTAACAATTTTGTTAATTTACTATTTTTAGCAGTTTTTAACTTTGGGGGCCATTTTGAGGGCCTAAATGAAGGTTTTTCGAGATAGAGGTTCTCCATGATATATATAAAGGCTCTAATTGAGCCTCCAAAATTAATCTCCTCAACGATACCTTTCCAACGATCTATTTTTCACCCCAAACGGAGATTGTATGCCAAAGTTATGCCCCCGGGAAGTTGATACACCAAACTACACAAAACAGGGTCCACAAAACTGTTGGCTTTTCATCTTCCGGGGTTAGGGTCTTGGATTTTATTTATGATAAAAATTCCTTTGGAGCCTCATTGTAAAATCATCTTCTGGTGAATGCGATTATCCATCACATCTCTTCTCAGAGATAAGATGTCACCATTCTAGTGAGTCTTTCACTCTGTATTTTTACAGTCTTTGTACATTTTTGCTCATTAATAGAAAATTGTGCATTACTGTATCTTTGTGTTTATGGTTGCATCTCTGATACATTTTTTTTATATTATTGGATATCTGATATACCTATTTACATGTATTTATTATATCTTCGCTCTCATTTCGTGCCGAAAATAATCCGAATCATGCACTTCATCAGAAAGTTCATTCATGATCAAGTTATCGAATTGCTCTTTTACCCTACAGAAGATCCAGTTGCATACATTTTCACAAAGTCTCTTACAGAAGCGAAGTTTTCCAAACTTCGATCTATGTTAGGAGTTCAAGAAGTTGTCATTAAGGGGGGATAGGCTCTAATTCCTCCTTCCTTCTCCTATTGTGTCAACATTGTAAATCCTTCAATCCTATCCCAAGTTGTTCTTAGGGGGGGATGTTAGGATATTTAGACACTTAGGAGTTAGTTAAGATCTACTTGGTCTAATGTGTTGTTAGGTAAAAGTTTGCTTCTTAGTGTTTTTATTTAGTATTCATTATTATTCATTTGTAGTTAGGAAATATGACGGTCACGATATGTTCCCGGCATAGAGTGATCTGACAGTTCATACTCTCCTTGATCTTAACAGCCATTGATCTGTGGATTAACAGTCGATTGGTCCATGATCTCTATTTAAAGAGAATGGAGGGCCATTTTTTGATGATCAATTGTGAGAAACTCTCTTGTAAAATCTCTTTGTAATCTTTTTATTTTGCATTAATAAACTGCTCCAAGTGGTTGCGTTGGTTGGGGCCATGGATGTTTCCCTATAGGGGTTTTACCACGTCAAAACATCGGTGTTTTGATATTTGATCTGGTTCTATGAGTGGTTACTGAAGGAGTTCATCCTCTATTTGAATACTTTTTTTTTCGAACAAAATCAACTTCCCCCAATATCTCATTGACGGTAAAATATAAGATGTAAAGAATCATACGAGAAATGCTAGTAGTATTTTCTTGGCCCATAACTCTGGTAAATAACCAAGCAATTTCCAGAAATGGGTTTTTAAATAAGATGACCTAAAGTCTAGTAATATCCTTAGGAATGGTCGCAGGATTGTCCAATAATTCTGGTTAGATATTCAGGCCATTGTCATGTTTTTTCAAAAAGTCTATGCAATCTTCACCTTTGAAGGTGAGCATTGGCTTTGGGATTCTCAACATATTACGAAATACTTGAGGTGAAAGGGAGACAAGAGAATGGTCTTGGATTTAAATCATCCATTGGTTTGGTATATACTTCTTGGCACACCAAGAAACCATTTCCTTAAAGTCAAAGACGTCAGGAACACAGCCTACATGAGCAATTCCAGATGTCCAAATTACTTCCTTATGAGCAGAAGGGGATGAATAATAAGAGTGCACTCTGGACCACTGAAAGTTTTGGTCCTCTTGTCCAAAAAATTTCAAAGTATCTCCACAGAACTGTTGTCGTGTTTCCACTTCCATAAGTTGAAGGGAGTGTTATTTTTATCCACATAATATCTTAAATGAGCATTTGAGAGATATGATGATCTTCCGCAAATCATTCTTTAATGTGGTTTAATGAGAAATTTTCTCGATCCATTTGCCTATTAATGACAATATTTATAGGAGCTGCATAACGATTTATTAGCATTAAACAATACTAAATTTTTATTAGGAAAAGCGCAAAGGTTGCAAGGACGAACAAGAGAAAAATAGGATTTGAGACTTTTGTGAACCCGCAAACCCACGACTACAAAAGGTTGAAAATCTACAAAGTGTTGTGATGTGATCGGACGGACTCATCGTAGGAGGAATGAAATACTTGGAATTTGGGGGAGTCTGATGGTATATGAGAGTTCGACCCCTCCAACCTGGGAACCCGCGACTGTAGAAACAAATAAGTATGGGATAGTGTGGTGGTCGGTCAGACTTAATATGTGAGAGTGTGGAATGGAGATGAGGATTCACAATTCTATGAACCTGGGAACCCGCAAACCCGTTGTTTTGAAAAAATGACTAGGTATAAATATAGAAAGGGAGAAAATAAGGGAAAAAGGAGAAGGGGAAAATTGATAAGTATAGAAGAGGGAAAACAAAGGGAGAAAAGAAGTTGGGAAAAAAGAAAAGCGGAGGGAAATTTCATAAGCGGGAATTGATCTCAACAACAAGCTCCAACTGTGGGATGATAACCCCCTTTGGGATGATAACCCCCTGTGGGTTGATAAGAATCCAGAATCTCTCATGACCAGGTGCTTCTGCCCATTGGGCTATGGAATCATAGTAAGAATATACAAATTGAAAAAAATAAAATTATGTACAATGAGAATGAGAAAGTCTTAGGACAAGAAACCTTTCAAATGTTTCCCATTGATAGGCATCATTAATCTTTTTCCCTTCATGTCCTGGAGCATATAAGAGTTAAAAACCAATATCTTCTCGGTGACGTATGGTCTAATCCAGAGTGCTTCAAACTTTGTATGCATGGATGGTTTCTCCTTGGCCTTGTTCCAAATTAGCACCAAATCTCCCTTCTAGAAATTATTTACAGTTGTTCTCTGATCAAAATATCTTTTGATTCTTTGTTGCCTCTGAAAAGTTTGATTCAGGGATTTTCTTCGTTCGTCTTCCAACTTCAGCAACTGATTGATTCTCCTCTAGATGGGTGAACTTTCTTCTGAATCTTTAGTATTAATCAATAAGATCAATGCATTGAGCTCGAGACTAATCAAAAAAAAATATTCCTTCCCATAAACCAATAGATATGGATACATCATGGTGCTATCCTTCGGGATCGTTTTGCTTTCCCATAATGCATTCATCAGTTTCAAATGCCAATTCTTTTGGTTCTTGTCAATGGTTTTCTTCAGTATCTGTACAAGTGTTTTTTTTTTGGATTTGTCAAGGCCATTAACTTGTGGATAATAATTCGATGATTGACCCATAATGATTCCATATTCTTCAAAAAACTCCGTAAACTTTGACCCAATGATAATCGAACCATTGTCTGTGATAAATTTATCAGGGACACCAAATCTCGACAGAATATTGTCTTTGAGTAATTTAACCAGCTATTCATAATCATCCTTATTTAAAACCATGATCTTTGTCCATTTCATGAAATAATATATAGTCGTGAGGATGTACATATTCCCTTTGCTAGACTTCGGATTAATTGGCTCAACAACATCAAGTCCCCATTGGGAGAATGGTTTCTCCACTATTACGGCTTGTAAGGGCATTGTGGATCTCTTCATATTTCCTTAAAATTGTTGGCAGGACACACATTTCCTTATCATGGCATATGAGTCTTTGAACATTGATGGCTAGTAGAATCCATCCCTTATTATCTTGTGGGTGGTGGAAGTAGGGGAAAAGTGTCCATCGCACATTCCTTCATGGAACTCTCTCATTAGTTCTTGGGATTTATTTTCATCTACGCATCTCAGTAGTATACCATCATAATTTATTTTGAACAGTATGTTAGCAATCAACACATATTGGTTTCCCTTCATCTTTGATGTTCTTCGCTCCTTCGAGTTCATGGTGACAGGGAACTGCCCGGACCTTAGGTAGAATATAATATCTGTGTACAATTCTAAATCATCTATTGGTTCTCCGAATGATATTGAAATCATCTCATCAACTCAATCTCCATTGGTGATGAGCTTTCATAAACCTTTTCCTTTGATTTCCTTTAAAGGTTTAATCTTGATATCATATTCGTGTATCTTTTCCAACCGGTTATCCCATTTTCCTTCTCTCAACTGTTGATTTAGAAGCATCTTCACTGGTGATGAGGGAACATAAGAAATAATATGGGAGTTTAATATATACGTCTGAAAGTGCGCTACTTCTTTTACAATAGCCAAGTTTTTCTTCTCCAGTTCTGAATACTTCAACTCATAGTCATGTAGGTTTTTGCTCATAAAACTTATTGGGAGTTCTTCTCCTTTGCTAATTTTCTGAGTGAGAATGGATGCAATAACTGTCTCTATAGAAAATGAATACATGATGAAATCTCTATGGAAGACCAAACTAATGAGGATAGGAGTAGTGGTGATTTCTCCTTTGATATTGTTGAATGCATCTTTAGTATCTGATGTCCATTTGAAACTCTGTTGCATTTTCAGTAACAAATTGATCGACTTTACGATGCTTGTGTAGTCAGGAATAAATCTTCGCACCAAATTTATTTTACCAAAGAATGATTGGACTCCCTTATTGGATGTCAGGGGGTTGATCTCATTTATTGCTTTAACTCTTTCTGGATCTATGTAAAACCCTTCCTTTCATACAATATGGCCCAACCGTTTTCCCTAAGTCATTGCGAACAAGCATTTCTTTGGATTTAGAGATACACCATATAATCTACATATTTCAAAAACCTTTCTTAAATGGTGTATGTGCTCATCCCTTTTCTTTGAATGCACTGTCAAGTCATCTTGATAGTCTGCCATAAACTTTCCTATCAACCCATTGAATTCATGATCCATGGCTCTTTGGAATCTGGCTCCAACATTCTTCAAACCAAAGGGAATTCTAGCATATGCATATGTCTCCCATAGTGTGATAAATGTTGTCTTTTCCCTATCTTCCTTGGCCACCAAGACCTGGTTATATCCAAAAAAACAATCCAACATGGACATGCAGGCTGATCCAGTAACTTGTGGTAGAAGAAACTCCATATTAGGTAAAGGAAAACTATCCTTTATACTTGCTTTGTTAAGGTCTCTGAAGTCAACACACATCTGGATTTCCACGGTAATTTTTCTTACAATCACTGGATTTGAAAGCTAGTTTGAATGTCTAATGGGATAAATTATCTGTGCCTTCTTCAATCTCTCCAATTCAATCTTTACCAAAGGTTTCAGTTTGGGATTCATGATCCTTATTTTTTTGTTTCACTGGATTTTCTTCTTCCCTCAAAGGAATGATATGCTGGAATATAGTTTTATCGTAAGCTTTCAAATCATCATATGTCAAAGCCAACACATCAATATATTCCTTAAATAAGGCAACATATTGATCAACTTCCTCAGTGGTGCAATCAACTCCCAAGTTGACATATTTCGGGGAACTGTTAGTTCCAATATTGACCTTTCTCGTTTCTTGCACCTTTCATACTGAAACTTCTTCAAGGATATTCTTAGCATGATTTTGTTTTGTAAATAGAGACTCATATTGTATAAAATATTTGGGGACAGTGGACGAGTGATCGTCTTCTTCATCATCATCGTTTAACAAAAAAAAAATCAATTTGTTCATCATTCTCAAATACTTGCAAGTACTCAATGTTATCGGGCACGGACAGTCGGAAATCCCTTTCTACCCAAAATATTTTTTTCTTTGGACATCATCCAAGTTTGACAATGAAACCTCCAAGGCTAGTGAATCTTCCTTGTGATTCTTGTCCCGTGGAATGAATAAATGTTGAAGGAACTGAAAGATTCCATCAATTTGTTAACTCTTTTGAAATATAACTTGATTCTTTCCTTTTTTATTTTATACCTTTGAGTAACCTGATTGATGACCAGTCTGAGTCACCAATTACAATGAGATGTTCTATTTTCATTTTCTGTGTAAGAATCATCCCCTGAATCATAGCTTCATACGTTGCCTCATTATTTGTGCATGAAAACTCAAGTATTACAGCATGTGGATGCATAATCTTACTTGGACTCGAAAGAAAAATTCCAACTCCATTCCTAGATTTTGAACAGGCTCCATCGAATGACATCCTCTAGCAGAATTCAAACAAACACTCTTGATTCTTCGTGCCTTGAACTTTCTCTAGGCTTTCATTATTCTCTATGTCTAGGATGGCATAGTTTCCAATCCTGACATCTATATAATCCTCCATCAATTCATTTTCCTTATTATTGAAAGAGAAGGGTTTTCTAGGTTCATGGGGTACTTTAATCATCAGTCCCTCTTTTCCTGGGAGCATCATACAAATTCCATAATTCATTATATATCCACCAATCATGGATGTCCAATATCTTCCTAGCACAACTTTGTATGTCGGAGGACGTTCTACTACAATAATAATGAAAACTATAATGATATGGGGGGTTTTTGTAATCGAGGCACAAAAGTCCTTGATTTCTCTATAAGCTGGCACTTTTCTATAATCAATTGCATATATGCTTTCACCAGTTTCATAATACTTAGTGTAACTCATTCCCAATTCCTCCATGACCGCAAGTGGAATTATATTATTTGTCGCACCAGTGTCAACTAATAATTTATGTAGTGCAACATCATATTTTCAATTGAAATATAGAAGGGAGAAATTTCACCTCTCATCTTGGCAGTTGACGGGCTCTGGCTCTATTTTGCACTGGTAAAAACAGCTACAACTCTTTCAGATGGATCATCCAATAACTTCAAAATGTTTTGTATTTGTTGGGGAATCTTCACCACTTCCATAAAGGGCAAAGTTATCCTTAATTTACTCAAGTCCTTCATGACATTATATGTCATTTGAGTGGACTTTGACGCCAGGTGTTTCCTTTTAGTTACATTTCCATCTGTCACTTTCTCATTTGAAACTTTTTCACTTGTTTTTTCTTTTTCCTTTTCTTTTTCTTTTTCCTTGTCAGAGACACCTTTATTTTTTGGTCTATTTACAAATCATCTTGTCTGGGCAAAGTTTTCTTGCAAGTTAGGATTTGTGTCACCCTCTCCAAATATATACATGGACGTCTCGCATCCGTCCATCTACATAGCTTCAGATATTTCATCAGGTGAGTAATAATTTTCTTGCTCAATTAATTTCTCATCACAGACATCATCCAGAACAGCCGCATTTGGAGTAGGATGCCTGGGAACCCTTGGTATTTGTGGGTTATCCGTGTTCTCAAACCTCACTCTTTTTTATGGGGGAGGGTTCCTCCTTTTCTCTAGAATTGGAATTCTTGGGTTTGGTATGTAATTATATCCCATTCTTAGCCTGGTTATCTTGTTCTACATTTGTTTGATGGTTCTATTCATTTGTGCAATTTCAATTCTTTGCTTAGTTTCATGTGTCACCACAGGGTCAGCCTTTACGTCAGGTATGGTTACCTTGAAAAATCCTCCTCTGTTTGTTTGATTATGATCCGCTCAAGGCTTGAACTCTTTGTTCTTTCTTGAACTAGAAGCTCCTTGATTTTCAATATTTAATCCTCTCAACTTCCTTTGTACTCTTCCCAATATAATATCAGGGTAAACACTTGTTTCAATCATGATTTATTCCATATTAGTGGCTTTAGTCATTGTCTCCTCCAAGGTATCCATTTGGGATGTTCTCATAGCATATTTTACATTCAAGGGAATTGCATTCTTATAAAAATTGAGAATGACAGGGGCATTCGGTCTCTTATCTTCTAGAATCTTACACAAATTTTTATTGAACCTAAGATTAAAATTATGTATCCTTTCATTCTTCCTCAACCAAATCTGGGTGAAATCGGTGAGAAGGGTATGGTAAGCAATTGGAAGGGAAAACATAGTCAGGAACATAGCTTCAAGGTCATTAAATGAGTGAATGGATATACTGGGCAAGGTTGTATACCATTCATACGCTCTTCCTAATAAGGTTTGCAAAAACAACCTTACCATGACATCGTCATACTCAACACGGTGAAAATCACAAACATCAAGAAATAAGTGTGGATGCAAATTTGCATCGATTTCTTTGTCTCCAAAAAATTCCTTTAAGGTGCCCTTAGGGAGAACAAGGAGGTCATGTTTCTCACCTATAATATTTAGAGGGGAATCTCTCACCCTCCTTCGATTTTCAAATGCTGGGTTTCCTTGATTTCTTTCAGCATCTCTTCCACCTCCTTGTCTCTCCACATGATGCTCGTCTTGGGGTTGTTTGTCTCTTGCTGCCATGTCTGGAGAGATTATAGGAATAGGATTTTCAGTTCTAAGAATAAAGAGATTTTTTATTTTACTTTTGGTAACGCGTCCCTTGTGTTCGTTTAGATTCAATTCTGACCTTGTTCTTGTGATGCTCTATCTAGCTTTTGATTTCTTTGATCTTGTTGTTTCTCTCTCCTCTATCTCTAGAGGATTTGTCTTTCTTCTTCTTGGACCAAGGTTTTCCACGACCTTTCTAAATATTCACGAGTCTTGACCGTTGATATTACTAAGTTTTATAACTGATGTAAAATGCTTCGTTGGTTGTTCAGTCCAATTTCTAGGTGGAGATGATCAGCCTGGGGCAAAGTCATATATTATTTCAAAAAATGCTAAACCAGGTTACAAATTTTAGTTCATTCCCCATTATGGTCACCAAAAATGTTGACGTTTGAATCTGTTAGGACCGAAATGGAAACCTCATAGGGATGTAAATCCCCCTGCGTTTTTATAGAGGTGGTACTCCTCTTTAGATTTTTTTGATATTTTTAAATATTCAGAATGTGGGACTTGACAGAAGTCCATCGTAGTAATTCAAAGAAACATAACAATAGCGGGTAAATAAAAGGAAAATGTTTTTGCTTTCTTTTTTAAATAAAGTTCCTGAGAAAGGACCAAGAATCACACACACATCACACATTTAAAGTAAACAAAATTTCCTCACATCCATCATAGTTTAAGATAAATATTTATGATCACATAAAAATGAAAAGAATATGATCTGCATGCATAAGATAACTTTAATATAGTGGATACATGGGAAGCTCAAATAAAGATAATGATATATCAACCTCAAATACTTTATATTATGAAAACAAGGTTACAAATCATAGTCGAGATTGTTCCCAAAGTAGTTCTCTTGAAATTTTAAAAAAATATAGTATGTTACATATTCCTAAAAATGTAAATGTGTTTGTCTTAAAGACTAGGATTGGGGCTCCCATAGACCATTAAGAAAATAAATACAAGAAATAATATTTTAGAAAGAAGACGGTGGGAGGTGGAAGGATCAACAAAACCTAGTAAGAAGAACAAAGGAGTTATCAGTCTTCGGTTAAACCTTTCTAGTTAAAGAGATGGAATAATTGGATGAAGGACTTGATAAATAAAAGAAAGATGTGATCAGCGTAGACTTACTATGATGGCCACTCGTCTATTTATTTTCTCGTTGATGTCCTTTTATCGTTATCATCAATGGTTACGGGAACCGTCTCAATGGATTCTTCTCCTTCATTTGTCATTTTATCAATAGCCTTCTTGAACCATTCCTCGATGTAACCTTTCATAGGTGCCACGTTGATTTCATGTCGGATTTTAATATTGAACAGCTCACCCTCCAAGTCTCGAAGATCAATAGAAATCCCATGTTGTACCTCTTCAATGTCCTTATTTTTTACAGAGTAATCCGCTAGCCAGTTATCTATGGCATTCTTATCATACACAATTATGCCATATAATTTTCAATTGACAATCCTTTAAAAATCTCAACCTGCTCATCGAATTGTTGTTTTGTTAGGAACAATGAGTTGAGGATAAACTTGGGATCTTGGAATTTTTTGGTGCTTCCGACTAAGTCCACCTCCATGAGCCTTTTGAATACCTCTTATCTCCTTGTTATGGCTTGGCTACATGCCAAAATGATGTTTTTCAAGTTCTTTATTTTCTCTTTCCAGCAGACATTCAATTGCTTGATACGACTTGGAGAGGGAAGGTCTTCCTCTCTTCTCTTTAGCTCTAACATGTTGCTAACTTTAATACCAAAGGGTACCATGGAATCAAGGTAGAAACATTCTTCATTTTTTAGGTTGGCCTGTAGATATTCAAGGAAGGCATGCCCTTGATCCAAAAGCAACAATGCTCTTTGAAAATTCCCAATATTTTGTAATTAGTGCCATTTGTTTCTTGATATTATTCTCCACATAGCTCTTGGATGATGTGAGTAAGCTTGAGGATCATTTTATTTTGGTTGTGGGCGTGGCAGGTCTGAAAATTTCCAAAGGGATGGAAAGAAATGGAAGAGGCATCAAAGTATCTTCTAGTTCCTTAATCCTTTCCTTTAACTTTGCATTTTCAGCTTCGATAGTGCCAATGGAATCGTCCAATGCATCATCGATGGCTCTATGGATTTTGGATACCTGGGAAGGCCACATATTCTTTAGGTTAACCTCTGAACGAGATTTCCCATTTTTATTCTTTGCATCACTCTTCTCAATAATTAATTTTTTAGATTCGTTGTCAAAGACAACACTCTGAAATACAAATGATTCTTCTTCATCAAATAGCCAATGTTAGGAAACATCTTCTATATTTTAGCCTCGAGTTCCATATCCTCAAGGGAGAATCTATTGATTTCACTTTCGACACGACGCTCTTCTTATTACTGTACAATATTCTTCCTCTTCTTCCTCAGAGGAAGTTTATTGGAGCTTTCATTTTTTCCTGGAGGGGGGTTATTGTCTCCTCCTTCGTCTGAACTATTGTTGATTACTGTTTTGGATGGGTGGGTCGTTGGACCACTACTCCTAGGTGTTGAAGTATTGGGAGTAACAATTGGGGACTGGGCACTCTTCTCACCAGGACCTTTTCCTCTTTGTTTGTACAATTCATCGGTATTGAGTATCATCTATAAGTCACCAGCAGTGTGGGTAGGATTGCCCAGGTTATTATATTCTTATTCTCCTAGAAATGTATGGATAAATGAACTACTAAAACCCACTGTTAGCATATGTTCCACAAAGATTACATTATGATAAAACTCTCTAATATTTTCAGCGTACTTGAAATTCAATTTTTGGAAGTGGTTAGCGAATTCATCAATTTTGTTCATATTTCTTAATACAATATCCCCAACTTTCCAAGGCAAAGGTACAAATTGATTTTTTAGTTTTTCATGAAAAAGGTGCAGACAAAAGTTATATTGCCTTGTGACTTATGTGACAAACATTATGGTAGATATATGGCATGGAAGAAAGGAAGGATTTTCCTTAGAACCGAAAATCCTGACGACATTGTAGTTTTCCATTTGCTCCAAAGTACCCTTTCTATCCAGGAATTTACTGGCCTTTGTGGATATCCTTGGGGTGTCTTTTCTGAATAGAAATTATTTAAGGACCAAAACAAAGTCATTAAAAACTTAATAAAAATTTAGGGAATATTTGTGCCTCCATAAAGCTCGGTACCAAAAGGTCATGGGGTTGAATTCACAATTCACATTCTTGCATATAGACAATTTAGGAAATCGACAGCAATGCACTATCGTGAAAACCAAATAAGAAGACATAAATAATTTATGATCCTTTTTATATTGAGACAATTGGGAAGAGATTTCAATGGAAATCAACTTCCCCCAATCGAAAATGGCATGCTCCTTGATGGTAAAATATAATATGTAAAGAATCATACGGGAAATGCTAGCAGTATTTTCTTGGCCCATAACTCTAGTAAATAAGCAGGCAATTTCCCGAAATGGGTTTTTAAATAAGGTGACCTACATTCTGGTAATATCCTCAGGGATGGACACAGGATTCTCCAAGAATTTTTGTAAGAGATCCAGGCCATTGTCGTGTTTTTTCAAAAAGTCTCTTCAAGCTTCACCTTTGAAGGTGAGGATTGGCTCTGGGAGTCTCAACATATTATGGAATACTTGATGCAAAAGGGAGATGGGAGAATGGTCTTGGAGATGAATCATCCGTTGGTTTGGTAGATACTTCTCGGCACACCAGGAAACCAACTCCTTTCAATCAAATACTTCAGGAACACAATCTGCACGAGCAATTCCATACATCCAAATTACTTCCTTCTGAGTAGAAGGGGGTGAATAATAAGAGTACATTGTAGACCACTGAAATTTCTAGTCCTCTCGTCCAAAAAAGTATGTTCATATAACTATTGTCGTATTGCCAGTTCCATAAGTTGACGAGAGATTTTTTTTTATCAAGATAACATTTGAAATGAGCACTTGAGAGATACAATATAATCTTCTGCAAATCATTCTTTAATGCAGTTTAATGAGAAATTTCCTCGATCCCTTCACCTATTAAGGAAAATATTTATGGGACCTGCATAATGAGTTACTAGCATTAAAACATACTAAATGTGTATTGGGAAAATTATGAAGGTCGTGGGGATGGACGGGAGCGAAATAGGATTTGAGACTTTTGTGAACCCTCCAACCCGCGAACCCACAACTACAGCAGGTTGAAAATTGACTAAGTGTTGTGATGAGTTTGGATGGAATCATCATAAGAGGAATGCGATACTTGGAAGCTCAGGGAGTCTAATGTTCAAAATGTATATCGCGGATATTTTGGATACAAAATGTATATCACATAACATGGGATATGAGAGTTCAACCCCGCCAACCCGAGAACCCACGACTATAAAAATGGATAAGTATGGGATAATGTGGCGGTCAGTCAGACTCAATATGTGAGAGTGTGGAATGGAGATGAGGATTCATGAGTCCGCCAACCTGGGAACCCGCGAACCCTCCATTTTGAAAAAATGACTAAGTATAAAGCTAGAAAGGGATAAAATAAGGGAAAAAGGAGAGGGTGAAAATGGGTAAGTATTGAAGAGGGAAAAGAAAGGGAGAAAAGAAGTTGGAAAATTGAAAAGGGGAGGGAAATTTTGGAAGCGAGAATTGATCTCAACACCTTCTCACTCATGTGTCCAAGCCTATGATTCCACAATGTTGTATCCACTCATTTAGAAGCTAAAGAGATTCAAGAATCAGTATTACCGATACATAAATACAATGTACATACCTTATCTCATTTTTCTATCACCACTGATCCTTTGGTGACCTTCCATGCCTTATCTGTAAATATAGATATACAACCTTCACTTTCCAACTGCCCTATTGAAATAAGATTTTTCCTTAGATCTGGAACATGTCTTACCTCTTTCAACAACCATTGGTTTCCATTCCTTTGCTTTATTTTTACCTTTCTCATTCCAACAATTTTGTATGGTGCATCAACACCCAAATGAACCTATCCAAAATCACCTTGAACATAATCTCGAAAATGTTTCCTATGGGGTGTGGCATGAAATAAATCCCCTGAATCTTCTACCCAAGACTCAGAAATATTATCTACAGAAAGAATCAAAGCATCTTGTAACACATCACCTGTTACATTTGCTTCTTGATTTTTCTCCTGTTGTCCATCTCTTTGTTTCTTTGGAGCTCTGCAGTCTTTCTTCAGATGTCCTTTCTTCCCAAAATTCCAACACTCTATCTTTCCTAGTCTGGGTTTGGATATTCCCTTCCTAGAATTCCCACGGTTCCCTAAGCCCTTTCCTCTATCCTTTTGTATACCCTTTTTCTCCATGTTTAATGCATTACCTAATGTCTCACCTGTGCTTTTCCATCGCATTTCTTCGCTAAGGATAACACCAACAACATCATCAAATTTTAAAGTGTTTGAACCAGAGACACAGTCACTTACAGCCATGACCAATCCATTCCAACTTTTTGGAAATGAGCACAAAATTAGAAGAGCCTTGACCTCATCATCAAAGTCCATTTTTACAAAAATTAGTTGATTAGTAACCGTATTTAATTCATTTAAATGATCTAGAATAGACCCACCTTCTGACATCTTCATATTAAATAATCTCTTCATTAGAAATGCCTTATTGGATGTCAAGGGTTTTTCATACAATTTATCCAATGCGTCCACCGGCTCCTTCGTTCTCTTTTCTTTCAAAATATTGAAAGCCATTAACGTTGTCAGGCTCAGTTGTATCGTTCCTAGTGCCTTTCTATCAAGAGCCTCCCATTCTTCGTCCTTCATGGTCGTTGGCTTTTTTTCTCTTCCACCCAATGGTAGGAATAGATCCTTCTAATATAAATAATCTTTCATATGCATTTTCCATAACTTGTAGTTTTGGTTGTTATATTTCTTGACCCTAAAATTTTCATCTTCTGCCATTGCTCCCACTCAAACCAGGAACCCTCTTTTCCCGTGATTTACCTTTCGCTATGATACTAGTTGTTAGAAAATGAGGATCGTGGAGCAATAAAATAAAATAAAAATGCGAAAATAAAACACAAAAGATACACAATACAATAAAGACACAGATATACGTGGTTCACCCAGTGTGGGCTACGTCCACCATAGAAATTGCCAGGTCCTTCCTTTTTATTATCCAACAAATGAAGGGATACAACCTATAACACAATTGTTGTAAGTTCCTCTTCTTTATCTCACAGTCTCCTCTCTCATAATACAATATTCTCAATGATACATAGCCACAATACAATTCCCTCATAAAATAGGGTTTCCTTATAAGTAAAAAAACCCTAACATAACTTCTATCATAAGATCTACGACCTTATAATGAACAGTCTAGATTTACTATGAAATTAAAATATACATTAACAAGGAAATTTTTTCTTTGGGGACTTTGCCCCTGAACCCCCCAGCTGGGGGCATGAGCCCCCCGCATGGAGGGGTGTACAATATTTTGGGGTGTACAGTCTTCATGGGGTATAAACACGACTAAAAACAAATACCTATGAAACAAGAAGATAATCAGGCTCCACAACCAACATCTCAAAATTCTCCTAGCTATCCTGCAAGTATATAAACCATAGAGCTATTACCATAAGTTAAAACTTCATGTAATTTATGTTAAAAAATTATCTTTAATGCCTAATTTTTGTCTAAATTTCATAAAATAAAAGAAATCACAAAAGCAACTTATTTTACACATTTAGATGAAAAAAATGTTATGGAATGACGAATGGGAATGGTTTTAATATGGAAAAATAAGGAAAAGTAAGGCTAAAAAGTATTTATCAAAAGTACCCAACACATGTCAGGCCTTGCCTTGACATGCCATGCCTTGCCTTGACATGCCATGCCTTGCCTTGACCTGCCATGCCTTGTCATGACATGGCATGCCTTTCCTTGACATTCCATGTCTTTCCTTGCCTTTCTGTGCCTTACCTTGACATTCCATGCATTCGCTTGACATGCCTTCTGATGCCTTGCCTTGACATGTGTTTCCTTGACATGTCATGCCTTTCCTTTACATGCCTTGCCTTGACATGCCATTCCTTGCATTGACATGCCTTTCCTTGGCATGCCATGCCTTTTCATGTCTTTCCATGCATTTCCTTACCTTGAAATGCCATGCCTTTCCTTGACATGTCATGCCCTTCCATACATTTCCTTTCCTTAACATGCCATGCCTTTACTTGACATGTTGTTGGGTCACATATGTGTCCATATTCTCATCATCTAGAGACATCCATTCCATCCCTTCTTCATCCTATTATCGTTCATTTATCATTCCATTTTCCATACATTTGCTACAACTGCTCATAAAATGACATATTATTCATGTTATGCTTTAGTGGTTAATAATGATTATTCTTCCTTCATTTTAATGAATTAAAAACTATTATGCATGATTTTTTTGATGATGGTTTGATGAGTGATTTTATGTAGCAATAGTTGCAGCAGTCAAGGTTCCAAACTTCAAATGATACATGTGAGTTACAGCTCGTGGTTAACCATTTTCAGTGAAAAACGTGGCAGATAAGGAGAGACGAATTTGCGTGGAATATTGTGAGCAGATGAGGATGAATCTCGAAAATCCTTCCATACTTTCCACAAGCTCTTCAACAACATCCTATTTTCCCATTAAGGTCATCCACACAAACCAATCAGCTATACTTTCCATACTTAACTTTTCATCAAGCTCCTCCATGCCCTACACAACTTCTTGTTCAACCCACCTTGCACCCTAACCATAATAAAGTAATTTAATATACTTACAGTGTTGACCTGCACAACTTTCCTACATTTACCACTTATCATGCCTCACCTACACAATTGCAACAAATCCATATGAGGTCTGGGCAGATTGTAAGTCCAAGACTTGAAAATGAAGTTTCTTATCATCATCAGCAAGCCGACAAGATCAACAAATCTGATGAAAAACAGACATTGGAACCGAAAAGTGAAACATATTCTACATCATGGTCACTGGATGTGAATCTCTTCTGCATTCAGGAAGATTAGTTTTCTAAAGAGATTCATGGTGTGACATCTATAGGAAATCAAGGGAACAAGGACTATATTGAATCTTGGTTTCAATATGTCACCAATCCACAGCTTCATGCTATACTTCAGCAATTCTTGGCACCATCATTTCAAGGGAAGTTGGTCTTTCATATCCTGGTATTCATAAATTTATATTTTTCAGTTGTGGGTATGGGCATATTTGAGACTTTGTTACGTAAGTGGCTTCATTGGAAGTATTATTATACTTGAGTTGATTCATTTTTTCAAGTAAAGTAGGGTAGGGTAATGAATGAATTTTCAATAAATGCTTAATGGAATTGATTAGTTTGGTTCTAAGAATTAGTAGCCTCGTTTAGAAATAAAAAGGAGTCACCTTCAAGAGATCATCATCCGATTGCTTGTAGCCTTGATCTCATGGACTTTCTTTCAAAAATAATCATTTTTTTTAATTTTTAGCAGTTGCTGCAACACGTTGTGTAAGTCAACCTAGGTACTCAATGCTTGAAAATTTTGGTATTTCATTTATTAGATTTTTGTGGCGTTTTGGCTTGAAATTTTTACTAAAACATAGTTGGGACAGTCCATTTTTGGGAGACCAAATGGATTTATTTTCAAAACCTGTTTAAATCCCAAGTATCCCTTTGAATCTAATTTCCAAACCAATTTGAATTTTTGATATTGGGCATCAAACTAAAAATTTATGGTCAAAATACAAGCGGGATGTCAAGCAGACAGCTTAGGAACAGAGCTGGGACAATCACTTTTTGGATGCCTTATTGGATAGATATTGAAACCTTGTTTCATTGGTATATTCCCCTATGAATATAGTTTACAAATCAATTTGAATCACTCAATTCTAATATCATATGAGGAAGTTATGACCAAAACACTGACTGCTTGTCATAAATCTGCACTTTGACAAATCTGTCTTCCTAGTTGTTCATTGGTAAATTTGAATCATCAATTCCTCTTTTTATTAAAACATGTTTCTATTGGAGATACCTACATGAATCTAATTTCATCTCCAATTGTAATCACACCAATCTGTCATCAAACAAAAAATTTATGCCTAAAACTGTGACTTTTGGTCTAGTCCGAAATTCAAAAAACACCATGTCATGCAGGGTGTTACTGAGCATATTTGGCATATTATCACATGGAATTTTCAAAACCTGTTTCTAATGGACATGTACCTCTAAATTTAATTTTATTTGGATTTGGAATCACTCAAATCGGACGAGAAACAAAGAAGTTATGATCGAAATATTGTTGGGTAGTATATGTTGGCCAACACTCCTGAACAGGTATAAAATGAATTTTGTTTCAGTTATTTTCTTTGGATTTGTTTTATAAGTAACTACATGTTTTTTGTTTTGCATATTTCTTGGATGAAGAGAACCCGTACACCTCTCTTATCCATGATATCACATTTTATTGCAGGTAAGTGCTTATGTTTTGCAAGTCCTTGGAAGATCGAAGAAGGTTAATACATGCAGGAGTGATTCTTGAAGACTTTTTCTCAAATTTTCAAATGGATTGAGCACTTAACAAATGGAGAGATTGATGTGCAAACCATACAAAGAATGATGTTTCATAAGTCAAGTTTCATTGCTATATTAACCATGCCAAGAATCCTTCTAAGAAGACATTATTCTCATCATGCTCATTCACCAACACCGTGATATGCCTATACATTTTTTTCCCTCTACCATTCCATTTATTCCATTACCTTCTGCTCCATTTCATCACTTCCATACTTTCCACTCCAATCACTGCTAACCCATGAATAAAGAATAAAGTCACTCAGCTCCCTTACCACTTGCTAATGAAAATCTTTCATCTTCAGTTCTTCAAATCCTTTTGTCTATGCTCGTGTTGGATGATGTGGGATTCCTTAAGGCCCTCCTTCTAACAAATCCCATCCCATCGACTCCAACACATCATATGGGATTGAGGTTAGAGTTTCATAGTGCCCTGGGATTTTCATACATCAATGGTAGATCTCATTGTTGTTAATCATGGGGATTCATCAATGCCTCTTGATTGACAAATCTTCCAGGTGACTCGACTCCAACAAATCCATTCATACCTGTCAAGATGCACTAAGTTACTTTAGAGCTCATTGTTATCAAAGGTGAGTTTCTTTACATTGGTTAATGGCATACATTAATGGCTGGTAATCCAACGATTTCCATGCTCGACTTCAGCACATTCATTCGCATGGTAAGAATTGTACCTCGGTTTTGTAGCAGTTGAAGATTATGTGATCTAATGATTTCAACAGTGACTTGCAGCATCATTTTTTTCAGTAGTTCTATAGTCCCTTTCCATTTTCATTTCAGCATTTGATTTTTAGAATAAGAGAAGGAGATTTATGCTTTTGTGGCCGAATTCTTCATCATCATTTGTTTCAGCAACAGTAGTCTTACATGCAGCCAACACAACATCATTTCAAATCAGATTCAACCTCATTCTATTTCAGCTCTCATATACATATGTCTTGACATCATTTTGGCTTACATCAGCTTCAACAGACATCAGTCCATCCATGCCAATCAAATATTTCATGGAGGTAAAACTTGAGGTAAAATAGCATGAGTTTTTTATTTATTAAAGATTTAGGAAAATGTCATGAAGAACCACTAAGGATTTCTATTCTCCATTTTCATATCATAACTCATCTATTACCTCTCTTATCCATCCATTACAATATCAACCTTCACCTCGTGCACTCCCAACACCCAAGTCAAGTCCTTCCCTACATCTCCTAACATCCAAGCATGAGCAATTGATTTGTTGTTGCCACATACGAGCCAGAATAGAGAAAGCAAGAATATCATGATGTCTGTTTTCATACAAGCATACTAAAAGTCAGAGGTATGGTTTCTTTGGTTCATTTCCATGATGTATTAATTCATCTCATGGGTTTCCAATTATCTTTTCCATCCTTTTGACTCATGGTTCTCCTACATATTGCACATCTTCAAAAAGTTGTTGTTATGGATTCATGGAAGGATACAACATATGTGTTATATGGATTTGAATCATACATGTTATAAGGATTTGATAGGCTACGAAGTTAATGGATGTCTCAAGAATGATTATGATGCTAACCCTTTGATTAATGCGTAGCCCTCCCATATGGAAATTGTGTTTGTTTTTCTCGTTTGTCGATATACATCATTGTTTAAAAGAGGGTTATGTGCTCATAAGATTTACCATGGAAGAATGATAATGGTTCTCTTAGGTGGTAGTATGATGATTTTTTGGCAACCTCTATTGCCATTATGAAAACACATGTGTAGCTATCTACACAAATGATAACGGAAGGAAGTTGTTATTAAAAGGCAATTGAAACAATGTCTCCACCCAAAATTTAAAAAGAAATTTATGTAGTGGTTTGTTTCAGAGGCACCTTTCCCAAAGTTATTGCAAGAAATAGAAGAAGCCTATGCTTCCATACAACAAGGGAAAAATCACTTTGAGTCATTATCTTTGGCATGCAACAACAATCATTAGTTTCCACCCATGGTTTCATACTCAACCATCTATTCTCAACATCATAATTTTATTGTTGAAATATTAGAAAGTGAAGGTATATCCAAGGAAAATTCAGAGCTCCATTGTGTACTCAGATTTTAGCATGATACTACAGTCTAGCATGAAATCTATGGCAGAAAATTGGGTCACCATTGGTACATATGGCAACAAATTTACCTAGGTGTTGGGAAAACTTATTGGAATTTCCAGATTTTGTCATTGGTTGGCTACATTTTTTTTTATAATTTATCTTCATTACATGAAGAATGGACCAGCTACTATGCATACCCAAGAATATATTTGAAGAAGGAAGTCACTTGTCCACAAGAACCTACAGTAAAATAAACTATTGTAGAAGTCATTTTCTTTTAAACACATGGGTAGAAATACAGAGGTATGTGGTTCATTTTCTTGGTTCATGATACATTGATGCATGTATTGATTCACAAATTTTGAGCACTTCGTAATGATGGTAAATATTTGGTCCTTAAAATATTAATGTTATGAATTTTCATGGAAAATAAGTCTTGTTATCAATAATGAAAACCTGTGAGGTAACCTACAAACAAAGCAAGTTGTTTTGAGATCTGGAATCCCATGATTACAGGGTTGCAATCCCCATAAGCGAAAATGAGATTATTGGAGGGCATATCATATGGTATGTGGATTTTCAAATACATATGGTTAAGCATTTGATGGTAAATTCATGACATGGCCAGCTCAATCACATTCTGAGATAACATTTGATGGATTTCCAAGATTGGAGGATTGGTATTCAAGAATTGATAAGGTTTTACAACCAGCAGTAAAAGATATCCTGTACTAATCATTTTGCTGCAAGCTCATGACCAGATTCAAGGTTTGCAGATTTTTTTTCCATTAAAAATGTTGCCTTGAAGTACAAGCAAAACTTATTGAGGGAATTTGATGGTGATTGTGTTGTATACATAAGCAACGGGTACTTAGAGATGATTGTCTTCTTATGCATTTTCTGCAGAGGATCTCTTTTGAGATTGTGTTTAAGTTTGATTTCATAATGCAGCATGAGGACATGCTATACAATTAGTGTGGGGTGGTTACTATGCATGATGGTTTGTTCTCTCATTTTCCATTCATATTTGTTTTTCTCATGCATGTTATTTTCTACAAAAAGTGTAGAAATTGATTTGGGCATATCTTCCAAATGACGTACTAGTTTGTCATGATTTTTGGTATGATGAACTAGGTTGTCATGATTTTTTGTATGATGAAGCATGGGATTAATATGCCTACAAAATCCACTTTGTACTTTGTAAAAAATGTGGTGTTGTCAGAACTGTTTCAGGAGAGTTTCAATTATGAGGAGTTTCAACAATATGATATCTTGGGATTTGCATATTGCATTGTTATGATTTTTGGCAAGAATGTGCATTAAATTGTGACATATAAAACTATCAAAATACCTTCCTCAAATGAGTCTTTAACAACTTGGTTAATGAAATGTATTGAGTTACATGAGGACATGCAGCATTCTCAGTGTGGAGCAGATGTTGGGTCACATATTTTTCCATATTCTCATCATCTATAGAAATCCAGTCCATCCATTCTTCATCCTATTATCATTCATTTATCATTCCATTTTCCATACATTTGCTACAACTTCTCATAAAATGGCATATTATTCTTGTTATGCTTTAGTGGTTAATAATGATTATTCTTCCTTCATTTTTAATGAATTAAAAACTATTATGCATGATTTTTGTGATGATGGTTTGACGAGTGATTTTATGTAGCAATAGTTGCAGCAGTCAAGGTTCCAACCTCCAAATGACACATGTGAGTTCCATCTCGTGGTTAACTGTTTTCAGTGAAAAACGTGGCAGATAAGGAGAGGTGAAATTGCGTGGAATATTGTGAGCAAATGAGGATGAATCTCGAAAATACGAGACATGGGTTTTGTTCAAAATGGGCCCAATTGAGTTCAGCTTGGGTCGTTTTTCAATTGGAGCTATGGTTTGAGATAAATCATTGGTTCTTTAAAAGGGTAATTTTATAGATTTACAATTGTGGCCAGTTCTCTAAGCTTAGCAATTTGTTTGAGAAACCCATGGATTTGGGGATTTTATTTGTATAAATAAGACCTATTCAATCAGGAGAGAGTCAATCAGGAGATTATATAGAATTTATTTGTAAGAAAGAGCTAAACTTATGTAATTTCTAAGTTTTCTTCAATAATACAAAGGAGTTGATGGATCTGCAATTATATGCAACTTTCTCTTGATCTTGTAAATCTTTTGGCCATGCATGCTAGGTGAGGCAGGGCCCCCTCAATCTGGTATGTGTTGGTCTTATTCATTTACTTGTATTTTAATTTTCATTGTCTTAATTTATCTTAGTTTATGATTAGTTGATCATTGCTTATAGTTGTGTGTTGGTTAGTAGATTGTTGTTACAGTAAGATTCAATTCATGTTGTTGTTACTTCATTTTGTTAATACTCCTTTAATTTATGTAAAGTGTGGTAGTGATTTTATTTCAGCTAAGTTTATTTTCAAGCAAGAGCGGATTTGATTGATTTTAAGTTATGTGTTTTATTTTATTAAATAGATAATAGTGTTAGTTGGAATTTGTTGCTTGCATATATTGTGCACAATAACTTTGAAATAAAAGACTTCCTCGGGTTGACAAATTAAATAGTTGGGAAAATACTACAATGAAATTAAATCAACATTAGTTCAGCCCAATGTAACGAATTGTGTTCCTTTGAGTGTAGTTGTTGTTCATTTGAAAGGAACAATTGTTGTTCCCTTCACGTGATTGTTGTTCCTTTGAGTGTAGTTGTTGTTCATTTGAAAGGAACAGTTGTTGTTCCCTTCGTGTGACTATTGTTCCTTTGAGTATCTTTGTTGTTCACTTGAACGGAGAAACTTTCGTTCCCTTTACAATTGTTGTTCCTTTATAGGTGTTGCATCTCTGTAGGTTGGACATTGAAAACGGAAGGTAAGAACCTAGGTAGGCAACAAGTAAAATGTTTGTGTTGGTGCCTACCTTTGGTTGTAGGACATATTTAGAGCCTAACACATGCCATGCCTTGACTTTCCTTGCCATGTTTTGTCATGCGTTGGCGTTTCTTACCATGAATTACCTTGCAATGCCTTGCATTTCCATGCATTCCCTTTCCTTTCCTTGTCATTCCTTTCCTTGAAATGTCATTCCTTACCTTGACATGCCATACCTTGCCTTGACATTCCTTTCCTTGCCTTGCCTTGCCATGCCTTTCCCTGACATACCTTGACTTTCCTTGACATGTCATTCCTTTCCTTGACATGCCTTGCCTTGACAATCCATGTCTTTCCTTGATATGTCTTTCCTTTCCTTGACATTCCATGCCTTACCTTGCCTTGACATGACAGGCACTTCCTTGACATGTCATGCCTTTCCATGCATTGTTGGTTGTGGAGCCTAATTATCTTCATGTTTCATAGGTCTTTATTTTTCAACCGTGTTTATACCCCATGAAGACTGTACACCTCATAATATTGTACACCACTCCATGTCAGGGGGTTGCATGGGGGGATTTCCCCCCCTACGGGGTTTGGGGGGCTCATCCCCTTGGTGGGGATTCGGGAGCAAAGACCCTGAAGGAAAATTTTCCTTTTAAATATATATTGTAATTTCATAGTAAATCTAGACTATGCATTATAAGGTCACAGATCTGATGGTAGAAGTTATGTTAGGGTTTTTTCCCTAAAAGAAACCCTCTTTTTTGAGGGAAATGTATTGCGGCTATGCATCATTGTGAATATTGTATTCTGAGAGAGGAGATTGTGAGAGAAAGAAGAGGAAGTTATAGCAAGTGTGTTGTAGGTTGTATCCCTTCATTTGCTGGATAATAAAAAGGAAGGACTTGTCAATTTCTCTGGTGGACGTAGCCCACACTGCGTGAACCATGTATATCTGTGTCTCTATTGTATTGTGTATCTTCTGTGATTTATTTCCACATTTTTTTTATTTTATTTCTTCATGATCATGTTTGTATAACAACTGGTATCAGAACGAAAGGTAACTCATAGGAAAAGAGGGTTCCTGGTTCGAGTGGGAGCAATGGCGGAATATGCAAAGTTTAGGGTCGAGAAATTTAATGGAAAAAACTATCAGTTATGGAAGATGCAGATTGAAGATTATTTATATCAGAAGGATATATTCATAAAATTAGGTGGAATATCAAAGAATTTGACAGCCATAAAGGATGAAGAATGGGAGGTTCTTGACATAAAGGCACTAGGAACGATACGGTTGAGCCTGGTAGTGTCGGTGGCTTTCAATATTTTGAAAGAAAATACAATGAAGGAGTTGATGGATGCATTGGATAAAATGTGTGAAAACCCCTCGGCATCCATTAATGTATTTCTAATGAAGATATTATCTAATATGAAGATGTCAGAAGGTGGGTCTGTTGCAAATCATTTAAATGAACTTAATATAGTTACTAATCAGCTATTTTTTGTCAAAGTGGACTTTGATGATGAGGTCAGGGATCTTCTAATATTGTTCTCATTGCTATAAAGATGGAACATCTTGGTCATGGTTGTAAGTAACTATGTCTCTGGTTGAAACACTTTAAAATTTGACGATGTTGTTAGTGTTATCCTTAGCGAGGAAATCCGACAAAAAAGCACATGTGAGACATCAAGTAATGCGTTAAATATGGAGAATAGGGGGGAAAAAAGGACAGAGGAAAGGGCTCAGGGAACCACGAGAATTATAGGAAGGGAAGATCCAAATTTAGACTGGAAAAGATAGAGTGTTGGATTTTTTGGAAGAAAGGAAATCTGAAGAAAGACTATAGAGATCCAAAGAAAAAAAGAGATGGATAGCAGGCGAAAAATCAGGAACCAAATGTAACAAGTGATGTGTTACAAGATGCTTTGATTCTTTCTATAAATAATATTTTTGAGTCTTGGGTAGTAGATTCACGGGCTTCATTTCATGCCACACCCCATAGGAAACATTTCATAGATTATGTTCAAGGTGATTTTGGACATGTTCAATTGGGTGATGATGCACCATGCAAAATTGTTGGAATGGAAAAGGTAAAAATAAAGAAAAGGAATGGAAACCAGTTGTTGTTGAAAGAGGTAATACATGTTCCAGATCTAAGGAAAAATATGATTTCAACATGGAAGTTTGAAAGTGAAGTTTGTATATACTTTACAAATAATGTGTGGAAGGTCACCAAAGGATCATCGGTGATAGAAAAAGGAGAGAAGGTAGGTACATTGTATTTATGTACAGGGAATACTAACTCTTATATCTTTTTAGATTCTACAAGAGTGGATACAACATTGTGGAATCATAGGATTGGACACATGAGTGAGAAGGGGATGTAGATACTTCACAAAATAAATTTGTTTCCAGATCTTAAACAAATTGATTTGGATTTATGTGAGCATTGTGTTTATGGAAAATAAAAGAGAGTCATATTTCTCAGAGTCGGAAAAGAAAAGAAGAGTGAAAGGTTAGATATTGTGCATATAGATGTATGGGTACTAGCTCAGGTATCATATCTTGTTGGATCTTGTTATTATGTTACTTTTATTGATGATGCAACTAGAAAAACTTGGGTTTATTACATTAAACAAAAATATGATGTTTTTGATACTTTTAAGAAATGGAAATATTTGGTTGAGAATGAGATAGGAAAAAGGTTGAAGTGTCTCAAATCAAACAATGGAGGTGAATATTGCATCAAGGAGTTTGATTATTATTTTTCATACCATGGGATTCGTAGAGAGAAGACATTTCCAGGAACACCACAAGAAAATGGTGTGTTATAAAGGATGAACAAGACAATCATGGAGCATGCAAGGAGTATGATATTGCATGTTGGTTTGCCCTTACAGTTTTGGGAAGTTGTTGTATATATTGTTGTTTACTTAATAAATAGAGGACCTTCAAGATATTTGGATGGTGGAATTATGGAGGAGGCATGGACAGGTAAAAAGGTAAACCATTATTTTTTGAAGACTTTCGGTTGTGAAGCATGTGTCCATATTGATAAAGAAAATAGAACAAAGCTTGAGGAAAAATCCAAGAAGTGTACCTTTATTAGATGCAGTGTTAATGATTTTGGTTATCTCTTATGAGATTATAAAAATTACAAAATCATTAGTAGTAGAGATGTCATATTCAATGAGAAGAACATGTACAAAGATCAGTTTCAGGGAAAGAAATAGGAAAAAGAAAAACCATAATACACAGTGCTTGATGAGATCACTGGAAAAAAAAATCCAAAGGTACTAGAAAATAAAAATGTACAACAACAGGAGAAACATGTACCTCAAACTCCTAAAAGTGTTGTTAGAATATGTACCAGGTTAAGTATACCCCATGAATGATACTCTCCTTCATTTTATTATTTATTGTTGACTGATTTCGGTGAACCGAAATGTTATGAAGAGGCAATGCAGGTAGACACTAAAAATAAGTGAGAGCAAGGGATGAAAGAGGAAATGGATTCCCTGGTAAATAACCAGAATTAGGATTTGGTTCAGTTGCTTGTAGGAAAAAGATCATTGTATAATAAATGGGTTTACAATTTGAAGAAAGAATATGGAGGCAAAAAGTGGTACAAGAATAGACTTGTTGTAAAGGGGTTTGCACAAAATAAAAGTATAGATTTTGATGAAATATTTTCTCATGTTGTTAAAATGACTTCAATTATGACAATATTTTTTTGTTTGCTAGTTTTTTTGTGACCTGTGGGACTAGCCTGTGGTTGAGAAACCACGAATTAGGGGCATTTGATCTGTCAACATCACTGAGGGATCACACCCGGCGTGAGCCACACCAACCCTTAACATGGATGGATTTTTTGTCCACGCGGGTTTCGAACCGGTGAATTTAACATCACAGAGTGCCTTAACAGCACACTTCGTCACCGACTATCCTACACCTCGGGGAAAATTATGAATATTTTAAGTCTTGTGACAGTATAATATTTACATCTTGAACATTTATATGTAAAAACAACTTTTCTCTGTGGGGATTTGGAGGAAGAGATTTATATGCAGCAGCCACAGGGGTATGAGTTCAAAGGGAAGGAAAATTCAATATGCAGGTTGAAGAAGAACTTGTATGGCCTAAATCAAGCTCCAAGGCAGTAGTATTTGAAGTTTGACAGGTTTATGATAGAACAAGGTTATAATAGATGTCATTCAAATGATTGTGTTTATTTTAAAAAACTAGAAAATGGAAGTTATAGTATCTTTCTATTGTATGTAGATGACATGCTTGTTGCAGGGTCTAATATGCAGGATATAGATGTGCTCGAGAAGAAATTATCTAATTCATTTGCAATGAAGGATTTGGGTGTTGTAAATAAAATCCTTGGTATGAGAATAACATGAGATAGGAAAAATCGCAATTTGACATTGTCTCGGGGTGAGTACATAGAGAAGGTGTTGGAGAGGTTTAGAATGCAGAATGCAAAAACAGTTAGTACACATTTGGCCAGCCATTTCAAATTAACCAAATAAATGTGTCCCAAGACACAAGAGAATATAGAATACATGTCCAGGGTCCCTTATTCATCAAAAATTGGCAGCTTGATGTATGCGATGGTTTGGACAAGACCATATATTGCACATGCAGTGGGAGTTTTGAGTAGGCATATGAAAAATCCAGGTAAAGAACCTTGGGAGGAAGTAAAGTGGATTCTCATGTACTTGCAAGGTATTTCTACTCATGCATTATGTTTCCGAGGTTCATACATTGTTCTACATCGATATGTTGATTCATATATGCCAAGTGATAAAGATAGCAGGAGGAGCACCACAAGGTATGTTTTTACTGTAGGTGGAACAACAACAAGTTTGATTTCGAAAATGCAAAAGGTTGTTGCACTTTCAACAACAGAGGAAGAGTATGTTGTTGCTATAGAGGATAGTAAAGAGATGATTTAGTTACAGAGGTTTATGTAGGAATTGGGAAAGAAGCAAGAGAATAGCATGTTGTACTGTGATAGCGAGAGTGAAATTCATATTACAAAAAAATCAGCCATCCATTATGAGACTAAGCATATACATCTCATGTACCATTTCATATGATCCATCTTGGAAGATAGAAATTTGAAGTTGGAAAAGATACACACTAGCCATAATCCTACATACATGTTAACAAAGGGAGTAACCTGGGAGAAACTAAGTTCATGCTTAGTTTCAATTAGCCTTCAAGCATGAAGATGAATATGAGAAATTTTCCAAGTCCAAGGTGGAGTATAGTCTAGTAGGTACAACAATAGTGGAGTTTTTGTGATCAGACTCCAATTGAGATATTATTGGTTGTGCAGCCTGATTATCTTCATGTTTCATAGGTATTTTTTTTCAGTCGTGTTTATACCCCATAAATACTATACACCTTGGAATATTGTACACCACTCCATGCGGGGTGGTTGTAGGGGGGGCTTTCCCCCTCTGCGGGGTCAAAGGGGATCATCCCTCAGATGGGGGGTCTGGGGGAAAGAAGGCCCCCAGTAGGGGTTCGAGGGACAGTGTTCCCTGATGGGGGTTCGGTGGCTAAGCCTCCGAAGGAAAAATTTCCTTGTAAATGTATATTGTAATTTCATAGTAAATTTGGAGCATTCATTATAAGATCACAGATCTAACGGTAGAAGTTATGTAAGGGTTTTTTTCCCTAGAAGGAAACCCTATTTTTTGAGTGAAATGTATTGTGGCTATGCATCATTGTGAATATTATATTCTGAGAGAGGAGATTGTGAGAGAAAGAAGAGGAAGTTACAGTGGGTGTGTTTTAGGTTTTAGCCCTTCATTTGTTGTATAAAACAAAGGAAGGACCTGGAAATTTCTCTAGTGGACGTCGCCCACACTGGGTGAACCACGTATATTTGTGTCTCTGTTTTATTGTGTATATTTTTTGTTTTATTTCCACATTTGGTTTTTATTTTATTTCTCTGTGATCTTATTTTTATAGCATGCTTTGCCTTACCTTGACATGTCATGCATTTCCATGCTATGAATTAGGATGATTTATTTACAAGATTAGGTTTTCATGGATATCAAATGGACCAATTAAAGAGGAATATTTGTGACTTATTTAGTGAGAAAAGATATCATATCAAATCATTCCTCAAATTCCAAAAAATATATGAGGCTCAACATCCTTCTTTCTATGTTCCACCATTTAAGGAAAAAATATCATTCTAAGAACACAAGGTATATGTAAGTAGGAATTAGTTAATATTGAATGTTTTAGAAAGCCATGGTTAATGTGTATTATTAGGTCCCTTGATGGTGATTCAATTAAGTGGTTTAAAATTGTTCCATAAATGCATTGTGACTTCCATAAAAAAATCCATTACAAAATATTATACACTTTCCATGTATGATAATGGTTTGTCAATAATATATGATAGTATTATAATGAATACTTTTGCAATTGGACATACTATTAATGAATTTATAAAACCCAAAATTTAATGAATTTTTCAAAACCCAAGCTCACCCACATCCTTATAACATTGGATGGCTCCAAATTGAGAAGGAGAACTAAGTCACCAAGGAATGTATATCTCTATCCTTGGAAAACATGAGGTAGCATGTGGTCATGTCACACCTTTGAATATATACAATGATGTATTATTAGGAAACCCTACTTGTGAGAGAAACATGGGGTCTATTATCATGACCTTGGATCATTAGCATTGAGTCAATCGAGGGTATAATGTTCTATGCTTTCAAGGTAAAGTGAAAAATAAATCTCTTTGTGTTTTCAACCACATACTTTTATAAGTTATTCAATCACTCTTTGTGGTTGCAACCACATACTTCTATAAGTTAGTAAATCACACATGTAAATGGCCTTTGTGGACTACCTAACCAAAGTCTTGTATGAAGCTATCATGACTAAACTAATATCCACCACTAACACCCAAAAAATTTATTGTACTTCTTGAGGTTCATAGTGGAAAATAGTAGGAACTTCCATTACATTTCAATCGGAATATAACTAAGAAGTGATTCCTCTTAATCCCCCACTACTATTTACTATGTAGGAGGACCTCACTAGTGTTGTGACAAAACCATATAACTTCTTCTTAACTATAGTTTTCAATTTTTCTACCTAATATTCCCCCAACATGATACAACCTAGTTCATTATGAAATTATTCACACTTGATCCCATTGACATTTTGGACAATATTATCATGGACTTGTCCTTAGATGGGGTTGTCTCTTAGTGCACATTACATATATCATTATCTCATTAGAGTATATGGAACTCAACTAGCATATTAAGATTAGATTAGAATCTTACCTCCATGCTAGATATTCCATTGCTAGTTATGCACTCATCCAGATCTAAGGAACCTAGTGTGATGAAACACAACCACTTGGTAGTCTACCATTACTAACAACCTATATTAATATCATTGAAATAATTCCTATTACTCATGACATTTATATTCCTAAACCAATCAAACATCTAATTTAAATGTTGAGCTCTTATAGCCTTACAATCCTCCTTTGCATGAGCAAAGCAAAACTTCATTGGATCCTCGAATTGACATTGATCATAAGTTCAATACACTAGCTCCTTTTGACCAATCCATAGATCAAATGGCTTGACACACATACACAAGGCTATATAGATATTCTACATTGTCAAATCAAGTTAGTCCCTTGCATAGTCCAAGTATTTCACATTTGAGGAAGTGAGAAATAAAACTACTTTGTGGACAACACACTAAAAATGTATGCATCAACATTAACCTCCATTACCTACAGGAAAAAAAATTATACTTCCAATGCAATGGAGACCATGAAATTTCAATAGAGAATAGACAAACATTTTGTAGATGTGAATGACAAATGATGACATTGAGACTGCATAATGAACGTTGTTGCAAACATGGATGATCTCAATGATTATGAGAGCACATCATGAATCCTTGAGTCTTGAAAACCTCACATACCATCAAGGAATGTGTCTAGTTTAACCATGTAAAATTTCAACTCATACCAGAACAATTTGAATAAATTTCAATGTTTGCTCCATTCACTGCTCATCGTGTGACATCAGTGGATGACATTGGTGATAGGTGTGTTAGAATATGTTCCATGAAATTTCAAGAGAGTTAAGACAAAGCCCTAAATCCCATAACCCATAATCCATTGACCCTTAATCCCTAATCCAGAAACCCTTAAGCCCTCAACCTTAGTTAATCATTAATCCATTAACAAAAAATGCATAAATCCCCTAACCCCTAATCCATCGACCCTTAAATACTTAAACCCTAATCCTTAATCCCTTAATCCATAAACCCCTATTCCCTAAGCACTTAAACATTAATCCCTAGCCCATAATCCCTAAGTCATTAACCATTAAACTACCTAAACCATAAGTGCCAAATCCCTTACCTCTTGATCCTTAATCCCTTAACCCTTAATCCATGTACCCCAAATCCCTAAATCCCATAATCCTCAAATCCCTTATCCACTTAACCCCAACACCTCAACTAACTAATTGTTTAGGCACATCCGGCATTAAATTTGTCTCTAAATCTGGCGCTATTAGCGCCTAATTTAGCACCTACATGTTTTGGTCAGCACAAAAAATGCCAGAAATAGCGTCGTCTTTTACAAAAAATTGGAGAAAAATACACTAAAAAAATATTTGGAAGCAAAAAAGGGAGCAAATTACATGGATTTTTTTTAGTGGAGGAAGAGTATGGGATAATAAAAATACGTATCACTCATGCCTCCAATAGTCCATGGATTATCTTTTCAATTTGAATTTTTGTGTAAAAATATGTTGATAAGGACATACATTGGGTGGTTGACTACCTAGAATCAATGGTATACCATTATCATGATTTCCATGTGAATGAGATAGTTCATAAAGTGTTTTAAAAACATGTTTATGTTTGTTCAAAACCAACTACAAATAAAAATGAATTTCCTATGGGTAATTATCCATGACATGGATGGAATGTACTTAGTAAATAATGCTTGAGTAACCTTTATCCAATATATTTTCCATACGGTGAGAGATAATAATTTTTGGTGCACCTGCTTGGAGACCTTTAAGGATGTGTTAATGGCCTTCCTTAGTGGAACTCATGTATAACTCATTGAAATCTATTGTAAAAAAGACCCAATGTTTATAACCATTTTTCTCACAAAAATACATCACAACCTCTCATTTCTATAACAAACATGTTTGATTTGAGTAAATAGTCCTTGATGCTTGAAATAGCCAACCAACTTCAAGATATTGGGAGTTGTAATTTCTAAAAAATATTGGAGGGAAATTTTGTGTCCCTCACAAGGAGGCTCCTAAGTGGATACTTCATATTATAGTCTCAAATTGTTATATTTTGGTAGCTCAGAGGTACTACATTTATTGTGCCTAGGCAGGAGTCCGAGCAAATGTCTCACTTAAGGAACTTTAAAAAGTGCATTTATAAAGTGATTTTATAAAGTGAATTTATAAAGTGAATTTATGAACTCAAGTTGGGGATTTTATTATTTTAGGGGGGGGGAAGTGACTTTGTGATATTTGAGTGACTTAAGTCATCTCAATGAGGGAAAAAGTCACATCCATTGATATTGTGGGATAAGAGTGAATATAATCCATATAATATCAAGGGTCGGGGAAGTTACCCTAAATGAGTCATTAAAAGTAGCTTGAGAGAGACATAGAGGCATGCATTCCAAGAAAGTTCCAAGAGAGTTTTGAGTTGAAGGAGAAGAAAAGTAACAACACCAAAAGGGGGTGAAAATCCAAAGAGAAAGTGTGGGCACACATCTCAAGCTAGAGGAAGCATCTGTATACCTAAGAAAGGGGTCGTATAGTATGGATTTGAAGAGGGTTGTACAGCTATGTATGCACAAAAATTGAGGTTGCAGATGGCACAAATTTCTAGGCATTGTTTTTTTTTATTTTTGGTCTGTACAGTCTGTACAAAATATTGTTGTTACTGTGCACAAATATTGAGGAGTTTCTACTTCTTGTAAAGACCATATAGTAAAGGTCGTACAACTAAATCTTGGCACAATTTTCAAGGTAGATTCTTGTTGCTGATTTTGTGAGTTTTTGGCACATAAACAATTGTGTTTGTCGACACAGTTTGTAAGTTTGTCACTGTGTAATCAATGTTGTAGAATATTGTTGTTGTAATCTCTCAGCTCAATAATAAGAATACTCTCTTGGACTAGTTTTCCCCTTGTGGTTTTTTCTATAGGTTTTGCCTAAATTTTTATGTGTCAAATATGGTGAATGTGTCTATTGTTCATTTATATTTCCGCTGCTATATTTTCCAAATCTTAGTCATTCTGTGTTTCTGCCCATAAAGTATAGTAGTTTATTGAAGTATTTATTGGAGGCTGAAACATGTATGTTGGTTAAGTGTTTGTCTGAGATATTTTTAACATGGCATTAGAGTTGGATCTCTGAGGTTCAACAGAAAAGAGATTTGACACTTGATTTGTGTAGATTTGCAGTTAAGTGCAGAGGGGGTTTTCCTGGAAGAAGGAAGGGGAAGAGTTGAGTTTCGGTTGATAAGGTCATGGCTACCAGCTTGAGGTTTGAAGATATAATGGATGGGGTAGTGAACCTTAGTCCTTGGAAGGAGAGGATAATTTTTTTTCTAGAGGAAGTTGAGTTATGGGACATTGTGAACATCACACAAAAAAATCTCGTAATTGTTCCTATAGATGCAACTCTTTTGGAATATTTCAAGAAGAAGAACGTGAAGGCCAAGAGGATTATTCTTGATGCAATCAAGGACTATGTTATTCCCCATGTTGCAGAAAAATAAAATTTCGTCAAGATGTCGACATCTTTGACCAAGATATACCCAAGTTTCAATGAGAATCATAAGATGGTATTGAGACAGAAATTGAGAAACACAAAGATGACCGAAACTGGAAAAGTGTCCTCATATCTCACCAGAATCACTCAATTTTGTGATGAACTTGGTGTAGTTGGAGAGGTTATATCAAATGGAGAAATGGTTAGGAATTCTCTGAATGGTTTTTCAGAGAAGTGGAACACCTTTGTTAAAGGTGTTGTCTTCAAGGAGAACATTCCCAATCAGGATAGATCATGGGATGAATTCATACAGGAAAAGACTTGTGAGGAGGATCTTTGTAGAATACATTCAAAGGGTGAGGAGAATGAGGATAATGTTTCACTCTTAACAAAGAAGAAAGAAAAGAAAGCTATAGGAGGGGAGAAGTCCTATCATGGAGGGAAGAAGGAAATGAGAAAGGTGAGATGCTTTGCATCTCATGAGTTGGGGCATTATGCAGGCCAATGTTCAAACAAGAAGAGAAGAAATAAGGATGTCAAAACAACAACATCAACATAAGTGAATCAGTTCATGGAAAAGTTCGAGAAGGAGTTTTCCTTGATGTATTGTCTTGTAGGAATTGGTTTCCTAGGGTTTACAAACACTCTTGCATGGCTCTTGGATAGTGGGGCTTCTCAGCACATGATAGGGATGAGGTCTATATTCTAATTTTTTCAGAGATAGGATCAGGAAGCTATGTGAGGTGTGGGGTTAGCACCAAACATGTTCTAGTTGTGAAGGGAGTTGGAAGTGTTAAATTACAACAGGATTCGGGAGGGTATCTAGAGTTGGCCAAGGTATTATATGTTCCTAAACTATTGGTGAAATTTCTCTCTGTATCGAATTTTGTGATAGATATATGTGGGATTGTATTCTATCAAGTATTGGAATACCTATATCTAGAGGGAGTCTCTTCTGACACGAGTGTGTTTCTTGGTGTCTGGTTGGAGAGATTGTAGACAGTGCTTGGTCATCCTGTAGTTGGATTTAGTGGGTAGTTGGAGCATGATTCTGACAGTTGTGAAGCTTCAAAGAGAGGACCTTGGATGGATAGGTCTCTTAATCAAATTTCAGTGAAAGTAGTTGGAGATGTTTCAATTTCAAAGGGAGTGGATACAACAACATAATACATGATAAGATTGGAGACAAATCCAAGTGGAGGATCTAGAAGCACGTCCCTTGCTAAGAGGGAGTTGTAAATTTGGTATCTTGGAGGTACTTCTGCATTTATTGTGCCTAGGCAGGAGTTTGAGAAAATGTATCACTTAAGGAACTTTATAACGTGTATTTAGAAAGTGAGTTTATAAAGTCAAGCTGAGGATTTTATTATTTTAGGGGGGGGTGACTTTATGATATTTGAGTGACTTAAGTCATCTCAATGAGGTAAAAATTCACATAAGTCGATCTTGAGGGAAAAAAGTGAATCTCAGCCATATAAAATCAAGGGTTAGGGTGGTTACCAGAAATAAGTGATTAAAAGCAGCATGAGGGAGACATAGAGAAACACATTCCAAGAGAGTTCCAAGAGAGTTTTGAGCTGAAGGAGAAGATATGTAAAAACAAATAAAGGGAGTGAAAATCCAAAGATAAAGTGTGGGCACACATATCAATACAAAGGAAACATCTGTACAACTAAGAAAGGGGGCATACAATACATATTTGAATAGGTTTGTACAACTATGTATGCACAGAAATCGAGGTTGCAGATGGCATAGATTTCTAGGCCATGTTTTTGTTGAGTTTTGGTTCATACAGTATATACAAAAGAGTGTTGTTACTATGAACAAATATTGAGGAGTTTTTTCTTTCTATAAATATCGTACAGTATAGACCATACTATTGAATCTTGGCACATTTTTCAAGGTAGATTCATGTTGTTGATTTTGTGAGTTTTTGGCACATAAATAAATGAGTTTGTGGGCATATTTTTTAAGTTCAACATTATTTAATTAATGTTGTAGAAGAATGTTGTTTTAATCTCTAAGATGAATAAGAAGAATTCTCTCTTGGACTGGTTTTCCCCCTTGTGGTTTTTCCAGAGGTTTTGCCTAAATTTTTTTGTGTCAAATGTGGTGAATGTGTCTCATGTTCATTTATATTTCCGCTGCTATATTTCTATATCTTAGTCATTCTGTCTTTTTGCTCATAAATTACATTAGTTTACTAAAGTCTTTATTGGAGGTTGAAATTTGTATGTTGGCTAAGTGTTTACCTGAGATATTTTTCACACAAATAACTTGAGCACATTCATGTCATCCTTTGAAATTTCTTTGAGGATGCTTGATGAATTCATGTCTATGATAAATAATTTGTGTTCCTTATATAAATGGCCTTTTTCAAATTTTTCATCACAATGATAGGAGAGGCCACGATGGTAACATTACACTACAAGTAGAACACCTTCTAGTGGAGGTTTTTAGTGTTACAAAATTTGGATAAAATTTCAAAAAATCCTTCGCTACAACCTCCTCTATTGGTTGCAAAGGTTTTAATGGATGTTCCATATAACTAAAAAACAAATGGGCGGGTGGAGGTTATAGCGGATGTTTTTTTTTCGTTGCTTTTGTTGTCAAAATGCATCGGTGCGCCATTAAATAAAATGCCCCAGTGTGTATCGAAACCTCAAACGCATCGGAAATGATCCTAAATAAAATGCCCTGGAACGTAAATAAAACCAAAAAACACACCAATGTTCCATTACATAAATTCTCGGTGCGTACATAAAATGAAAATGTACGGATACACCATTTCATGAAATGCCCTGGTGCATACATAATATGAAAACACCCTGTTCGCCATTACATTACTGCCCTGGTGCTTACCTATGACGCAAACGCATTGGGGCAGTTATGGTTATTACACCCCAGATTCCCATTTTTTTGTATGTAGCGTTAATGCACTTTTATTTTATGTTTGTCCATGTGCTTGTATAATCCGTACGTTCTAGTGCATGTATTACATATAACGCATCGATGCGTTTATCTTATTAAATTCACTGGTGCATTTAAGTTTTTTAAATAATTGGTGTTGTTATTATATTTAAAAAATCAATGTGTATTTATCACACGCCCACCATAAAATTTTAAAATGATATACAATATTGCGCATTTTATGCACTAGTGCTTCTGTATAATTAATATGCATTGGTGCTTCAGTCTGCTTAATATGCACCAGTGTGTATAACCCATTAAAAAGCATTGATTTATATATTATTTAAGGAACCATTTTGTGAGTTCATAAGAATGCACTGATATGTATATATTTTAATTAATCATTTTTTACAAATATTTTTTATAATAATATTGTTTTTTATATTTCTATTATTTCATTTTGATATAATGATTGCATTAATATCTTATCCAACGGACTAAACCTTTGTTATTTGCAAAAATGTAAATCAATCACATATTAATTAATCAGTTATTTGCAACAATGTGAATCATTCACATATTAATTATTCAACAACGCAACATTTTACAACAATTGACAATGCAATAAGATAACAAGCCCATTTTATTATATATGAATAAGAGACCCATGGTCATACAAAATGGGACAGTGTAAAGGTCCATAATAATCAAAATGGAACCAATGTGTAATTCTTACAGTTATTGGTAACATGTCCTCATGCAATTGGGACATTATGTCCACTACATTAAGCAAAATCCTTGATTTTTATAGATCGATATTAAAAAACATACAACTTGCAGTAACATTCAATTATATTGATTTACATTCATCACTTGAACTATTGTCATTGCTCAAGCTGTGTGCATCCATCATTTCTTGATCAGTTGTAGGCGATATTATACTTTGGTTATTTAAATGGATATTTTCTTGCTCGACTTCTTTTTGACGTTCCAACTACTCATGTTCCATATCCAAATATAGAAATAAAGTGTAATAAGTAAATATGAATTTATAATATAGTAGAATATACATGATTGCATAAATAAAAAAACGTACCATAGAAACGAGTGATTCATAAACCATACACATGATTTTGAATCTTTGCCTCATGTCGTGTAACAAAAGATGTTTTGTTGGATCCTATCCATACTTTGTTTCCTACATGTTTAATATGCCATGAAAAAGCATAGTTTATATATTAATATTAAGGTTCCTTATTGTTCCATTAATTATAAAACAAGGGAAGTTAAACAACATAGCTACTTACAAATTGTTCAATTAAACCTTGATACTTCAACATATACTCACAACCCTTAGCTAACCCAATGTTGATCAATTGTTCAGTTGGCTCTTCTTTGTATGATAGAACCTATTATAAAACATCCATGGATCAATGTAAATTAATTATTTAAATATAAATATCACAACAAATATGAAAACTTAAGTCACATCGAAAAAGTAAGTACTCACAAACTTTTCAATCAACCCATGTTTTCCTTGTCGTCCTGTCTTATGTGTTGATTGGGTTCCATTTTCTTTTCTTTTCTGCAACAAAACAATTGAAAATTAGTATTTAATATGATAAATAAATTCAATGTACATAAAAGAATAAATGAAAGATCACATACCTCGGATGCACATTTTTGTTGGAATGCATCCTCCTATGATGCAATTATGTTCATTTATTTTACCATCTCCTTGTACACTCTTTTGTACATCCCTACCAACTTGTATTGAATTTCCCCTCGTTTTCGCTTGGAATTTTCATAATCTTCCTGAAAAATGAAAAAGAACAATATTTTTTCTTAAATGGACATGAAAGTAAATATAGCAAAACAAATTAATTTGGTAATTATTGGAACATATTATAGAAAAACATGTTTAATAATAATATCTTTTATATGATTTTTTTTGTTATTGTAAGTTTTTTTAATTGCAAGTCTCATGGGTCTCATTGACCATGGATCTGGAAATGTTTCTTGTAGTGTACGTATAACCTGATTATTGGAGTCACTGGATTGATTTTTTTATTGTAAGTGGAAATTATGTCTACACATTATTTCCACTATATCCCTCAAAACTCTGTAAAACAATTTTCCTCTCTCATTAACTTCAAGCACCACTCCACATGAACTGATGACCAAGTTGTTATCATCATTTACATCATTGATGATTTTTTTCATCATAGGACGAGATTACATTCCCTCTCTATCGATCCCTGCATAACATTAAAAAAATGTGAAATCGAGTGTTTAAAACTTGTTCATGATTAATATTAAGAAAAAAAAAATCCAATAAAAGTCAAAGAAAAACTTAATGGTGATTACCTTTCAATCCACATGTTTCCTCTCTTTGCAACATTTCCATAAAGATTTTACACTATTTTTCACTCAGACTATGAACAATATTACTAAGTTTCTTCAAGTTTTTCCTTTGCATGACACACATTAACCAATACGCATCATTAATTTAAACTTACAATTTCAGATATATTAGATTTTTTATAAAACTTAAAGAACTTGCCTCCCTCTCTTCTTGGGATGAGCCACCATTGCACTCACTACAATAAGATGTTTTATTTGAATTTTTATTAGCCATCTTGTATTAAAAAAAATCAGGAATCATCATAAATAAAAATTATGAAGTTTTTATACTATCTAGTATTTTGTTGTGCTTCATTAAATAGAACACATTGGGGCATCAAATATATATGCACAACGGGGCGTCAAACATATACTTGCACCAGTTCGTACTATTAACCATTGTGCACCACTAAATAGTACACATATGATACAAAATCAATATTGTTTAATTTTTCAACCAATCGGTTCTTTTTAGAGGAATATATGCCTCAACGTGCTTTTCTATACAGTGAGCACCGGGTCACTACCTTTGTACAGTGCACACTAGGGAGATTTTCCTATACATTGCACACTATGTACCGTGGAAATTTTAAAAAAAAAATGTTGACAATGATAGGGTTGATAAGGTTTGGAATCCGATGCAATGAGTGATACCATTGCAATGGATACCAAATTCCCCATATGCAACTAAATAAACTCTATAAAATCTATTTCTTAAAAAATGAACCCTATAAAAATATGTTGCTTAAAAAAAGAGGGGAACAAGAAAAAATAATAAGAAAGCTATCAATTCCAATACCGAAGGTAACTATGAAACCCTTATATTCTTTTTAACATGCACTGAAAATAGTTTGAATCAAATAGGGAAACATTGAAATGTTCAGTAGAATGAAATCACATGAAAATTGACAATTATTTTATCCTACCAGTTGTAACATGCCATCTTCCAGTAACTTGCATCTCGGTTCAATAGTATTGCATTGTCAATTGAATCCATTTTATGACACGAAAGTGGTATGTGGTTGTTCAAAATATAAAGAGTTGAATAAGAACCCTTGATGTGTCACATTGTCTCAATATATTAATGATCAAATACCCAAAGTTGATGTTCTAATACTGCCCACTGCAATCAATAATCCAATAGGTGATATAGAAAAGACAAGTAGGATGTTGACCCTTGGTTATGTAAGGAAGAAAATATTAAGGAAGAAAAGTGCAGTACGAACTACGCAGAAGGCACATAAACTGAGGAAGGGTCAAAGTGGTTAAAGAAGAAGAAAAGAAGGAGAGAAGCGAAGGAAAATCTAGCTCTAGGAAGAGAAGATCAAGGAAGATAAAGAATCAAATAAGAAGGATCGTGGACAACTCAGTAAGCGGAAAAATACATCAACGAGTGCTTTGGATCACCTCATGGAAAATAAGGAAGGACAGAATGGTGAAGCCCTTAAAGCACGGGTCAAGTGGACCTAGGGTTTTGCCACCTAGGGTTTTGGATTTAGGGTTTTGACACCTAGGCTTCAGTCTAAGGTTGTCTGAGAGTCATGTAATGTATAAATAAAGGTCTAGAAGACCTGGGAGGGTTTGTTCTAAGTTGGTTATAGTTCGAATGTTGGTAATTGTTGATTTTTGTTGTCGAGAATAGTATTGATAGTGTATTGTAAGATATTCAACTAGGTGTGAAGATCAACCCTGTAGTTGGGTGCGTAGGGAGGGAAGAGAAAGAGAGAGAAATATCTGCAGCTAAGTGTGCATATAGAACTGTATGTTTTCATCTAATATATTAAGAAACACATTTTTTTAGACGTATCCCTAGGGACAGGGTGAACCACGTATATATTGTTGTTCATTGTGATTGATGTTGTGTTATTTTCCATCTGATATATTGTTATTACATTATTGTATTAGATCAGAGATATAACTTGTGAAGTAAGCTTAGGAAGGGTAAGGAATATCTAGATTGTTGTGTGTTGTTTTCCTGGATCCACTTTGCATTTCCTTTGGTTGTAGACACCTATGTCCTGCAAACCCCTATTGATACTTTGGGTGAGACTACATCTTCTTCGCAGGTGTTGCCAAAAGGGCTAATAGTTAGGGTTTTGTTGGTGCGATGTTTAAGTGTTGAAACCTAGGTATGCCCCTGTTTCAACAAATGGTTCCATTGTCAATATTGGGATCGTCTTGAGATAATTTCAAGGTGGTTCCCATCAGAAAAAAAAATTCATAAGTGGATAGAGGAACAATAAAAGGACTTCACCGAAGCCCAAAACAAGAACCCTAGCATTAATACAAAAGACTAGTTGGTGAGGTACATATTTACCGACATACACGAGATTTTCTTTGGAGGAGTTCATAAGGAGATATATGAGTGGTTAGCCAGAATAGTAGATACCCAGTTTAAGATCAGATCTAGACCACTTGTGGTTTGGACAGCAATGTTGATCAAGAAGGTCAAGAGAGTTGATAACATTGTGTCTATAGTAGTGGATCTTTGGTTTGATAGCACTATTGGAGGGTACATTACTGAGTTTTCTATCAACAGGGTCGAATCGTATAGTCAAGCAGAGAGGTACTTCTTTAAGGGACCTAGAGGAAAGTTCCTACACTTTTTAAAGTTGAGGATTAATATGTTATTGCACAGGAAGAATATCTTGAAGATACAGTGAAGCTAATGTTCAAGAATTCATACAGCGACAGTGACACGGAAGATGGACTCAAATGCAGTGGGAGACTGTTTTGAGAGGTTCCTCTTGCGAACCTATTTAAGAAAAAATATGGAGACGAGGGATTCTACAGTGGAGAAGAAGCAGATCTAACAGATGAAGAGAATTCAGAGAACGCAAGAACAGAGGAAGTAGGATCTGAAGAACTTCACCAAGGAGAGCCATAAACTTCAAGAACTGCGCCTATTGTCGAATTAAGTATTATTACTCCTCCTATTGTTTTAGAAGCATTAAGTAACCAGAGTAACCAAAGTAGTCAAAGCCATCAGAGTACTATTACCAACAGTCTAGCACATACTTAGTCGAGAAACCAAGGCAGATCTATGGCAGATAAAATGAGGTTACCCATCTTCAGAGGAGATGGATCTGAAGATCCTGACCAGCACTGGTTTTTATGTGCAGTTGTATGGAACATCAAGAAAGTCACTGACAAAGATGTTAAGAGAACTCATTTTAGTACTACCTTGAGGGATCACACTTTGAACTGGAATATGAAGTTTTCTTCAGGACTTGGACAGCCTAAACCGATGAATGACATTAAGACTATGTTGAGTGTAGAATTAAAGAAACCTAAGTCGGAGTCACAATGCATTACAGAGCTGAAAGAGATCAAGCAGAAGGTCATTGAACCTATTTGGGAGTTTGATCAGATATTTAAGACTCTGACGGGTCATTTAAGTTTCCATATCCCAGACAAACAGAATAAAGAATGGTTCATCGTTGCTCTCCTTCCACACATCAAAGTTCCTTTGATGCAACAGAAAGTCACTTCACAAGATGAAGCACTGGAGATCACCATGAAACTAGAAGAAACCCCTGTAGGAGAATCTATCCCAGGTATGAGTCAGATTTTGAATCAACTAACTAGTTTATCTTTACAGGTCGAAGATATGAAGAAAGAGAAAGGAAAAGAGAATAGAGAATATATCTGGTGTATCATATGTAAATCATAAGGCCATGACAAAGCACATTGTCTTCTATTTCATGAATACTTGGCTTCTAGATCACCTATCCCTTTGAAGAAAGATACTATACCCTGGTGCGAGGTATGCAGAACTAGACATTGCTCTGGTGAATGTTATTATATGAAAACATATCTCCAAACACCTACCAATTACCAATATTTACTGCACATTCTATAAGTTTGTGGGACATGATGAGAAGGATTTTAGGGCTTATGATCTCATGCATGAAATATCAAGGGATGCATATAGAATTCAAGGAGAAGTACAGCAAGAAGGAAACAATGTGTAGTTCAACTCCCCAGGAAGAGGAAACTTCAACCCTCGTGGTGGATTCAGAGGAAGAGGATGAGGAGGAGTTTGGGTCGAGGAAAAGGATAGATCATCTGCTATAACTACGCACAGACAGGACATTTGGTAAGGGATTGTCAGAACCCTTGTACCACTTGCAACTATTGTAATTCGTTTGATCATGTCATTGAATATTGTCCAGTATTGTTAGCCAAACTTCAGGAGAGACGAGAAGGAAACCAGCAAGTTCAACTAATATCAGCAGAACCTCACGATGAAGACCCCAGAGTCATTGTTATTAATAGAGGAAGCATTGTTACAGGAGAAGACAGAGCAGCTCCAGGAAAGACTATAGAAGGATCAGGGATCATAAGATCTGTAGAGAAGGCACAGTTGTTTGATCCAAGAAGAGAAAGGCATACTTTTGAGGAAGCAAGGAAATAGAAGGACAATATTCTTCATATAAGGCACAACCAGAAGTAAGGGAATGTGAAATTCCACCAGCATTTGATCAGTCTACTATAGCTAAACAAGGAAAAGAGGTAAGAAATATAATGGAATTCTTATATACATGTAGTAATTTGATTAAAGATGAAAAGGTTGTACATGAGCTACAACACCTAGTAAGACAGTATGAAATTGGGAAAATAGATCCTATGTTAAGTAGAGATGTGAATCAAGTATCAAGGAAAAGAAGGACAAACAAGGAATTACACCTTTGTGCTCAGATTGGAGACTACGACATGGACTATGTGGTCCTTGACTTAGGATCAGAAGTCAATGTTATGACGAAGAAGACTTGGGCATTGTGTAAGGTAGCTAGAGAGGTAGTGGGGGGCCCAGAGGGCCCATAGTGATAATAGTGGAGGTCATTCAATGTAAGGTGTACTAGGTCCACTATATTATTAAATAAGGCCCACTATGGTAGTTAGATATAATAAATGTAAGAGGACTTCTTAGAATGTTCTACTTCTAGAAGATTCCTCCTCTAGAATGTTCTTAGGTGATGGTAGCACTATATAAAGGGGTTCAAGAAATGTAATGAGAAATGAAGAGAAGTATTGAATTTGGAGCGGTAGCTCAATAGGAGGATGCCTCCTCAAAAAGGCAAGTGAACAGGAGAGGATTCCTTCCATAATAGGATCCATTGTACGGTGTTGCCCTACCCTAAGGGTTTGATATAATAAAGTGGTGTTTTTCTTCTATATTGGTCCTTGGATCTACTGTGTATTCATTATTTTTGGTGATTATATTGGTATATCTATTCAGGTTCTTAACAAGTGGTAACATAGCACTTTCCTTGGGCAAACATTGTGGGCAAATATTTTTATTTTTGCAGATTTTTTTTTCGGAGCAGAAAAAAGAGGGCCGCGACATTCTCGAAATTTTTGGTATATTTATGTGTAAAATTTGCAGAAAGGGGTTGTATATTTGAGTTCCTCTCAGAAAAACACCCAATTTGAAAAAAAAAAATCAGCCGAAACGAAGTCTGGGAAGTGAAGTTATGAGCATTTTAACTTCAGCAGTTTTTTAGGGTTTTTCCAGAAAAAGCCGCGATTTTCTGCCGAAACTTCTTGGGTTTATTTTTTGAGTTTTTCCGTGACGGCTGCAGGACCGAAGAGTTCACAGGGTGC
>ML789070.1:101428-120702 GCA_009831015.1 Picea engelmannii | reverse complement strand
ACTTTGGTTCTTCAGTCTTCTTCAGCATTACGGTCCACAATTATCCATGGGACCCTGGTATATGGTTGTACATCAAGCGTTGAGGACAATGCTTTCATAAGGGGGATGGAATGTAAGGTAGCTAGAGAGGTAGTGGGGGGCCCAGAGGGCCCATAGTGATAATATTGGAGTTCATTCAATGTAAGGTGGACTAGGTCCACTATATTATTAAATAAGGCCCACTATGGTAGTTAGATATAATAAATGTAAGAGGACTTCTTAGAATGATCTACTTCTAGAAGATTCCTCCTCTATAATGTTCTTAGGTGATGGTAGCACTATATAAAGGGGTTCAAGAAATGTAATGAGAAATGAAGAGAAGTATTGTATTTGGAGCGGTAGCTCAATAGGAGGATGCCCCCTCGAAGAGGCAAGTGAAAAGGAGAGGATTCCTTCCATAATAGGATCCATTGTATGGTGTTGCCCTACCTCAAGGGTTTGGTAATAATGAGGTGTGGTTTCTTCTATCTTGCTTTGTGGATCTATTGTGTATTCAGTATTTGTGGTGATTATATTTTTAGATCTATCTTGGTACTTAACACATTGATGGGAAAACCTAGACTGATGTATTCCCCTATCAGGCTCAGGATGGCTAATCAGCAGGCCATGAGCCCCTTCGGAAGAATAGAACATGTCCATGTAGACATTGATGGGGTAAGGACATGTGTATACTTTGAAGTAATTGATATTGTTGATGATAGTTGTCCTTATCCTACATTGTTAGGAATTGATTGGGCTTTCAACAATTAGAATGTTGTCGAACTAAAGAAGAGAAGAATGATATTTGAGGGTAATGGCCTTAAAGTCATTACACCTTTGGACCTAGATGAAGGTCATAGATACATAGAACCTATCAAGGAAGAAGACCGTGCATATGAGATAGAGAACATATACAAACTGACAACAAGATAGAAAGACTACATTAATCCTACAGCAGATGAAAATATCAGCTGGCGAAGTGAAAGTGCATGTTCATCAGATTTAGAGGAAGCCTTGGAAAATTGGCAAAATAGAATGTATGAATTCTCCACATGGAGATGTGCCAAATTGACCAGAGCAGTTCACTGGATTGGCACCGAAGTAAGTAACCTTCCAACATTTGATGGTTTGAATCATCTAGAGACATTTCTAGCTGAATTTGAGAAAATTGCACCAGTACAATAGAGTATGTTGGCACTAGATGAAGCCTTGAAAGAAAAACCAACTAGATGGTGGGGAACACACAAGAAGAACATTACAGAATGGGTACAATGTTGCACCTTATTGACAGTGCACTTTTCAGACCAAGAAGAAGGATGTGAAGTTCGGTACATGGGTCAGAGTTGTCCTGAGGACCACATGCGAAGTTGTGAGAAGGCCTAGAGTAACATTCCTAAAGAACAGTGGGTGCATAAGTTCATTAACAACATGGATACTACACATATCAACTGGTATCTTCAAGCAGAATTGCGCCTCATCACTATAGACTGCTATGGAATGACTCAGAACTTTATAGCTATGTTTTTATTTGAGATTTAATACCCTACCGTAGATCAAGATTTACAAATTGTGAGATAGAAGGTCTTTGAGGAGGCACCTAACCTCCCATTTGAGAAAGAAGAATATGAATGGACTAAGCCTCTTTAGCAGTTACAGGATTGCTATAATATTAATGTTGATGAGGATTATGACCCTAGACATGTAAACATTGAAAAAACAGAAGGACAAAGAGACATAGAGGGACCATGGATTGAATTACCCTTTGTTGGAAAGCCCATTAAAATTAAGAAGGTTAATATTGGAACAGAAAAAACACCTAAGATAGAAAATGTGGGAGACTATTGGGATGATGCTACTATTAGCAAGATCACATAGCTATTACATGAATATCAGGACTTGTTTCCAACCAAGTTCATAGATATGAATGGAATTAAAGGACCCATGGGAGAAATGAAGATCCCCTTGAGAGCAGATGCAAGACCTATCAAGAAGAGACCTTACAGACTGAATCCCAAATATAAGCAGAAAGTTAGGATTGAATTGGATAGAATGTTGGAAGCAGGAATCATAGAACCTATTGAATAATCTGAATGGATTAGCCCTATGGTGGTCTAGGATAAGAAGTCGAGATAAATCATAATTTTTGTAATTCTAAGGAAGTTGAATGATGCATGCCTGCATGACCCCTTCCCTACACCCTTTACTGATGAAGTTCTAGACAATGTAGGTAGAAAGGAGGTCTATTCATTCACAGATGGCTTTTCAAGATATCATCATATCATAATTGCTAAGGAAGATCGAAACAAGACCACATTTGCAATAGAATGGGGGTCATTCCAATATATTGTGATGCCTTATGGCTTGAAGAATGCACTAGCCATATTTTCCAAGGTGGTGGTCGAAGCATTTAAGGACTTTTTACACAAGTTATTGGAAGCATATTTTTATGATTGGATTGTCTTTAGCCCACTAAAGGACCACATTGAATGTTTAAGATTGATGTTAGATAAGTGTAGGCAATGTATGATTTCCCTGAATTTGAAAAAGCGTATTTTATTTTCACCTTTTGGAGTACTGCTAGGACATATTGTGTGTAAGCAGGGGTTGGTGGTGGATCCTTCCAAGATTGCCATCATTGTTGATCTACCTCCCCCTACTTTGGTTAGACAACTGCACACTGCATTAGGACACACTGGATACTATAGGAAGTTTATTAAGGGTTATGCACAAATAAAAACACCTATGGAGAAACTATTAAAGAAAGATAGTAAGTTCCAATGAACAGAACAATTCCAGCAGAGTTTCAACACACTAAAGCAGAAAATTGTCACTACACCAACCTTGGTTTTTCCAGATTGGAGTAAGGAGTCCAATGTTCATTTCGATGCTTCATCCATTGAATTAGGAGCAGTTCTAGCATAGTCGGGTGTAGGAGACATTGACCACCCCATAGCCTTTGCCAGCAAGAAGCTTTCTACAGCTGAAAGGAACTATACTACAACTAAAAGAGAAGGCTTGGCTATGGTATATGCACTGCAAAAGTTTAGACATTATTTGTTGGCAGGACATTTTAAGATGTTCACTGATCATTCTGCATTAAAGTACTTAGTCAACAAGCTAGTGTTGGGGGGAAGAATATGCAGATGGATACTACTATTCTAGGAGTATGATTTTGAAATTTTGGTCAAGCCAAGAATAATGAATAAAGGACCTAATCACTTATCTAGGTTGGAACATGGAGAGGAACCTACCAGTTTGGAGGATACATTGCCAGATGCATTGTTGTTGGCCATCAAAAAATTAGATGATCACTTTGTCGAGATAGTTCAGTTCCTGCAGGAATAGCACCTCATGAGTACACAGTTATTCAGAAGAAAAAGTTGGTAGTCTGTGTTGCCAACTTTCAACTTATAGTTGGATAGTTATATAATATGGGACCAAATGAAATCTTGAGGAGATGTGTTATGGAGGTATAAATATCATTGATTCTTGCAGAAGCGCATGAAGGCATCACAGGAGGACACTATGTAGGGAAAGTAACAGCGCAGAAGATTCTCAAAGTTGGCCTCTGGTGGCCTACTTTACAAAAGGATGTTAAGGAATACTACAAAGCCTGCAATGTGTGTCAAAGAGTAGGAAATCCTTCTCAAAGGGATGAGATGTATTTGGCACTGCAATTAACATTTCAAATATTCAAGAAATGGGCCATTGACTTGTGGGACCTATTAACCCACCAAGAAGGCGCACGGGAGAGAGATACATTATCACTACGACAGATTATTTGACCAGATGGGTAGAAGCAAGAGCAGTTAAGGACTATAGTGCAGCTACATTTGTGCAGTTCATCTTTGAGGATATTATCACCAGATTTGGTTTCCCAAAGATCCTCATCAATGACCAAGGCACACATTTCATCAACAAAAATATTGAAGCCTTGACTCAAGAATTTGAAGTTCACCATCGGAAGAGCACTCCATACCACCCACAGGCGAATGGCAGAGTCGAAGCTTTCAATAAGATATTGGAGACAGCACTGACTAAGATCTACAGTGTCAATAGAGATTATTGGGACTTAAGAATTCTAGTAGTATTTTGGGCTTATCAAACTACTTGCAAGAAGTTAACAACACAAACCCCATTTAAGTTGATATATGGATTGGAAGCAGTCGTACCTATGGAATACTTGGTTCCTAGTTTAAGAATTGCATCATTTACAGGTATGGATGACACCAGCGTTGTTCAATACAGGCTTGCGTAGTTGTTGGAATTAGAGGAAGACACGTTCATTACAGGATTTCATCAGCAGGTACAAAAAGAACGAGAAAAGGCTTACCATGACATACATATCAGGAGGAAAGCAATTAAGTAGGGAGATTTGGTCTTGTTATATGACAGTAAGTTCATAAAGCATCCAGGGAAGTTCAGGACACATTGGATAGGGCCATTTGAGGTTGCCTATGTTATAGAAGGAGGAGTTTCGCAGTTGAAGACCCTTAATGGAGAATGGAAAGAAGGTTTGATAAATGGGATCCGATTGAAATTGTATTATGACAACCAGTTGCATCTCAACTCTCAGTAAAAGAAAAAGAGGAAGATTCTAGGTACCAGGTGCAGTTGAAACTGGGTACCAGACATAGAAAAGACAGTTTTCACAAGATAGGGAAGGATAGAGCAGAAAGCACAGGATCCTCTGTGCAGTTTGTATTCGAAGTAAAACAAAAGGTTCAGTATTGTAGTGACTCGGGACGAGTCACGTGTGAGTGTTGGGGGCCTGTTGCCCCTTGGTTATGTAAGGAAGAAAAGATTAAGGATTAAAAGTGGAGTATGAACTATGCGAAAGGCATATAAACGAAGGAAGGGTTGAAGTGGTTAAATAAGAAGAACAGAAGGAGTGAAGCAAAGGAAAAGCTAGTTGTTGGAAGAGAAGATCAAGGAAGATAAAGCATCGAAGAAGAAGGATCATGGAAAACTCATCAAGTGTAAAAAGACATCAACGAGTGCTTTAGAGCACCTCATGGAAAATAAGGAAGGACATAATGGCGAAGCCCTTAAATCACGGGTCAAGTGGACCTAGGGTTTTGGTACCTAGGGTTTTGGATTTAGGGTTTTGACACCTAGGATTTGGTCTAAGGTTTTTCAAGAGTCATGTAATGTATAAATAAAGTTCTAGAAGACCTAGGAGGGTTTGTTCTAAGTTGGTTCAATTTCAAATGTTGGTAACTGTTGATTTTTGTTGTCGAGAACAATATTGAGACTGTATTGTAAGATCTTCAGTTGGGTGTGAAGATCAACCTTGCAGTTGGGTGTGTAGGGAGGGAAGACACAGAGAGAAAGAGAGAGAAATATATGCAGCTAAGTGCGCAGATAGAACTGTATGTTTTCATCTAATATATCAATAAACACATTTTTGTGGATGTTTCCCTAGGGAGTGGGTGAACCACGTATGTAACATCCCCGACCACCAATAGGTCAGGCAATGCTACCAAACACAACCTTAACTTATCCTTTAAATCTCTTATACCATTTTGTAACATCCCCGGCCATCCACCCCACTGTCGGGCAATGCTACTATGCAGAAACATTCTCATACTTATATAACATGCATTAAATCAAATTAACACATTTAACATGGAGTTACTGTTTCCATTCAAACTTAAATAGAATTAATAGCAATTCAAACTTACAACGGAATACATGATAAAAATTCCAAAACACAGACATGCATCACATATAAATTAAGTACATAATTAATACTTATCTTTTAAACAATCGTAACATCACCAACTGCGTGTAGACCTTCCATGAACCTGTCAGCCATAGACCGCGTTGCTCATCACTCTCAACAGTAGGTCACCCTCGATTTGAGACTAAGCTCCACCGGGAAATGGAATCCTAGGCTAGGTAAGGTCAATGGAAGACACATAGTTTATGAGGAAGGATTCTTTCCCAGGAGCCACTTATGCCCACTTCTCACAGACTCTCTGATCCGGATTATTTTCGGCACGAAATGAGAGCGAAGATATAATAAAGAAATGTACAGACATATTGCAGATATTCAATAATATAACAGAAATGTATCAGAGACGCAACCATAAACACATATATACAGTAATACATGATTTCTATTAATGAAAGAAATGTACAGAGACTGTAAAAATAAAGAGTGAAAGACTCGCTAGAATGGTGGCAGCTTATCTCTGAGAAGAGATGTGACGGCTACTCGCATTCGCAAGAAGATGATTACAATGAGGCTCTAAAGGCCCTTTTACAATAAACGAGAATGCCAAAAGTCCTAGACATCCAAAAACCTAACCCTAGGAGATGAAGCGCCAAAAGTCATGTGGGCCCCATTTGGGTAAGTGAGTACATCAACTTCCCGGGGTCGTAACTTTTGCATACGATCTTTGTTTTAGGCGTGTGATAGCTCGTTGGAAAGGTATTGTCTAGGATATTCATTTTGGGGGCTCAATAATGCCTTCAGCTATCATTGAGAATGTCTATATAGAAAAACCTTCATTTGGACCCTCAAAAATGGCCCCGAAAGTTAAAACCTGCTAAAAATAGTAAATTGCCAAAATGGCCAGAAAACTGTTTTGAGCCATTTGGAAAAGGTGGGTGGCCACCAATATCCACCTGGATCACTCTCATTCCCCACATGCATGTCCCACCCCAGGAGTATACACATTCACTGTCACCAAGATAGTCCTTTGGCTGTTAAACCTCCCTTGCCTTGCGCTTCAAAAACATGCTAGACCAGAATTATCCGAGCTCTGTGGCAGCTACAGGACCCCTTCTAGGAGTTCTCACTTCCTCTGTGCACTCTCTCACCTGGAGAGAGTCGCCCACAGGCCTAACAACCTACTTTTTCAACCACAACCACCTCTCTCACTTGGAGAGATTGTTGCACACAGGCTTGACAACCTTCTTCTTTTGTTATGTTCCAGCGCAAGGAGAACAACAATAAGAATCAGCAAGGAACGGATGACGGTATCCAATCACACTCAACCAAGGTACTGCGTGGCCACAAAATCCCAAATTTATAACACACACAGCATAGACAAATATAGAATACCCAGTCTTCACAGAAGACACAGCTCAGTACATGGGTTCTCACTGGTTTCAGGATGCGTGAACAGAGGAAAAAACATAGGGGTCGAGTGTAGAGACAAAACGGGTTCAGACTCTGGATGGTCGAATGACCAGCGAACTCACGCGGAGGTTGGAAGAATGACTCACTGGTTACTCGTTCTAGGGTCCCTGGTGGATGTCCCCATTCATGGTTAGACAATGGATGGAGAATCGCCAGACTCCATCAAACCAACCCCCAACATGGCTCAACTCATCAACTTTTAATGCATGTGCCCAGGCTGGCACTTGTCTTCCTGGAGCTGCATGCACTACAATTTCATTCATTCCCCTTTCCCTGGAACTTAGGATAGCACCCATCAATTGTCCACCTTAGCCTTTAGGAAATAATAATAAATTATTATCCCCTTTAGAGGTAATCCCCCTAGCTTAGCCCCTAGGCCCACACACTTAGCCTCCTCCCTTACCCAACCTTGTGGAAGCTTATTCCCCCATCACTCTTTCTTTGTGGTCGGTCTACACATAGCGATGTTTATATTTTATTAATGATCTACATAATTACATATACAAAATTAGGCTCATGGCCTTTAACACTTAGGCTCTCCAGCCTAATAAACACATAATCCCAGTAGCTTATATACACTTGGCTCACCAACCTATAAACATTATTACAATTCATAATAAAACTAGGGCACTATTGGGGGATATTACAATGTATATATTGTTGTTCCTTGTGATTGATGTTGTGTTATTTTCCATCTGATTACTATTATTGCATTATTGTATTAGATCAGAGATATAACTTGCGAAGTAAGTTTAGGAAGGGTAAGGAATATCTAGATTGATGTGTGTTGTTGTCCTAGATCCACTTTTCATTTCCTTTGGTTGTATACACATGTGTCCTGCAACCCCCTATTGCTACTTCGGGTGAGACTGCATCTGCTTCACAGGTGTTGCTGAAAGGGCCAGTAGTTAGGGTTTTGTTGGTGCATTTTTTAAGCGTTCAACCCTGTGTCTGCCCCTGTGCCAATATAGGAACACTTACATATGCTCCTTTTTTGAAAACTTGGAAGTAATATCAACTACATTTTTCCCTAAATGGGCCAACTTGTCTCATTTTTTTGAGTCAATGGAGATTTCTTATAGTGAGCCAAATTATGATATCAATACTACCCAAAACATCACTACTAGGAGATAAAAAAAGTTGTAGGAGCTAAGAGAAAAAATGTCCAAGTACACACCAAAGTCTGTTCAATTGTTGAAAGGTAGAAATGACTTCCCTCTTCCTATCCATCTACAAAGTAAATACCAAACATGTTACAATCAAGCTTTGTATGGCGCTTGACCATTGTCCATGCCTATGACCGATGTTGGAACCAAATTCTCTTTTGTGGTAATAGTTATATGATTTCCATGTCTAAAATAGACATTGAAAATCTTGGGTTGTTTATCCTTTCACATGTATTCATTCCTCCCAAAAAATCAATGGCACTTATGTCATCGTGTGGTCCTCTTTATAGTTGGTATGATTACTTGAATATTGTCAAATACAAAAATAGCATTTCCATGTATAGTATGTGCATGAATGGTTATGCTTCTGGAAACTTTAACAAGAAAAATATGTTGTATATCGATTCTCATACACAAACTCATGGGAGAATCGCAGGGTTCATAAATAGTTGTAGGGCCTTATTTTTTAGTGCAAATTGTTTTTTTGAGGAACACTCCAATGAAAAAGAATTATTTATGAAAAGGAAGGCATCTAGATTTTTTGTTGTGCATGTGTTGGAGTTACTTCACACACACCTAGCATTTCTTTTTCCTAAGGTTTTTCCTTGTTTATTAGTCATAATTAGTCATTATCCAATCTCCTATACTTTAGGAGAGAATATTCTCTTTCAGTTGACACTTCAGTTTGACTAGTTGAGTTGAGTTTAGATATTGCATTGGTTTTGTCACCATGCAACATTGGGATCATCACCATCTAATGCAAACTTTCCTTGGGATCATCACCAAACTCACGCATTACCCTTGATTTCTTGAGTTAGCTCCTCACTAATCTATGTTCAGTCAGTTAACTAAAGACTAGTTGACTAGTTAACTCAGACTAGGTGGTAGTTCACTCCCGTAACTGCCTGAGAGACTAGAATAGGTGGCAGTTTACTCCCATAACTGTTGGTGTGTGTCTAGCTCACTCTAGACCACCACTATGGCACATTACTTATTCATGTATCCTATATCTATTGTAAATTATTCACTTTTTGAGTGTGGAACATGGTTAATGAGAATTCTTTCATTCTTTCTCTCATTCTTCTTCTTTCTCCAATTCTCTCTGCAAATGTGTGTATTATTGTTTACCTAGATCTATTCTGTGTAGGTTCAACATATTTACATGGTATCAAAGTCGACGGACTGCTAAGAAAAATCTACACCAAATTATTTTTGCAGGTATTGAAGATTGAAGAACGTAGAAAAAATGGAATTTATGTTTTACTCACCGATAATACTTCTCATGCCTCATAACTATTTGAAGTCGAATCCATAGATTCTACTTCTTCTCAGAAGTAGAGGCTTATACCAAATAACCATGTCAATGAAAGTAGATCCATATTCTGTCGATGAGAAAAATGACTTTCTCAATAGACAAGATATGGCCATAGGATTTATTTGCTTGTCTATTTCCCCAGAAATTCTCCACCAAGTATGTGATGTCACACAAGAATTCACTCCAAATGAATTATGGACCAAATTGGAGGTTCTATTTTGGAATAAATAATATTGTGAATATTGCATGCAGGGGATTGGAAAGAAAGATCCAGAAGAGAAACCATGAGAAGATCAAGCCTCTTATTATGAAGAGTCTTCTGCAAAAGTATTTGCACAAATTTGTATTCCATTAATTGAAGATGATTTCTACTCCATTTCAGATTTTTTTCTAAATTTCATGGGGAAGATATGTGTCATGCATCTCAAGGATCATATGCAGACACTTTTCCATGTGCAATGCATGCATCTCAGGAGACAAAAAGGGAGCCGCCCACATCAGACTCCATTCTGATATTTTCTAAGAATAATTTTCAAAAACAAAATTGGATATTTGAATTTCTCTCGGAAAAATATCCAATTTCAAAAAAAAATTCATTTGAAACAGAGTCCAAGAAATGAAGTTATGATTGTTTTAAAATCAACAAAATTTCAGCATTTTTCCAGAAACAGTCGCACGGTTTTCAAAGTTTCATCCAAAATTTATTTGGATATTCTTCATTACAAGAAGATAAAGTGGATATGTGTGGACATATCAATGGTGCATATACTTCATCAGATCCATGCAGGCATCTACATCTTCAACAAAATCTTCAACAAGCACAAACTTGCACAGTTGCGAGGTCTTCTTAGAGTGAAGGACATGGTTTCTTAGCAACTGTTTTTTGTTCCTTCTCATCTTTATTTTTTTTATTCATTGTAATTTGAGGGGAGGGGGGGTTCCCATGAGTTTTTCCCTCTTTCCTCATTTATTTCAGTTTATATTTTGTATTTGGGTACCTAATATGGCCTCGTTGTAGTGATGTTCAGTGGGGGTGTTGGAGTTACTTCACACACACCTAGGATTTCTTTTTCCTAAGGTTTTTCCTTGTTTATTAGTCATAATTATTCATTATCCAGTCTCCTATATTTTAGGGGATAATATTCACTTTCAGTTGATACTTCAGTTTGACTAGTTGAGTTGAATTTAGATGTTGCATTGGTTTTGTCACCATGCAACATTGGGATCATCACCATCTAATGCACACTTTCCTTGGGATCATCACCAAACTCATGCATTACCCTTGATTTCTTGAGTTAACTCCTCACTAATCTATGTTCAGTCAGTTAACTAAAGACTAGTTGACTAGTTAACTCAGACTAGGTGGTAGTTCACTCCCGTAACTGCCTGAGAGACTAGACTAGGTGGCAGTTTACTCCCATAACTGTTGGTGTGTGTCTAGCTCACTCTAGACCACCACTATGGCACATTACTTATTCATGTATCCTATATCTATTGTAAATTATTCACTCTTAGAGTGTGGAATACGGTTAATGAGAATTCTTTCATTCTTTCTCTCCTTCTTCTTTCTCCAATTCTCTCTGCAAATGTGTATTATTGTTTAGCTAGATCTATTTTGTGCAGGTTCAACACATTTACAGCATGCAATACATAGTTTGTCTCCTGGTGATGGTTTTTTAATAAACTATAACTTTCGTAGACCACCAATCGCTCATCAAAAACACCTTGCATTTGATCTACCTTTAGACATCCCCTTGGGAAGTAAGAAAAATATGATTGAGTAATTGTATTTTTTTATTTTCAATGGAACTAATGTATAAAATGTATTGTTTAATTTGACATTTATTTTATGAAGTGGTTGGTTGCATGTTACAATAATTACATCAAATATGGGGACTAATCTCCCTATAACTTGTACACGTAGACTTTTGTTTATTTACTTTATTGAGTTTGCTTAATATTTTTATATTTTTAAATATTAATATAAAATTGATTTAATTTAATATTCTTTTAACCTTAAAAAATTAATTTATTTATTCACTAATGAAATCAAATACTTACATTTCCTTATGAGGAGATTCATAATTAGAAAAATCGATAATATCACCTATATTTCACTTGGAGACCAAATATCCCATTTAGATGGGTCATGTGGTGGTTTACTAGCCTTGTTCATGGCCCATGAGCCATAGAAGCTTCATTTAGAACCTAATTCCTTCATTTTCCTTCCCCTACAATGGTCAATTCTTTGATACCCACCCCTTATTTGAAAAACCTATTAAGAGTGCATAAGAACTTCATTTATGGTCCCAAGTATTTTGACTTCCTACCCATGCCATCATAAAGTCCCCCAAATCATACCTTGAGTGAAAAAATCCTAATGGTACTCATCTCCCACTCAAAGGCCCAAAATCATATTTATAAAACGTAAGTGGTAGTTCAAGGCCTTATTCCTAGCCCATAAGATTTATAAGGTTCACATAGGGCATAATCTCCTTCTTTCCCTCATTGGGCCATGGTTAAGGGCTTCAGATCCATACCTGCTGCACAAAACCTCCATGATGGCACTAGTATCCCACTCAAAGACCATATATTCCCTCTATAGGGAATATATAGAAGTTCCAGGTTTTATTAGGGAGTAAAAGGTTTATATAGAATCATTTTTAAGGAAGTAATCCCATTAGTAAATGTGGCATTGATTCAAAATGGGTTCTCGAATTTGGAAGAAACTAGCACCATCGTGTATTGCTCGTTGCGTTGATTTCGGTAGTATATTATTTCTCAAAAATGGACTCCATATGGCGAAGATATCACGTTTTGAAGTTGTCTCCAAACAACAAAAAAGTCAACTGGTCAAAGTCAAAAGTCAACTGATGACGTTAGCAATATGGTCTCCACGTGGAAGGGTGACGTTAGTTGTACGGATCGTACATATGATGATGTGGCAGCACGAGAATTTGACACATGGAATGCAGATTTGTCATTTTCAGGGTTGAGTTGGCATGGTATATAATTAATACATGGATTTTATAGACGATGACGTGGCATTCAATACAATGATGTGGCCTAGTGACAGCATGGCACGCTGAAGGGTACAAACATTACATGGTTGACAGGTGGCATATGCATAACCGGACACCTGGAAAGGGTGCTCACTATGCAGGATGACTAACAGATCGAGTGTGTGGTGACTCAGCAGTATGGGCTAATGGGGGCTCGACACGTGGCCCAATCCAGTGGTGCCACATGTCACCTCAGATAAGGCCAAATGGGTCAAGTAAAAATTGGTTTGCACCTCCATAGGATTCAAATAGTGGACCTCCTGGGTGGAATGACCTAACCAATGGCGCCGAACCAATTGAGCCACAGGTGTTGTTTGTTAGATCAAATGGAAGTTATATGGTTTTGTTATTGTTCTGTGTCGAGGATAAAGGTAAGTGTCTGGTCAGAGCAGCTACCCTATCGACCAAGGCACTAGATCAGGTACTAAACTAAACCAAAGGGTGTGTCGCATATCAATTTGTGGGTTTTTTTTTACCTTGACACCCGACCATATGCCTTCCACATGACCAGGAGTAGGGGACCAGGAGTTGAGAACCATGGGCGCGGGTGCCATTTGGCCCTACTACCTGGCCACATGAAATTCCATATGACCAGGAGCACGGAGAAAAGGGGTGCACGCCAATATTTTGATGGAAAGTTGGTTTTCCACTTTACAAAGTGGATTTTTATAATTTTTAGGTCTGTTTGAAGGGGGTTTTGCCCTAATTTGGGGGATCTTGGCACAAGAAAAGGCCCAAATCATGGGGGGGAAGTTGGATTTCAACCCCAAACTCCAAATCTACTTAACCAATCCTATTTTTCCATGAGAAATAGGTTCATAACAAATGAATGATGAATAATTTGTGAAGTCCAAGACATTTTTATATATGTAGGGAAGCCATGAGAGTAGTTGAGCTTTGGAGACCATTTCTGGGAGTTCTACTCCACCTTTTTCAGTGTCGTTTGTTGCGTTGAGTTCATGAGATACAGTAGAACATTTTTTTTTTAGTAAGAGAACAAATTGATGTAATTTTGGTGTATATTTTGAGCATTTAATATCAATAAAGAAGCCTCCCCCACTGAGACAAAGACCCGGAGATGTCAGCAGAGTTGTCGAACTCCATTATCAACTTCTGGTGTCTTGAATCTACTTGTGGTTTGTTTTTTTCACTTCTTATGTGCTGAAAATTATATTCTTAATATTCTTCTCTTTCTTATTAAGTCTTAACTGGTAAAATTTTCCATGCAACATACTTAACCAAGTCATTTAAAATATCATTTCGAATCAAGTGGTATCAGAGCAGGTTGAAAGTTGGTTATTTTTTAGTATGCATGATTACCAGGGAAATTTTAAAGCATGGTGAAGAAGATCTTGTAGAAGGATATCCTGAGATTGGCTCAAGAAAAAGGACATCTCAAAGTGAGAAGATGGCATCTGAAGGAATTTATCAACAAGAAAGAGAGTTTCAAAGAACTTTATTTTCCATGTCAGAGATGGTAAAATTATTGTATGAAGATTACTTGGAATGGAAGAGACTTGTTCAAGGGGAATCTTCAAAGCAAGACAAAAGTGACGATAGAGTAGACCCTCCTAAACCTCCTCTTAATTATCCTTCATCTCCATCTTCTTCTTCTTCAAGTACAAGTTCAAATTCTACTTCTACCGCTACTTCTGCAAGAAAACATTCTCATTCCCATAAACATAATCATGACATGCCATTACTTAAACTGATGTGAAATTCGTGTTTCCCATGTATAATGGAGAAGTCAATGATGATATTCTTGATAACTAGGTCAGACATATGGAGGTATATTGCAGTGTGCAACAAATCAATGATGAGTAAACCAAGATCAAATTGGCATCACTTCGTCTTATTGACACAACACTCATCTAGTGGAAAAGTAAGTTGCAACATGGTACTCGGAAAATTGGTAATGTATTTCCATCATGGAAAGATTTTATTTTTTCACTTAGAAAATAGTTCTATCCTTTGGGGTATAAGGATAAGGATTTAATTGAATGGCAAAGTATTAAATTAAGGAAAGAAAAATCGATGCAAGAATGCATAGATGAATTTTTTCATATGGCTTTAATGTTAAATATTCCATTACATACACAAGAAACTCTAATGAAATATATAGGAGATTTTCTTTCTCATATTCGTAATATTGTGTTTATGTTTGGACCTACTAATATTGATGAGGTTTTTGTTCAAGCGACATATATTGAAGTAGGAAAAATTGGAGTTGTAGTATCAGGGGAATCATCTTCAAAGAAAGAAGACAAAGGAAAAGGGAATGTGAAGAAATAAAACTCAGCTACAGTGAAGGAAGAGAATCTCTCTTGCAAGCATTGCAAGAAAGAATGGAACGATGATGAGCATTGTTGGAAATTTCACCCAGAGAAGAAACTGAAGTGGTTCAAAGAAAAGAAAGGGAGGCAAAAAGTTGCAGCAATAGCATGAACAACAGACTTGGGGTCAAATTTAGGTGATGAGACTAAAGTCACAACAGTTGGTTTGTCAGATAAAATTGGTGATGGTTATGATTCAAGAAGTAAATTGCTTCATATAAGGGTCATTATGAAACATACCGAGATCGACACTTTGTTAGATAGCAGATATCAAGTTAATTTAATTTCAAAAGAAGTGGTTAAGCAATTGGGATTGAAAACTAAGTTAAATCACAAACCCTACTCATTAAATTGGATAAGCAAAAATCACAAATTGCCCATAACAAAGAAATGTATCATAAAGTTTGCAATTACATATAAGTTTGTGGATGAGGTAACATGTGATGTGGTTCTTCTAGAAGCATGTGGAATGGTATTGGGTAGTCCTTATTTATATGATCACAAAGAAATATTCTTCAGGGAATAGAATCAATATCACTTAACTAAATAAGGGACAAAATATGTTGTGCATGATCATCATATCAAAGGGAAAAAATCTCTTCTAACAATGGAACAATTAAAGAAGGAAACTTATTCAAGCAATATACCTATGATTGTACCAAATAAAGCAGTTGATCTTAAGCAAGAAAGTAAAATGGTTGTAGCATGTACATCTAGCCATACTTTGCTTCAAGATGAGTTTTTGTCATGAAAGCTTGTAAAGAAGAAAAGACATGTTGGTTCATTTTCAATCATGTTTCTAATATTGTTACCATTGCTAAAGTTTTCTACATGGATGGTAGTGGGTTCAGAAAGATGTGAACAGATGAAAATGGCTAACAATATGTGTTTGGTTGTCATGGTTGTTTTGCAATTGATTATGATGTGATAGGTGCATGGGACAAATTTGATATATAAATAAAAAAATGGGGAGGCCTATCTCGCACTTGATGTCTGGTTAATATCCTTTTGGAGGACCAAAATGTCTCAGTGGGGAGGTGTGATCCAAAATGGATCCAAAAACGCCACAAATTCAAAGTTCTCATATTCGGACGAAACCAGCGCCATTGCGTAGTGATCATCGCGTCGATTTTGGTAGTATATTCTTTTTCGAAAATGGACTCAGTATGGGAAGATATTGCATTTTGAATTTTTTTCCAAACAACAAAAAAGTCAATAGGTCAAAGTCAAAAGTCAATTGATGACATCAACAGTATGGTCACTATGTGGAAGGGTGATTTCAGTTGCACAGATCATACAGATGATGATGTGGCAGCACCAGAAGCTAACACGTGGCATACAGATTTGGCATTCTCAAGGTTGAGTTGGCACGGTACGGAATTGACACATGGACTATATGGATGATGATGTGGAAGTATGTATGATGACATGGCTTAGTGACAGCATGACATGTGGCATGGTATGGACATGACGTGGTTGATAGGTGGTAGAGGCAGAATAGGACACGTGGCAGGGGTGCTCACTTTGCAGGCTGACTGGTGAGCTGACTGGCAGGTAGACTGTGTGGTGACTCAACAATACAGGCCAATGGTGGCTCAACATGTGGCCCAATCCAGTGGTTTCACGTGTCACACGGGATAAGGCCAAATGGGTCGAGTCAAAATTGGTTTGCACCTTCGTAGGGTTCGAACAGTGGACCTCTCGGGTGGAACGACTTAACCAATGGTGCACCAACCAATTGAGCCACAGGTGTTGCTTGTTATATCAAATGGCAGTTATATGGTTTTGTTATCATTCTGCGTTGAGGATAAAGGTAAGCACCCAGTTGGTGAGGCTACCCCACCGACCAGGGTGTTATATTGGGTACTAAACTAAATCAAAGGGCATGCCACATATCAATTTGTGGGTTTTGTTGTTACCTTGACACTCGGCCATATGCCTTCCATGTGACCAAGAGCAAAGGACCAGAAGCCAAGAACCATGGGTGCGGGTACCATTTGGCCCTGGCGCCTAGCCACATGGCCTTCCATACAACCAAGAGCATGGAGAAAAGGTGTGTGCACAAATATTTTGTTGGAAAGTGGGTTTTCCACTTTAAAAAGTGGATTTTTATGATTTTTAGGCCTGTTTGAAGGGGTTTGGGCCCTAATTTTGGGGATCTTAGCCCATGTAAAGGCCCAAATCATGGGGGAGAAGTTGTATTTCGACCCCCAACTCCAAATATACTTAACCAAGCCTATTTTTCCATGAGAAAGAGGTTCATAACATCAGAATGATGAGGTTGGTCGGGTTGCCTGGAAAGGGTTTGAAGAGGCCGAGAGTGCAGGTGCGAAAATTGTAGAGGTTCATAGGCCTCTCCTCTGGTAGGGTTCAAACCTCTATTACTCACCCTTATGCGAGTTCTCGAAAGAAAATATTTTTGCAGGCTGCTTTCCTGCAGGGAGCGAACTACCTTCTCTGTCCAGATTCCGAGAAGAGTCAAACTGAGGCCGCAGATCATTGGAGAGGGATTGAACTGTGTGTGGAAGAGATTGTTGTTTTCTTCTACGCATTCTAGAAGGGTGATTTCCAAATAAGAGAGGCGCACGCTTATCGTGTGCTATTGTGGAGTAGCAAGCTCGTTGTGGAGGCGGATCGCTTGCCGGAGTGTGGGTCGCTTGCTGGTGAAGAGGATTGTTGATCACTGCCTGTTGAACATGGAGCGGGCATGGAGTTGGTCTGTGCCTTTGAGTAGTGATCATTGGGAATCATTGCATGCATAATCGTTGCATGCATGCTATCATAATCGTTCCATTTTCCAGTGTGTGGCAACATTGAGCTCTGGCGAAGGGTTTGCTAGGAGAGGCCGAGTTCTCCTCTGAAGGGCGAGTGGGAAAATCGTGTCAGGTTTTGTGGGCATCATTCTTCAACAAGAAGATGAGTTATGATAGAGTGAAGGGATAATTTTTTAAGGTCGATGCTGCCATGGAGGCCCAAGACTCGCCCCTCGGGCCCTCGCATGCTCCGCCCCTGAATGCTGAAGCTCCCCTCTCCTCCCTGCTAGCTTCATTGCCCAAAAAGAAGAAACCCGAAGCCACTAAGTTCTCCAAAAAGCTCGATGATGTTCCTGAGGTAAACCTCCCTCTTGAGGGTCCGATCTAGGTCGCCTTGTCCCTGGAATATCGGGCCCTGGTGGGTCAATTCACGGGCCTTTGGCCCTCACCAAAATCGACAGAAAATTGGATCGTTAATAATTGGATTCCACTGATCAAGAACAAAGTCACCTCATATTTTCTGGGTAGAGGCTACTTCCTGTTCGAGTTCAACACAAAGGAGGACAAAGACTTGATCTTCAGGAATGGGCCCTATTTCATGGGACCTCAGGGCCTTTACCTCAACAAATGGACCCCTGACTTCAACCCAGTCGTGGATGTCCCAACGGCAGTTCCTGTCTGGGTTCGGCTCCCTAATCTTCCTATGCACTGCTGGAACTGGGATTCCCTCAAGCACATTGGAGATGCCTTGGGAAAGTTCATTGATAGAGCAAACAACAACGATCAGTATGATTGCACCCGAATCTGTGTCGAGGTGGACTTAGAGGTGGGACTTCCGAAGGCCATCAAAATAAAGGTTGGCAGTTGGACACATGTGAAAGTGCTAGACTACGAGCAGCTCCCTTTCAAATGTCGTAAATGTCACGTCTATGGCCATTTTGCAAGAGGGTGTCCGAACAAAGGGGAAGCAGAGAAAGGAAAGGAAGATGGTTGGAACCAAGTCAAGAGGTCAAAGACAACTCACAAGAAGACTGGGACTCAAGGCTCTCAGCCTGCCTCCACCCAGAATGATCCTCCTCCAAAAAGTCAAGGAAATAGGTATGAGCTCTTAAGCTCTTCAGAAGAAACTCCTCGGGAAGAATCTAGACAGGACAAACCCTCAAAGAAAATGACTTCAGCAGGAACAAGTCCTGAAGAAAGTGACACGGAAAGAAATAAGGATAAGCAACCAGAAGCCTTCGAGGAGGAGCAGGACTCGGAGGAGTCTGAGGAGGATGGATAAATAGGAGAGACGCAGACATCGGTCAGAAGATCTACAAGGGGCCGCAAATCTACCAGAGAAAAGAGAGACCAAGAAACTTATAAAAATAAGCTTCAGGGTAGTCAACCCACTCTGGAGAAGCTCCTTGACAAAAATACGAAGATGCCTAGAAATCAAGTGCAAGGCTCCAAGGGAGCCCCTCACCATAAAAATAAA
>ML789070.1:71413-88600 GCA_009831015.1 Picea engelmannii | reverse complement strand
AAGTGTTAGTGTTTCCTATTATTTAATATTTTTCATGTGACATGTATCATAATTTAAAAATACATGTCTATGTTTTTTCAATAAAATTTTAACACAACCATTTTTTAAAAAATGATATTTGTGCCTACAAACTAAAAAAACATATTGATTTTATTAACACCTTTATTAATTTTTATTATTATTAATATAAAGTGAGGTGCATTTTATTGTCTAATATGACACTTGGCATAAGTCATCCCAATATCATATTTCAAAAAGAAAAAAACATTCCAATATGGAAGATATTTGTATCATTGTTACTCATAAATATAACAATTATAAATGTCATTATGAACGATTATTATAATGTTATCAATAAAATAAATGAAAAAATAACATTTCATAAAAGTATTTTTTTCTTTGTAAACATGTTTAATCGACATATTGTATCTTGTTGGAAATTAAGCATTTCACCTTGAAGAAGAATTTAACATTAGATGGCATTAATAGTTATAATTTTTTGCAATTACAATATAAAGTAAACTATTTCATAAAACTAAAGTTAAACATTATATGGCAACTCTAAATTCTAAAGTGTGATACATCTTAAATTTAATTTAAAAACAAAGAAATCATTAGCGTACTTATTATACAATTTATAAGTCAAACAACAAAAATATCAACATGATTTGAAAAAACACAATATACATGTGATATATTGTTTATAGCACACCAGTGTGATTCAAAGCACACTGGGGCGGTTGTTAAGTAAAAATGCATCGAGAAAAAATTTAATTGACAAAGTACGTATGGAAACTTCCACAATTAAAGTTTTGCATAGGTTGTGCTTTGCTAAGGCAATCACTCTTCAGTGCCTCTCATAATTTAGCGCATGGAATCGATCCTCTGTCACTTCCTCGGTGCTCTGCCTCGCATTTTCTCCTTCGTGGGCCGCTCGAATTTCTCTAAGAAATTTTCCTTGTCATTCTTGTAGACATAATATGAACTAGTGTAAATTCATTTGTAAATCGCATACCTACACCTCCTCTTCTTTTCCTTGAGGGGACTTATGGAATAACTCTTTTAGTATGGGGAGGAATTTTATAGCCCTGAAGTATTTGTGACTGGGACCCTTCCTGGTGGCACTGAGAACATCAACTTCGTTCCCTTCCAAGTTCGTCATCTTGGCCCCTACTTTGGAATAATTAGGAATGCCAAGCTCTACAATTGTAGCTTCCTGTTGAGCGCTCAACACACCCTAAAAGCCTTATGAAATTTTATTATTTTTTGGGTACCACTTGTTTTCTTTTACTATCTAAATCGATTTCACTTTGGGGGGTGGTTTATTTTGTTTTGTTTTCATGACTCTTATTGATAGAATCCTATGTGTTTGAACTTGTTAAAAGAAACCTTGTGTCCAAAAGAACTTGAAATTCCAAATAAGAATCGGTAATTAACATCACGGTTGATGCACTTGTGTTCAGCGTCAAAAAAAATACAAGAAAGTAAGGTGGCCACACAGTTGCACTAATCATTGACCGTCGACACCCCATCAGCATCGGTAGAAGGAGGAATTGTTTTACGTAATTTATTCACCACAAAAACCCAGGAGATAGTCGATCCCCTTCGTTATCGGCAACATACAGGAAGGATAGACATTGACAAAACCTGTAAAAACATCATTGATATCCGATGACCGATGCACTTCATCAGGGTCGGGGAAATCTAGAAAGGTTAAGACAATTGTTTTGTCTACGACAAGCATACCGCCGATCGTCGATCCCCGATACACTTTCGGCCTCGGGATTTTTTCGAGAGAGTCAATCAAGGAACACTTGGGTAGGTTTATCATCGATCATCAATCCTTGATACTTTGCGGAGTCAGAAAGATAGGATGGGGTTTTAGAATGTATAGCTTAAATAAATTCATGATTCTGATTAACACGAATAAATCAAGACGTCAGTCTCGAGTGCCATGTATATTTTTCATGTGAGAGTGTTGTATGGCCTAGTTTCATCTCGAGTCATCTTAAGGTTTCTTGTGCCCTAGTCACACCTCCAGGTCAGCTTTGCCACGTCAACTCTATACGAAATATCGATCGGCATCGGAGCTTTTGCCAATCATGACCCTCAAATTATCAAAACTAGGTTAAACAAGTTGCAGAGGTATGTTTTCAAGTTTGTCAATTCGTTGGTCATTATTTATATATGAATCTAATTTTCTTGCAAAGTCTCTAAACTATGTTCTAGCTATAGGTAAGATGTCGCTGAGAAATCCAACCACCTGACGCTCGCCGAGAGAACCCAAGCTAAAAGAATATGAAATAGGTGAAGCTTCTTCTCCAGGGACCACGAGGCAGTTGGAGTACGCTCCCAAGGTGGAGCTTCTCATTAAAACATAAAAAAAGAAAAATGTGTTCCATCCTTTGGCTTTCAGTGATACATAAGCAAGCATCGGATCCAAATTAATGCTCCCATAGTGTGGGTACCTCTTCAACAGAATCAGTTGGGAGGAATACTTGGAGTGTATCCCACACAGTGACCCGGACATAAGGGTGCTCGATGATCAGGTGTTCCCAAACATCTGACGGTCATATTTACACATGGTGGCCAATAGAACCCTATTTTTCCCTTGCATAGAGGTTCTGAAATGGATAATCAACCATATGAACGGGAAGAAGTGCTTGATCAATGATGAGAATGGTGGGTGTGACAAAGTTTTCCTCCCAACAGAAGTCCAGAAATACTACAAGCTTAGGGACCCATAGGAACAGCTAAACACGGAATTTTTGGTGAAGTTCTATGAATTCCATGACACCAGTAGGTTGATGGCCTCATGGTGGAAGGAGGCCAAGAAGTTTACCAATTGGAAAAATGGCCGGTATGGGACGGTTAACCTGAGGGATCCATACATATTTTATGGCTCTCATCTACTGACTGTATGGAGAGAATGATTGCTCCAAGTTTTTGGAAGCATGGATGCCTTTGGAATACACGATGGTGATTTCTAGAAGTAGCTTCAACTAGGGAGCGATAATTTCTAAACAACTGAGAATCTGTGTACAGTAGGCTCAGACGTCGAAAGAAGGGGAAGCACCCACTTTCTACATGGCCTCATACTTTCTTGATGTTATCTGTGAAAGAAATGTCTTCGTCGGCATGAATCTAATATGGCATGTTGCAAAGCTCCATGTTCATGTTTATTTCAGCATACTCTAGGAGAATAGGGATAGATGACTTCCAAGAAGACACACTGATTGCGCTAGTGACCTACTAGGACATGAAAAGAGGGTACGAGAAGTCTCACCAAGCAGTGGAAATAATTGACTACATCAGCACAGTTCAAAAGGGTCGAGACGTTGAAGAGAATGGAATTCGGGTGCTGAGGGATAGTAGCATAGATTGGATCAGGAAAGTGGTCGAATACTGGGTGAAAATGGACTAGGACCCTCAGCGGGAGATTTAGGAAAAATGGGTCGATTGGGAAAGGAGCTGGGTAAAGATTAATCAGGAGATGAGAGACATCGGCCTCCCAGAATTTGACACACCCGAGGACTTTGTTGACTTGCATGACATTGTCAAGCAACATGCAAAATAAGACTCCGTATGGAATATATAGATAGAAAAGGTGGTGATCATGGTGCCAGGTCAAGTACAACTGTTCATGGAGCACCTGATCAAGGCTCGAGCAATATTGCAGTAGTTGAGTGTCAAAATAGTCAAGTATCGAGCATGGGAAGTAGAAGTAAAAGAAATCCTTTCAGCCCCGATGGACCAACACAGATTCCTGTATGCCAACACATGCAAGGAAATTTTCGTCAAATGGTCAGAGTATGAGAAGAGTCATCCACTTCAGTGAAACTATTTGATGATTCTTAGAAGACAAAGAGATGGAAGCACCATGTGGCGATGTTTTTTTTTACTTAGTTTGCACTTTTGATAGCTATTTTTAGTTAATGATTCATTATAAATAAGAGGATTGACCTTTTAGTAGAATTCGATGGTTTTTTCAAAGACCCTCATTTTTGGAATTGTAAAGAATTGTTTCTGAACTACCTTAATTGAGAAGTCATGTTTAGGACCGAAGCAAAACTTTTGTTTTTCATCAAAGGCGTGTGTGATTGGATTTGAGGAGGAATTACTTCTGAATTTGTTTCATGAATGGATGTTGTAATGAGTAAGAGTTTATGAATCTATTGATAAGTTAGTTGTTTCGATATTTTTGTAGTTCTTGCCTCTAATGATGAAAGAAAATCATTGTGTTAATGTGTGATCAATTCTAGAGCTAGGGAAACTATTTTTCTTGCCATCATTCTATTGCATGTATGTTTTCTTTCAATAATTGTATCTTAGTCAATAATTGAAATGCCATCAAGTTAATGTATTAATACTAGGCTTGTCACATGTGTGGATATATTTGTGTGCACGCTTGAGCACTAGGGTTATCCTAATCTCAACCTTCTTCAGTAGTTAAGAAACCCCCCTCCCTTTTTCCAGCTGGTTTATACCAGCACACATCTTCTAATCAGACCCATCTAAGAAAATAAAAGACAAAAAAGAGAACGTTTAAACTGAAGGAGGAAATTGCATAAGAGTATATCATGTCAATCACTACGTAAATCCCATCGATAAATTGGCCAGATCAAAAGATCTAGAGAACCATTCCACCATTAAAAGCTACATATTTTAATTGGGCCTCAGTGGCGGGTTTATTTCTTGTTGTTTAGTTAAAGGGATTTAGGACCCCTCAACAGAATTATCACTAGAAGGACGGCTTGATGAATGAATGGCTAACAATATTTATGATATAATATCTCACATAGCCTACAGATTCAAATCATCCCATATGCATGGCTAGTCATTCTCAAGATAGCCCACACACACTGAGTACTCCCAAAATGAGTAACTCACCCCAGCAAGAGGAAGAACATTTATTCCCTAAAATACCTTATGCTCTTCCCCACGAGGAGTTGAACCAGTTCAAAAGAATCACTAGATATTACACTCGACAAAATGGAGCACTACCCTTAGCTAGGTTACTTCCTCGTAGAAAACAAGTAATAAAACCAGTGGTCAACACCCCCGACCAGGTTTTTTTCACACGTTAGAAGACCTGATATATTTTTCCCTCACCAAGATCAAACATCCCCTTAATTCGATCCCTGAAACACCCACTGGTAACTACTCTAAGCCCAACGATTTTGAATCTGATGAGGAAGGGTTTAACTCAGATTGCTCAGCCTCGAAGTCGGATGACATGGAGGATAACAATTATCATAACAAAGAAATGGGAAACCCACCTAAAAACAAACAACCTTGGTTGGCCAGAGATGCTCTGGCAATCCCTAGACGAGTATATAGCCTCCCCGGACATCTAGAAAATTTACTCCCTAAATTTGACCCTGAAACCTCAGGATTGCCCGAGGACCATATCAAAAAGTTCATACTAGCTATTATACTAATGATTGTCCAACATGAAGACGTAGTATGCAAGATTTTCCCCTATACCTTTGAGAATTCAGCCTCCACGTGGTATTTTAACTTGCATGTAGGGTCCATAACTAGTTGGACTAAGTTTCAAAAATATTTTTTAGACAAAGTTGTAGAAGAAACCACTACAGAATATTTGATGGCTGAGTTGTTCGCCGCCACCATGAGTTCAAAATAAAAGTTTAAAGACTTCAATCAATGATTCACCACTATCCTGAAAAAATTCCAACATGAAGCTAAACTCACTCTGTATTTTCAAATCGAAGTATATGCTAATGCTCTCCCTGCTTCTATTTCCATATTTGTAAAAAGGGCTGCCAAAACGACTCTAGCTGAGAATTTCGAGGAAGCAAAAACAATTGAATTCCAAATGAAGGGATGTAAATACAGTTAGGTCTCATTAGTTAAGAAGGCATCTCAACCTCCATCCAAGATAGGACTCTTTTTTACTAGACCCCCAGGGAAACAAAGAGAACAACGTCCCGAAAAGGGAAGTGGAGACATAGAAGACCTACAACGAATGATAAAGAAGTTGTAAAATGAAATATTAGACATGAAAAGAAGTGCAAGGGAAGGAAACCAAAGCCAAAGGCCTTATAAACCCTTTTTTTTAAATAAACCCATCATTCAATGAAATTGAACCTCCCCATCCAACTTAAACATTGACTTGGGAAATGTAGAATCCGATTGTTTTTGTACCTATCACCAAGAGAAACATTCTGAAAGAGATTGTCCACAATGGGTGCATGCCATGAATTTGATGGCCAATTAGTTCCTAGATGAAGTTTCCCTTACTGAGAAATCAAGCGGCTTAGCGATGAATATTCTTGATCAAGAAGAATTTGACCCATCAGAATAAATAGCCATCCTATTGTGGGATCTTGAATTGACAATGCCTTCCGATGATATATAAGATGTTCAAGAACCACCTGCTGAGGTTTTGGCTATGCAAATGAAAAGTAGGGGTCAATTGGTCTCAACAGACCTTACCATTGACCAAAATTCAAGAGGAAAACAAACATCTGATTGCTCAAAAGAACCTTTTGTCTCCCTAAGAAATCCTATAAATATCCATACACGAGAATCACCCAAGCTAGACTACAACATAGTAGAATATCTAAAAAGATTGAAGTAAAATGTATCGGTCATGGACATGTGTACGATTTCCCAGAAAAACGAATTTATGTTACAAGCCTTGAAGTCATTAGAAACTCCTATAACAGGCACTCACCAAGGGGGAAATCCATCCTCCACAGATCTAAAAAACAAACCAAATTTGAACGCTTGTTCTATAGATAAAAAAGGAAAGCCTTTTGTCCCACCATTCCTTTTAATGTTTGAAGTCTTCAACAAGAACCTCAATAATTGTTTGGTTGACTCAGGGGCATCCTCTAATGTTATGCCATTATCTATATGCAATAAATTAAACACAGACCCTCTCAAAAGTGATAAACATGTGATACAAGTGGACAGAACCCAAGTGAAAGTTATTGAAGAACTCAAGGATGTCATGATCAGAATAGCCACGCACCCTAAATGTGTTCAAGTAATTGACATCATTGTAGTAGATACCAGAAGCTTATGCACTGCTACTTAGTTGAGATTGGTCTAAGAATTTTAATTCTTACTTTAGCACAAACTGGGCTCACCTTTGGTTTCCATTAAAGGGACATGAAAACATGATTAGGATTGATAGGCAAAGGTATCTCAAACATATTGTCACCGATTTAGAATCCGTCAATGAACCCTCGTCGGCAGAATTCCCCGTGCCAGGCAACTACTCCTGCAATTTTGATTTCAATAATTTCTTCCCTCTCTCATCTAATGTTCCTCTTACTCAAAACTCTGAAAAATGAATTTTCAAGAAAACGTATCGACAGTGACAGAATGAAACCTCTTCTGTCAATAACCTCTATTGGAAACCCCACACAAAATAAGGGGAGAGGAAGAAGTTAGTAGGAATGGAGAAGTTGATGATTCTCGCTCGCAAGTATGGACCCTGTACTTTGATGGGTCTAAATCGCAAGAGGCGTTAGGAGCGGGATGTATCCTCATTGATCCAAAGGGGAAACAAAATTTCATGTCCTGCAGACTAGAATTTGAATGCACTATTAACATCGTCGAGTATGAAGCTTTAGTGCAAGGGATAAAGAAAGATATAGACTTAAATGTTAAAGAACTAAAGGTTTTCAAAGACTCTGAAATCATCATTAGGAAAGTAAGGAATACTATACATTGTAACTCTCCCCACCTGAGTAATTATCAATAGGAAGTGCATAGGATAATAGAACATTTTGAATCCTTCAACATTATAGCAATCCCCAGAACAAAGAATACTCTTGTTGATTATCTCGCCATTGTTGCCTCAAGGCTATCCCCTTTAGAAGACTATGAAGCCTCCAGGTTCGTTGTGGAACTTCTCTACAAACCATCGGTTCCAAACAATATTTCTAATTGGAAGGTATTTGAAGGGGATGAATAGATCATAAAATTATCAACCAATCAGGAAAATTTTAAATACCTAGCTATTGATGATGAAGTATTCAAAGAGAAACTAGTAGAAATTGATCCCCATGAACAAAGAGGTGAAACAGATCACTTGACTGACAAACCAAGGTTTCACATGATACCGAAGGGGGTAACCAATTTGGAGAACCTATTTGAATTAAGGGAAAATTTTAAAGGGTCAACAAACACAAAGACAGGGAGTTTCTATCCCATGTATGAGACCATAAATCTAGGAACCCCGGAGAACCCTAAGATTATAAATCTTGGCAAGACAATATCTAAAGAAGAAAGAAAATCTTATCTCAAACTTTTCAGAGAATATCAAGATGTTTTTGAGTGGTCCTACTGAGATCTGAAGACTTATGACACTCGCATCATTCAACACATAATATCATTAAAACCCAAAGTAAAACACTTCCAATAGAAGCTCTAGAAATACCTCCCATCTCTGGAACCCCTCATGTGTCATGAGTTAAATAAATTACTATATGCTAAAATTATATTTCTTGTTAGAAACTCTACCTAGGTAGAAAATTTGGTTTTTGTCAGGAAAAATTATGGGGAGATCTGCCTATGTGTGGATTTCAGAAACCTCAATGGAGCATCAAAAAAGGACAACTATCCAGTCCCATCGATGGAGAAACTCTTGTAGACCGTGTATGGTTCCAAGATTTTCTCCCTGCTGGATGGTTTTTCAGGTTACAACCAAGTTCTAGTTTCAAGGGAAGACCAATTGAAAACTACCTTCTGAAACAAGTGGGGAACCTTTGCTTATAAATGCATTCCCTTCGGGTTAATTAATGCAAGGGAAACCTTCCAAAGGGCCATGGACGTAGATTTTCGGGGACTAATCAACAAATGTGTAGTAGTTTATTTGGATGTCGTGAATTTTTATTCAAAGAATAGAGAAGATCATATCCAACACCTAACCCACATTTTCGAAAGGTGTAGGAAATACGGCATATCTTTAAACCCTAAGAAAACTATCTTTGGTGTCGAGGAAGGGAAACTACTAGGTCATATTATATCTCAAGCAGGAATTTGCATAGACCTAGAACGAATTAAGGCAATAGCTCATCTCCCCTTACCCCACAACAAAAATGCTATGCAATCCTTCTTTGGGAAAATCAATTTTGTAAGGAAGTTCACCCCCAACTTCACTAAAACTATCAAACCCTTATAAAAAATGATCCACAAAGATGTTGAATTTAAGTGGGATGATGAACGAAAAATTGATTTCAACAATATTAGGACTGCAATATCTCAAGCTCCAGTGTTGTGAAGTCCCAACTTTAGAAAATATTTGTTCCTCTATACTTTTTCCTCCGACCAATCGTTAGTTGCAGTATTGACTCAGAAGGATGACGACAACAATGAGGTGTCAGTCTCATTTATGAGCACTAATATCCAAGGGGACAAACTAAATTACCCTACTATAGAAAAACAAGATTATGCAGTTTACAAGGCAATAAAACATTTTAGATATTACATCCTAAAAAATAATACCAAATTCATTGTGCCCCACCCTATATTCTGATCCCTATTCACTCAGTAGGAGATGGGGGAGAAAAGAGGAAACTGGATGGCAGTTGTTCAAGAATTTGATCTAGATATAAAACCTACCAAACTGGTTAAGGGACAGGGATTATGTAAACTGGTCGTTGAATCCCAAGACAAAGTAAATGAAGACCCTGGGTGGGAGAATGAATTAGCGTTATGGTGTAGTGAAGCTTTATATGTTCCCCCAGGGTAGGATTCTTGGTATGGGAAGCTCACTTATCTCTGGCATCAAGGGACTTTTCCAAAAAATCTAAACCCTAAGGAAAGGAGAACTCTCACACTAAAATAGGCACAATATCGCCTCATAAATTCGGTGCTCTTCCGCATGAATTATGAAGGGGTACTTTTGAGATGTCTCCAATGTGAGGACGCAGACAAGGTTTTGAAGGAGATCCACGATGGTCCATAGGTGGAAACTTTGTAGGGAATACCACCACTCACAAGATACTGAGAGTCGACTATTATTGGCCTACTCTATTTAGAGACGCTCACACATATGCTAGAAACTGTAAAACTTGTCAAATGAGTGCAGAGAGGGAAAAGAGAGAAGCCATCCCACTCCAACATGTGGCCATATCCAGACAATTTGAGAAATGGGGGTTATATGTCATAGGATATATCACCCCGAGTTCTTCAAAACAACATAGATACATACTGACTGCTACAGACTATTTCACTAAATGGGCAAAGGCCATCCCTCTGATTCATGTAAATGAAAAGGTGGTGATTGAATTCATAGAACAACAGTTGATCACAAGGTTCAATATGCCTTCCATTCTTGTTTTCGATAATTCCGCTTACTTTTCTTCCACCCTATTAATAGAGTTTTCCCTGGACAAAAGAATCATAATCATATACTCTACGAACTATTATCCACGGGGGAATGGAGTGGCAGAATCAACCAATAAGAACCTAGTGAGGATATTGAAGAAAACAATTGTAGAAAATCAGAGGAATTTGCATAGTTCACTTCATAATTCCTTCTGGGCCAATAGAGTAACACCCAAGGAAGATATAGGGAATTCTCCATACTTTATGGTATATGTACAAGAATTCATTCTCTGGAATGTGCTATATCTTCCAACTCTTCGGCTTTCTTAGGGTTCTAGAGGACAACCCTCATTGGTTATTCAACAGAGAATTGATACCCTCCTCATGCTGGAAGGAGAAAGGGAGAAAGAAAAATAAAATTTCATCACTCATCAACAGATAGTTAAAAGGTTATTTGACAAGCATAAGGCCAGAAAGAAGAATTTTGAGGTAGGAGACTTAGTCCTAAAATGGGATAGAGCAAGTGAACCAAAGGGAAAACATTCAAAGTTTTAGAATCTATGGCTCGGACCTATCTAGGTAGTCGATAAACTTGGGGTAGGCACGTATTGGTTGCAAAATCTGAGGGGGGATATTGACGCCCTCCCAGAGAATGACCAAGCCCTAAAACAATATTTATGTTCAAAAAAAAAATGTGTGTGTGTTTTCATGTTATTGTATTTTAGGTAGGTTGATTGCAGAGTCCTTTATTTCTGTTTTCTTTTGTGTATTATTTTTACGCTTTAAAGTTGTTTTTTGAAAGGCATTGATTGACCTTAATTCATACAGTATAGCGCACTATGTTCTTGATTCATGCTTACATATAACACAAGAAACGTTGGGCAAACTGTGGGTTTTCTTAAAAGAGCTATGTATCTAACCTTTGCAAATAAACAACCTTGGCAAGTGATGAAGTCTCCACTTGGTGGTCTGGTAAAACCTAAAGGGAAAGATGGTAAGCTAGAAAGGACCACATGTACCTTAAGACAGAGATTTAAAAAAAAAAATCGCTTTAACCATTTCATCTTGCAGATAACAGACGTCCTCCTCTCCCACTCACTCAGGGCATCTCTGCCAAAATTAAATCAATTATATCAAATGAGCATGAGGTAGGAGAGGGTATGCAGATAAATCCAATGGGGCTATGGACGCTCACTGGAAGTGGATCAAGGTCTATGACGTTGGGGTGACTCCGCCAAGGCTATGGATGCACAAGGGCAGCAGAGCGACACTGCGGAAAATGAATGATGATAACTAAAGGGCCTGGTGCCAGTGAATTCTTTACTCAAATATTTTCAAAAGGGGGTGTGGGTCATTGTTAAAGGGAATGAAGGTGGAATAAAGGTTCAAACCCCACATGCAGGCCCAGATTCATGAACCGGGGGAATTTCAAATGCAAGGATAGAAGAGACTCTGATAAAAAATAAAAAATAAACCATTTAAGTTCTTAACCAGCTTTTGCATCAGCTAAGCCCAGGGAAGTAACATAGATTCTTCTTTCACCCAAAAAGTCACCATTTGTTGAGCGCTCAACACACCCTAAAATCCTTATGAAATTTTATTACTTTTTGGGTACCACTTGTTTTCTTTTACTATCTAAATCAATTTCACTTTGGGGGGTGGTTTATTTTGTTTTGTTTTCATGACTCTTATTGATCGAAACAGATGTGTTTTAACTTGTTAAAAAAAACCTTGTGTCCAAAAGAACTTGAAATTCCAATTAAGAATCGGTAATTAACATCGTGACTGACACACTTGTGTTTGGTGTCGGAAAAAATACAAGAAAGTAAGGTGGTCACACAGTTTCACTAATCATCAACTGTCGACGCCCCGTCGGCATCGATAGAAGGCGGAGTTGTTTTACGTAAGCTATTCACCACAAAAACCCAGAATATAGTTGATCCCCTCTGGTATCAGAAACATACAGGAAGGATAGACATTGACAAAATCCATAAAAAAAATCGGCGATAGTCAATGACCAATGCGCTTCATTGGGGTCGGGAAAATCTAGAAAGGTCAAGACAATCATTTTGTCTGTGACAATCATATCGTCGATCGTTGATCCCCGATACACTTTGGGCCTCGAGATTTTTTCGAGAGAGTCAATCGGGAATCACTTGGGTAGGTTTATCATCGATCGTGGATCCTTGATACTTTGCGACATCGGCAAGATAGGATGGATTTTTAGAACGTATAGCTTAAAGAAACTCCTTATTCCAATTAACATGAATAAATCAAGATGTCAGTCTCGAGTGCCACATGTCTTTATCATGTAAGAGTGTCGTACGGCCTAGTTTCATCTCAAGTCATCTTAAGGTTTCATGTGCCCTAGTCACACCTCCAAGTCAAATTCACCACATCATCTCTATACGAAATATCAATCGGCGTCAGATATTTTTCCGATCCTGACCCTCAAATTATCAAAACCAGGTTAAACAAGTTGCAGAGGTATGTTTTTCAAGTTTGTCAATTCGTCGGTCATGATTTATATATGCATCCAATTTTCTTGCATAGTCTTTAAACTATGTTCTATATGCAGTTAAGATGTCACCGAGAAATCCAACCACCTGACGCTCATCAAGAGAACCCAAGCTAAAATAAGTTGAAACAGGTGAAGGTTTTTCTCCAGGGACTGCGAGGCAATTGGAGTACGCTCTGAGGGCTGAGCCTGTCATTAAAACATCAACAAAGAAAGATTTTTTACAACCTTTCACCTTTAGTGATATAGAAGCAAGCACCGGATCCAAAGTAATTCTCCCACAGTGGAGGGACCTCTTCAACAGAATCATCCGGGAAGAATACTAGGAGTGCATCCTACACAGTGACCCGGACATAAGGGCGCTCGATGACTAGGTGTTCCTGAACATCCGACGGTCATATTTACAAATGGTGGCCAGCAGAACCTCATTTTTCCCTTGCATAGAGGTTCTAAAATGGCTAATCGACCATACAGACGGGAAGAAGTGCTTGATAAATGATGAGATTGGTGGGTGTGTCATATTTTTCCTCCTGATGGAAGTCCAAAAATACTACAATATCAGGGACCCAAAGGAACTGCTAAACACGGACTTCATGGTGAAGTTCTATGAATTCCATGACACCACCCTATTGATGGCCTCATGGTGGGATGATGGCCTCATGGTGGGAGAACAATAATTTTACCAACTGGAGCAGTGGTTGGTATGGGACGGCTAACCTGAGGGATCCATACATCTATTTGATGCCTCTCATATGTAAATTGTATGGAGAGAAGGAATGATCCAAGTTTTTGGAAGCATGGATGCCCTTGGCATACATGGTGGTGATTTTTGGAAGCATCTTCAATTGGGGAACGATAATTTCTAAACAATTGAGCATCTATGTACAACAATCTCAGACATCAAAATAAGGGGAAGCACCCGCTTTCTACATGGACTCGTACTTGCTCGATGTTATCTGCGCAAGAAATGTCATTTTCGGCATGAATCTAAGATGGCATGTTGTGGAGCTCCCTATTCATGTTTATTTCAGCATACTCTGGGAGAATAGGGGTATTTGACTTCCAAGAAGACACCCTGATGGCACTAGCGACCTGCAAGGACATGGAAATATGGTACGATAAGGCTCACCAAGTAATGGAAAGAATTGATTACATCAGCGCAGTTCAAAAGGGTCGAGACACCGAAGAGAATGGCATTCGGGTGTCGATGGACAGCAGCATAGATCAGATCAGGAAAGCAGTTGAATACTGGGTGAAAATGGCCCAGGAACCTCAACGGGAGATTCAGGAAAAATGGGTTGATTGCAAAAGGAGATGGGTAAATATTAATCAAGAGATGAGAGACATAGGCCTCCCAAAATTTGGCACACCCGAGGAATTTTTCGACTTGCATGTTATAGTCAAGAAACATGTAGAATAAGACTCGGCATGGACTGCAGAGATAGAAAAGGTGGTGAGCATGACGTCGGGTCAAGTACAACAGTTCATGGAGCACCCAATCAAGGCTCAAGCAATATTTCAGAAGTTGAGCATCAAAATAGTCAAGTGTCAGGCATGGGCAGTAGAAATAAAAGAAATCCTTTCGACCCTGATGGACCAACATAGATTCTCATATGCCAACACATGTGAGGAACTTTTCGTCAAATGGTCAAAGTATGAGAAGAGTCATCCACTTCAGTGAAACTTGATGATTCTTAGAAGACAAAGAGATGGAAGTGCCATGTGGCAATGTTTTGTTTTACTTAGCTTGCACTTTTGATAGCTATTTTTAGTTAATGATTCGTTATAAATAAGAGGATTGACCTTTTAGTAGAGGTCAATGGTTTTTGAAAAGACCCTCATTTTTCGAATTGCAAAGAATTATTTCCAAACTACCTTAATGGAGAAGTCATGTTTAGGACCGGAGACAAAAAAAAAAAATTCATCAAAGGCATGTGTGATTGGATTTGAGGAGGAATTCCTTCCGACTTTGTTTCATGAATTAATGTTGTAATGAGTAAGAGTTTTTTAATCTATTGATAAGTTATTTTCTTCAATATTTTTGTAGTTATTTCCTCTAATGATGAAAGCAAATCGTTGTGTTAATGTGTGATCAATGCTAGATCTAAGGAAACTATTTTTCTTTCCATCATTCTATTGTATGTATGTTTTCTTTCGATAACCATATCTCACTCAATAATTGAAATACCAGCAAGTTAATGTATTAATACTAGGCTTGTCACATGTGTGGATATATTTGTATGCATGCTTGAGCACTAGGGTTATCCCAAGCTCAGCCTTCTTTAGTAGTTAAGAAATCCCCCCCCCCCTTTTTTCGACTGGTTTATACCAGCACATATCTTCCAATCAGACCCATCTAACAAAAGAAAAGACAAAAAAGAGAATGTTTAAACTGAAGGAGGAAATTCCATAAGAATATATCATGTCAATCACTACGTAAAGCCCATCGATAAATCGGTTGGATCGAAAGATCTAGAGAACCATTCCACCATTAACACTGCAGAGTCTAATTGGGCCTCGGTGGTGGGTTTGGTTCCTGTTGTTGAGTTAAAGGGATTTAGGACCCCTCAACACTTCCCAGTGCCCCTTTTCCCTGTTCAACAAGAAAGGACCCTGGTGGATGTCTTAATTATGAAACTATGTCAATATCAAGAATGACCTAAGGTCCATATTGTATATTTAATAGAAGTTAACAAGTACATTTGTAAAAATAACCGATGATCCATAAGATTTGTCAGCATGCCTTATCAATAAATATTAATCATTTCCTTGGCCTCGTCTTGCTCCTCCATGGGACCCTCACCCATGTACTTACTAAGAAGTTCATCATGTTTCTTCTTCTCCACAACCATACATTCGATCACTTTCTAATCCAAAAGGAACACATGGGAAACAAACTCTCACTCTCTTTGTTGTTGGTTTCTCATGTCCTACTCTCCCATTTATTTCATTATATCCTCATATTCCTCGAATAGGACCAATTTAATGGCAATGACCTCACCTCTCTTAATCATCATCTTGTCCTCCTTCTAGATAGACTCAATCCTCTACCACTCCCTTAGTGATCTGGACCACGTCTCCTCGTTCACAGGTTGCTTGACTTTCTCCAAGATATCGTTCTCATCATGTGGTCATAATAAATTATGTCAATTTTATTGTAAATCGCATACCTATACCTCATCTTCTTCACCTTTCAAGGATTATAAAATGGCTCTTTAACATTGGGGAGGAATTTCACAACCTCACTTGTACAACTAGTTGTTGGAAGATTGCAACACTGGGATGACAACCATGATATCTTGGAGAAAGTCGAGTGGCCCGTGGAGGAGGAGATGTGGGCCATAGCACTGAGGGAGTGGTAGAGGATCAAGTATATCTAGAGGCAAACAAGTTGACAATCAAGAGAAAGGATGTTGTTTCCATTAAGCCAGTCCTATTTGAGAAAGATGAGGATGTGGTGGAAGAAATCGGAGAGCATGATAAGTGAAACCAACGACAGAGAGAGAAAGAGTTTATTTCCCATGTTCCCCTTCTGGATAAGAAAGAAATTGAGCGCATGGTTTTGGAGAAGAAGAAACATGATGAGTTTCTTAGTAAGTACATGGGTGAGGATCTCATTGAGGACCATACCAAGGCCAAGGCAATGCTTAATATTTAACGATAAGGCATGCTGAAAAATATTATGGATCATCAATTTCTTTTCCAAATGTTCTTATTAAATTCTATTAAAAATACAATATGGAGGTTAGATCATTATTGAGGCTGACACGGTGCTATAATTAAGACATCCACCAGGGTCGTTTTTTGTTGAACAGGTAAAAGGGGCAATAGAAAGCTCTGATCATAGAGATTGGTATTTCTAATTATGCCAAAGTAGGGGCCAAGATGATGAAATTGGAAGGGCACTAAGTTGATGTGCTTGGTGCCACGGGAAAGGGCCCTGGTTACAAATACTTCGGGGATACAAAATTCTTCCCCATCCTCAAAGAGATATTCTATAATACCCCTTGAGGCGAAAAATAGGAGGTGTAGGTATGTGATCTATAAGTAAATTGATGTCAGTTCATATTATGGCCACATAAATGATGAGGAAGGTAGCTTAGAGAAAGTTGAGTGACCCGTAGAGGAGGCAATACGAGGCAGAGCATTGAGGAAGTGGCAGAGGATCAAGTCCATGAGATAAATTATGAGAGGCACTGAAGAGTGACCTATGCTTTTTCCTCTGCAAAGAAAAACCTCCACAAAATTTGACTATGGAGGTTTTCATATTTAGTTTATGAATTAAATTGTTTTTCTTTTGGTTGCTATTGTTGTTGTTGTTGTTATTGCATTCGGTGTCGTTGACATATTTGATTCACATA
>ML789070.1:44549-62293 GCA_009831015.1 Picea engelmannii | reverse complement strand
AACTTTAAAAACAAGAGACTAGCATTTTCATCAAACTTTTCTTTAGTCTCACATGCCTAGTTTTGGATTAGTCAACAACCCTAACTTGAAGTAATCATAACTTTGAACCTGTAATGTATAAATATATGAAAATTATATACAATGTTCTTCAGTGTGTTTAATTCAATTCCTCCAATTTCCACTACTTGGAACCTCTCATAAAATGAGTTATAGCAAAAATGGCATACCTTGCTGAATTTTGGCTTATTCTAGAGAGTGACCTTGTAGAGCGATCCCCACACAAAATGTTTGAAGAAATGATCTGAAATTGTTACAAAAAATACTATAGACTGTAAAATAACCAAGACATTTGGTCTCATTGAATTGGGATCTGTTATGAATAAGTTATGACGTTTTTACCCGAAACACCTGATTTTGACTAGTTTCAGGATTGTCCACAAACCCTATTTTCCACGAAGTGTAACTCCCAAAATAAAACAACCCACAAGCTGAATTTTTTACCACAGATACTTGGATATGTTATAGTGAAAAACGGTCAGATGACCTGTAAATAACATACCTTAGAAAGCACCATCAAAAGAATTTATCCTTCCTTGCATTTCAGCCGTCTTTTCTTCACCTTCACTCAGAATTCCAATTTAGATATCCTTGGTTACCTCAGACACATATAGATATTCAATATTATCAAGTGTGATTCAAATGAGAGAGCCTTGCCTCTTATTTATACTCTCCAAGTAGCTTTCTTAAAAACATCTTCTAGGTCATTTGGCCCACTTTCCTTATTTTAGGGTTGGGTCCACTTCTAATTTCTCCATTAAAATTATAATTGAAATAATTTATTTTGTATTCACTTTGAATTATAATACATGCATCACTTCACTTTATTATTTACCTTTTAAAATCTCTTAAACCACTTTGACTACTTTGACCTTTTGGGGCTTCTAGATTACATATGAGGGTCCTCCAACTTCGTAAGGCCATAACTCTCAAACCATGAGGAGTTATGTGGCATTCTACATACCACCAGAAATGGCATGACATGTACTATCCATATATAGTAGTATTATCTGAAAATATATCATAACTCATACCATTACCCATCAAACAAACTTGGGTCCATTACCCAAACCTGGGGTCTCCAACTTCCCATGGCCATAACTCTCTAACCGTGAGGAATTATGTGACGTTCCACATACCACCGGAAATGACATGACAAGAACTATCCATATGGGATATTTTCTCTGACAAATTCACTTTCCTTCATCTCATTATTCCACAATTAAGCATGGGTTATCTTACTCCACAAAGTGTCTTCACATGAGGGCTTTCACCATAAGGGAACCACTTTGGAGTTCATCCATATTTACTTCTTATCAACCATGACAAAACAATAATGAGTCATATTTACATCAAACAATATTGGGTCCATTACCCAAACCTTTGTGCTGCAGGAATTTCTTCAAGGGTTGACATCAATTACAACCAACCTTAATCAATAGGAGGTCATTAAAAAGTACATTTCTAAATTTCTTGAGGCTCACTTTTACAAGCTCTAAGTCTGTAATAAAGTTTGCCTAACATTTGGTTTGGTTTTTCCTTCAAAAAACTTGAATCTCAGGTTTCGGTGGCTAAGCGCATTTTCAAAAGGGCTTCTAAGCCATCGAAATCCTAGCTTTCAGCGACTTAAATGCAAAATTCAGGGCTATCTTAGCCACCGAAAGCACAGGAACTTGGAAATGGTTACAGCACTGACAGTCTTGGAGTATTGATTATGCTATAGTTACGGGGGAACTTTTGTTGAGGTTTCAACACACAGTACAGGGTTCACGTGATGGTGAAATCAATAATATTAGAACTAATCTTTGAAGCCTCTATTTCACAAATTGTTGCTCCTATTCAACTAGCATTTAAATCCAAAATATACCTTGGCCTGGCTCTGTCAAGATTGCGGTTGATATTCCTATGTTAATTGAACCATGTGTTTTATATGCTCTATTTCCTTATGTGCTTGAAGGAACATGTGCCAGATTTGGTACATTCGGTTGTGGTAAAACTATCATTACTCTTGCCAACAAAGGTATATCTCATCATAGTTGTTGTAGACAAGAAAGCATGATCAAAAGGTGTTGAATCAAATCAGGTGTTATTTGGTTTTGAAACAAATACATACTAAAGAGATACAACACTGATTTCTGCAACTTATTTGAAGCAGCCTTGAAGATCAAGAAGCTGAGAGGAAACATATTTTTGCAATTTTGAAATCTATTTTCAAAACAGATCTTTCGGTGGCTTAGGCAGGATTTCACAACTGCCCTTAGCCACCGAAATCATATCTTTCGGTGGCTTACAAGGTAGAAATTTTGGCTCCTTAGCCACCGAAAGCGCAGAAAAATGCCAATTGCTCTTCTTTTTGCTCAGATCGATTATTTTTTGATCCAGATGCATCGAGGGTGGTTTATAATTATAGATAATAATTAAAGGGATACAGAACATCATCCCTTTTCAGCTTTTGAGGTAGATGATGAGGCAAGAAGACTAAGTGGTCTTTCTATTTTTGGGTAAAAATGCACAGATTTTGGTCAAAAGGTCAAAATTCGGCTTGGTTGAGTGTTTTTAGGAAATATGGTCAAATATATTATCAAATATCATCCATGAGTGCAGGTGGCACTTCATTTGATCAATATAAATATTTTAGGGATCAATTCCTAAAATGTATGAATATGACTAGATTTGGAAATCTGGATTTTCCTGTTTTAGTCACATTCTTGGGAGACAGATCCTGATTAGATGGAAGAGTATTTTTTGAAACTAAGGATTTTTTTCATAATAATGGACTGATATTCAATAACCTCTCTTAGTTTCCCAAGATATATTTTTATTTTTGAAATATAGGTCAATCTTTGAGCACCATATTTCCAGAAATTAAATACTTTGTTTTTTCTGTTTTAGTCATTGTCTTTGAGGACAGATCCTAATGAGATGGAAGAGTATTTTTAGAAACTGAAGGAGTTGTTTCATAAGAACTGTTTGATATTCAATAACCTCTCTCATTTTCCCAAGATCTATTTGTATTTGGAGGATATACGTGAATCTTGGAGAAACATATTTCCAGAAATTTCTATCTTTTCCAACCACTTCACAAATTTGAATTTGTGATAGATATCTTTCACAAACTAAAGATAGAAGAAGTGGTTATTAGATCCATATTTTGAGGATCTCAAATAAGTTTTAAAGGCTATATAATCCTATTTATTTTATATTGTAAAAATGGGGGTCGACTATGGGGACTTGACCACTACTATTGTATTCTTCGGACTTTTTGAATATATATCAGACATACGCTTCTTTTGCCATCTCTGTTCAGACTTTCATATTCTCTCTTATCCTACTTGTATCTGAATAATATGTTCATTGTTTATTGTTTACCTAATGTATGATAACTGTCAATTTGTCATTACATTGATAAACATATAATCTGCAAGTACTTCACTTATTTTATCTAGCCATTCATATGTACTTTGTGTATATGTTTATGATAGTACTATAGGTATTCTCCATACTTTGATTGTTTATTAAACCTTCTGAACACCTTTGGTTGAAAGCCTTATCTTTATAAAAGTATTCGTATATGTCTAGAGTGTGTGAGATTTGATTGAGTCATCCATCTCGATCCATTTGATTAAAACATTGCAAGATTAGTTAAGTTACCAAGCATCTCTGAGATACAACCTAGGAGAGTTTCCTGGAGTGATAACATGTGATACAAAGTCTAGGGTATGTAGGATCTTAACTGCAAAGGATTTTCAAGTAATATATCTATTTGATATACCAGAGGATTTACAAAATAGTGCTCGTACAATATTTCATGATTCTAATTAAGGAGGATAAACTATACCATTAGCCATACTACTTGATTCCCTAGTATGCAAGAGTGATCTCCCCAAGTATTATTCTCAATGTACTATAGTGACAAAATGGATGATAAATTTATGTGAAAAAGGTTTTAGAGGTTGATGTTTGGACAACATCAGGAAGATATTCTCTTAGATTAATAATTAATAATATAATTATTGATCATTAAATACTATATATAATAAGTAAATGATAATAATAAATAGTTATTGATTATCCAAGGGACACATCCTTTCATGAATGCTCACCATATGTTATTCATAAATGGAACACTCATCATTGTAATAATAAAAAATATCGATCATATCTCACATAGAAAAACAGCATGGTATCAAAGCGGGACTGGGATTGACTCCCTCACAGGAGGGCCCATGAAAATGAGAGTAGATTAAAGTGTTGGGAGTGTTAAATTTATGGGGTTGTTACAATATCTATGTACAACACATTTAATTTTTACTCCTACCTGAATTATAGAAAGAATTCCATAAATTATGGTGGGCAGTAATTTCTAGTAAAAATGTCTAATTACTCTAAATATGAGGAATGTACTGCATATTTACTTCTACCTATATTTATGCAAAGAATTGCATGAATTATGGAGTAACAATTTAACAAAGTCAAATAATATGTGGATGGATTATAACCAAATTAATCTTTGGGTAGTTACGCGAGGTATTCTCCAACTACTTATAAGAAATAAAATTAATTTTAAATTTAATTTTCAAAGAGACGTGTCTTTTTGGATCAATCTAATATTACTATAAAAAGACACTTGAAATATGCAGCAATAGACACACATATTTTTTCTCTCTCACACGTGGGAAGTGATCTAAGGAAGAGACCGAAGTTTCTAAGTAGTTGAAATTTTCTGAGTTACTTAGTGGTGTTCTAGAGTTTACTAAAGTAATATCCTATATCAACATGGTTAGACATATGACATCGAGTATATGATGGATGTGTGTTGGTAGCCATATGAAATCGAGTATATGATGGATGTTTGTTGGCCATAGTAGAAGACATATCATTTGGAGGTTCATTGCATATAGTTGTGCACAAGATAAATTGATCTCATCTAGGAGATGCTTTTTGTTGTTCGTGCTTCTCGTTTCAGGCAAGTCACAAGTAATAGCTCTGAGAATGAGACATAATGATGATCGCATGAGGTAAACATGGAGGGAAATACCTTCCAACATGATATCAAGGAGATACATTTCTAGACATGATGCTCAGAGACAAAAATTATCTAGGAGAAATGTACTTCCCAGGATGGGACCATGCCAAATGGCAGAGATAGTTCTAGTGACCATGGATACAGCTATTCAAAACCGACTATAAAAAAATTGTGGTGATATATCCAAGTAGAGGAGGTTGTACTACATCCAGAGGGATCAGAGATTGAGTTACTACCAGAGAATGAGGAAGAGATACCTTTGGTGTCAGAGGGAGAAAATAAAAAGGAGGAGTCGCCTCCAACTCTATAGGGAGTGTTGATGTTTGAGGAAACATCATGAGACATTCTCCCTGGAGGGTCCTATGTTGAATAGTAGGGGGGAACGTAGACTTCATCCTAATGTGCCTCAGAAGGTGAGATGAAAGAACCAAGACATTGGTTTCACAAGGAAACCTTGATATGTCTTGTGAGACATTGGTTCCATGAGGGAACCTCGATATGTCTTGTGAGACATTGGTTCCATGAGGGAACATAGATATGTCTTAAACATTGGTTTCATGAGGAAACCGTTATATGTCAAATATGGTCCAATATGACATTACCTTCTAGAGGGAAAAAGTTGATCCTATTGATCAAATTGATCATGTTGATCTTGTAGATCTAGTTAATGTTCCAGGAGATATTGCAATAGGTCGGAAGAGACCTGCATGGGCTCGTCGAACTCTGCAGGAGGCATAATGACATGAAACTCCTCATGGTACCTTCTAAGTGAGAAAGAGACCTCAGAGATATTCATGCTATGTCATAGCTATGATCCACATCATTCATTTTTTAGCCTTTCGGTTATGAGGAGAAAACTAGTGCTCAAGTATGGAGAGATGTCATGATGGAGGAGTATCAGTCCATCATGAAGACTGATGTGTGGGATATTGTTTCGAGACATAAGGGGAAGTCTATAATGACTTCCAAATGGATCTATAAGATCAAATACACAGTTGATGAGAGCATCAAGAGGCAAAAAATGATATTTGTTGCTAGAGGATTCTCTCATGTAGAGGGAACAGATTATGTGGAGATATTTTCTCATGTTGCTCGATACACTTCTATCTGAATGATTATTTCCCTTGTAGCATCCATGGGTTGGAGACTACATCAAATGGATATGAAGACAGTATTTCTCAATGGAGAGATTGAGCAAGAAGTATACATCGAGCATCCAGATGGTTTCATGATACATGAGAAGGAGTATCGTGCGTGCAGGTTGAACAAGACCTTGTATGGACTCAAGCATGCACCTCGAGCTTGGTATGAGAGGATTGATGGGTACCTGATGAGTTTGGGCTTCAGTAAAAAAAAAATGTTGTTGATCCCAACCTGTACTGCAATATTGTTAATGGCGAGTCCCTAATTTTGGTCCTCTATGTTGATGATTTATTCCTCACTGGTTCAGAGATCCTTATTGTTGAATGCAAGTATCCATTGGCCTATGAGTTTTTGATGAAGGACCTTGGTATGATGCACTACTTCTTGGAACTAGAAGTGTGGCATAGAACTGATGATATCTTCCTGAGTTAGGGGAAGTACACAGTTGAGATATTAAAGAAGTTTGGGATGTTGAACTAGAAGCCCGTGGCTACACCAATGGTGATGATCTGAAGAAACTAAGTGTGTCTTACTTTGATTCTGATGAAATTGATCAGATTCTGTACAAACAGTTGATCGTATCATTGATGTATCTGGTTAACACCATACCAGATATTTTCTATGTAGTGAGTACACTTAGCCAATTTATGAGTTAGCAGAGATAGACACAGTGGATTGTTTTGAAGCATGTGCTGAGATACCTACAAGGCACAATTGGACATGGTATGAGATATACTTCCAATATTAACATGATATTGCAGGGATATACTAACTCTGATTGGGAAGGGAACACAATGGATAGAAAGGGAACCGTTGGGTATTGTTTCACTTTGGGATCTGCCATGGTTTCCTGGTGTAGCAGAAAACAGAATTTTGTGGCTTTGAGCACAGCAGAAGCAGAGTACATTGCATTAAGTATGGTAGTCCATCAAGTAGTGTGGATTTGCAAGCTCCTTGAATATTTATCTGAACATGTGTTGGATTCCACCGTTATTCATTATGGTAACCAAATTTGTGTGAAGATCTCAGATAATCCAGTATTTCATGAAAAATCGAACCACATTGATATCAAGTACCATTACATTCGAGACATGGTGCAGAGGAAGGCCATATTAGTGCAGTAACTTCCTACAGATGAGAAGGTTATTGATGTTCTTACCAAACCATGTTGAAGTTCAAGTACTTCTGTGATAGACTTGGCGTGGCATAGAATGCCTCCCTCGTTGAGAGGGAGTGTTGATGTCTGTAGATTCTTGAGACATTCTCCAACTTGTACTCCTCTGTGACTGATTTGATTTGATCTGTGAGGACACTTATCTAATAAGGGATAAGTGGGACACTTATCCGAGAAGGGATAAGTGGGTTTGGGCTTATCCAAGAAGGGATAAGTGAGTTGATTTGTAAGGACACTTATCTGAGAAGGCATAGCCCAATGTCCCTTATGGAGAGCACATGAGGAAACGTCCCATGTGGAGAGCACATGAGGACATGTCAAGTGAGTTGACCTTGACGTCACACACTATGGGGAGTTAACCCCAGTGTTTCTAGAGGGAGTAGCCTCTAGAAGTCCACATGGTAGTGCCATGTGTGGCATACATTCTCCAAATCGTACTCCTCTATGAACTGAGTTAATTTGATCTGTGAGGAAACTTATCCGAGAAGGGATAACTGTGTTTGGTATTATAGCCCAAAGTCCCATGTGGAGAGCACATGAGGACATGTCCATTATGGAGAGCACATGAGGAAATGTCAAGGGAGTTGACCTTGTGGTCACACACTATGGGGAGTTGACCCCGAGTGTTCCTAGAGGGAGTAGCCTCTATAACTCCACATGGGAGTGCCATGTGTGATAGACCTTTTGCTACTATGGTGGTTGTGTACCACTGGCATATATTGTGTGTCTTTGGATAGTATTTGTGTGATACTAGTTGATTACAAAGTAATCAGTGGACTACTAGATGAATACATCATGGAAAGATACCTCCCTACATAAAAGGCAGTGTTGATATTCTAGCATTGGGCAAACCTTCTTTTAGACTAGGATACAGACCAAGGGAGATAGGATACATTTATCATAAAGGTGCACTTTTGGTAAATGGGCCCAAGCATAGTCCTTCCTTGATCATTACAAGGAATAATATGGACTCGAGGTGCTTTCCATGTGTCATTTAAAATCAGACCGACATTCACTCACAGGTGTGTACCTGTGGTGACTGATCTCGGTGTGGTATTTTTCCTAGTCATGGTGATTTGAAAAGGAATGATAAAGACTCAAGATGCTATATGCTATTACAAGTGGACTGAGAGTGAGCATGATCTCATAGAGAGTCAATTGGCTCAGAGGGAGAGTCGCAAAAGGAGTTTCCCCTTAGTTCAAGTGGGAGAGAGACGTCTCCCATAACTGACAGACAAGTGTCATGAGTCTAGGGTGAAGTTTGTATACTTCATAGACAAGCTTAGAATGATGAAGAATGTATCCCTCTTTGAGAGGGAGTGTTGATGTTTGGAGAGCATCGCAAAGATATTATCTTAGATTAATAATTAATAATATATTTATTGATTATTAAATACTATATATAATAAGTAAATGATAAAAATAAATAGTTATTGATTATCCAAGGGATGCATCCTTTCATGGATGGTCGCCATATGTTATCTATATATGGAACACTCATCATTGTAATTATAAAAAATATCGATCATATCTCACATAGAAAAGAAACATTTAGATGTGGCTAAGGAGCCTATGATATACTTGAGGGTATCTAGAATATCAAATATGTATAAGATTATGTCTAATGTGGCATTACTCGCTAGGTTCCAATAAAAGTGTATGAGGGAATCCAAGTAGGTGACTTCACTTGTATTCCTTTCATGTATGCTTACCAACCATAGTTTTATCCATTAAACAATAGAGCATTGTGTTTAAATACATCAGAAAACATGTCTCTATTCTAAAAAAAATCTCTAAAAATTGGGCATATGCTAGCAGAGAAAAGAGTTTCGATACCACTTATAGTGTACTTAATTGGAAAAAACAATAAATTATGAAGAATATTAGAAGAAATGTAAACTGCATAAAAAAAAATAGAATAAACAAGAGTATTGAACCTGCAGAATATAAACTCTTATATTGATAATATAGAAAGACAACAATGTTCACGGGCCTCTTTGAGGGGCAAACCTCTAAATGAGCATATCTCCAATATAATGAAAATACTTGCAAAACATTACATAACTTCCTACATCTATGATTAGTTTCTTAATAACCAAACCCTAACTGCTTGTGTCTCCATCATTAATGAGTCCCAACTACCTAATGGAACTAATTTAAGAAAGATGACATTTTTAAAATTGAGTACCCACACACCAACTACCTAATGGGTCTTATTCAAAGATAGCCTTGGAAATTAATTAATCCACTCCTAAGTACCCCTAAATAGGGAGGTTAGAGTAGAAACCTAATGAATAAAGTCAAACTAATTTCAATCATTTATGGATGGAGGGTATTGGATGTGTTTCTAGTTAAACTAAGACTGAAAATATGAATGGAGAAATATAATGTTGTTGAGTGTCAAAATGGAAGACAAGGTCTAAGGAATACATATATTGAAGGTTCTCTAAAAGTAATCAAGTGTATGCTCCAAATATTTACTCTCCATCACCAATCTATGGTTTTGAAATTGATTTTGCAAATTTAGATGTTCTATGTATCTCACAAATTCCATGTTGTGGATTGGTAGGTGAACACGCATAAATGCATTCATGAGAAAACATAGTTGCTTGCACTTATTTTCAATAATTGTCTTATCATTTGGTAAGATAATGAATGGTTATATGCCACCAAAGGATGATGCTTGATGGATAGGTGTGATGTATTTTAGTCTGCTTGATGATAGATGATGCTTGATGGATGGACATTACAACTTTCACAAGGATGCTAGAATTCCACCAAAAGGATGACAGAGCATAATTATTATCTTTATATTGGCACGTGAAGGGGATGAAACCCTCCCAATCACAATGCTAAATCATGTGCTAGCTAACCCTTCAAGTACATTGAAGGAAAACATGATGTAATAATGAATGAATATATCCTAATATGAAGCATGAGGTCTAACCTATATAAATCATACACCATCTAGAAGGATTGTACTCAATAAAGGGGTCATAATTGACCTCATATGTATCAGTAAAAGACACCAAAATACCACATCATCCTCCAATGTTAGAGCATGACACTTAATAACTTTCTAACTTGCACATATAATCCTCATCCTGCCAATGTAAATTTAGTCAAGCATACGTAAATAATATGTCATTAACTCTCATAAGGAACCATAAGTCCACACTATGCTTGAGACAAGGTAACACATCGCTAATAACCATGAGCAATGTGGAATTTGGTGCAATTCATTTGAAAACCAACCAAATATGGACACCAACTATAAATTACCCACATGCAATTGGTCATGAACCCATCGAGTGCATCAGCCTGAACTACAAGTATAAAACTTAACACACATACAACAAAGTTACCAACTTAATCTGAACTCTAAAGAGTTCTCGGTTTTTAGGGGTCACATTTTTTACCTCATTTTGAAAAGTTCTGCTACAGGTAGCACCACCCCCCACCCCCGAGGTTGTTTTTTGATATTTTAAATCTTCTTATTCATAATGTATCCACGTTTTTTTAAATGCTTATTTTTTCAATTGTTTAAAAAAAAAAAAATCATTGTTTTTTCAATGGTGTTTTTAATAATTTTTCCATGTTTTTTCAATGTTAAAAATGTTGTATACCATTTAATTTTTTGGAATTAAGATTTTTCATATAATTATGTCTCCATAATTAATTTATGGTGCCATACTTTTTAAATATAGTGTAAAATATTATTTTTAACACATTTTTTACCTTTATTTCAATACATAGGAAATAAGTGTAGCTAAATAACACTATTTTAAAATATTTGGCAAAACAAAATACATTTTAAATCCATATACAATAATAAATATATACATTTTGGAAGCTATCCGCTTAAAATAACATGTCAAATAAATCATTTCTATGGACATAATTGAAAAAAAAAAAAAAAACATTTTTTTCTATAATTTAATACATTTGAAGCAAAAGAATGACAATATTTAAGGTCATTTCCCTAGTATATCGATTCACATACAAATAAAAGTAAAAGGAAAATAATAAAAAAGATTCATCATGAAACAACAATAGATACATATTCATTCTTATTTTAAAATCTGAAAGTCAAGACATTACAATTATAGCTCATCAAAAATTTGCAAAATTGAGCATCGTTCTCAAGGGCATCTTAAAAATAATCAAGAATAACATATATTTCAAATTCATCATTCTCAAGAGACACGTAATCATTTTCTTGGACATCATTATGTGCTTCCATTATGTCATTTTGATCTTGCATTGGGTCTTTGATATCCGCAAGTTCTCCAAAGTGATCATTTCCAATCAATCATCCTAATGGTAATTGAGGTTCCTTTGACATTTTTTCCACCTTTGATTCATTAAAATATCCTTTCCTCAAGCCAACTTTGTTCATTTCATCTGGAAGAGATAGAATAACATTAATTCTTTGCTGAATAAAACCGCACTGTAGTGTCACCACTTTCAATGGCTATGCAATTTCTTCATTTTTGTAAGCAGGGCGTTGGTGTTGTACCTAATCACCAAATACAAAACAAATGATTAAGTTGAATAATGAAAAAAATATATATATTAAAAATAATAAAAATTCAAGTATGATTTCATAAACTTTATAGCATAAGTCTTACTTGAACCCGAGAACAAATCTAAAATCCAATCTCATTCATTTGAAAATGTATCTATAATATAATTAATTAGTGCTTGCGGTTTTCGATAAATGTTAACAATCTCTCCTTTCACATCCTTTTCCTGATATGTTAGCTTTCTAACCACAACATTGTAAACCGATAAACTACTAGGCTTTGTTGATGTTTGGACAACATCGAGAATACATTCTTCTATATATATATATATATATAATACAACGTATAAATATACTTAGTAAATAAATAGTTACTTATTATCCAAGTGACACATCCTTTCATATATATATATATATATATAATACAACGTATAAATATACTTAGTAAATAAATAGTTACTTATTATCCAAGTGACACATCCTTTCATGGATGGTCACCGTATGTTTTATATATATGAAACTCTCATCATTGTAATAACATCAATTTAATATAAGCATTTTCTATTGTACTCGTGTCTCTGTGCAAGGTTATTCTTCTTGTGATCTTGGTTATTACTGCTGCTATTGTTCATGGTTTATGCTTCAGTTCAAGTAAATTTATAAAGTAACTGAATGTAATTGAACAACATTAAAATCCAACATGGTATCAGAGCAGCGTTCTTGAAAGAAGACTATTGCACATGCATTGACCTTCTACAGCAACTCGTTGTACCTTTCCTGCAATTCATTGTTTTGTTGCAATTGCAACTCAGGCTAAAATTTATGCACTCTTCCAACAACCATGGTGAACCGTATTTTGGTGGAAGATAGGCTTGATGGAACAACCAACTTCAATTCTTGGAAATCTAGATTGCTCATCACTCTAGAAGAGAGTGAACTAATGAAGTGTGTTGAAGAAGTTGTACCAGAATCAGCTGATGATGCAAAAAAAATCACAATGGAGGAATAATGGTGCAAAAGCTAGAAAAATCATCATCTATTCTGTGAGAGACCATTTAATCCCTCATATCTCCAACTTGAAGATAGCTAAGTAGATGTATGACGCCTTGAAGAAGTTGTTTGAGAGTAACAACACCAACAGAACACTTGTCTTGAGACATCAACTTCAAAATCTCAAGATGACGAAGTCTGATACAGTTGCCACCTTCTTCATGAATATTTTAGAGACCAGAGGTCAATTGGGTTCTATTCGTGAAATCATCTCTGATAGAGAACTTGTCATGATTACCCTTAATGGTCTTCCAAGCCATTGGGAGCCATTCATTCAAAGTATCAGTGGGTGATCCAAATTGTCCAAGTTTGATCGTTTATGGGCAAATTGTACTCAAGAGTAGACTAGACTTGTAGCTAGAGGCATGCAATGTTCCCATCATGATGAAAATCAATCCCTTTCCACTCATGCAAGGAAAATCAAAGGAAAAAGAAGAGGTTTCAGAAAAACATTTCAAGGAAGGAAGTCAGCACCAACTTTTGAGCACAAAAAGAAGGACATGTCAAAGGTTCGGTGCTTCAGATGTGACAAGTATGGTCACTATGCGAAAAAATTCCCTACATGGAAGAAAGGAAAACAACATGCTTCCACTGCTAATGTTTATTTAGAACCACCTCATAGGAAGACAAGGAATGCAAGCATGAACGATGAAGATTTCTTCTTCATTTCATCCCTCTCAAGTATGGTTCCTACTAGTAATGATGTTTGGTTGATTGACAGTGGTGATTCCAGACATATGACTGGATACAGAGAGCACCTTGCATATCTAGTAGAGAAAGAATCTCGTTTGCATGTTGTACTTGGTGATGATGTGAGATACACTGTGAAGGGAGTTGGATCCACCTCCTTACAATTGGATTCTGGCACCCCACTCTATTTGAGCGTTGTATTATTTGTACCTAGGATGAGAAGGAACCTTGTCTCTATTTCATCCTTAGAGAACAAAGGCTACAAGGTTTCTTTCTCTTATGGAAAATTTCTTGCATGGAACAAGAACTCTAGTATGGATTATGCCCGGGTGATTGGTGTTCAAGAGGAAAGATTATACAGATTGATTTTTCGACCAGTTCAGGCCCTAATACATGATTCTATTAGTTTGAGTGAACTATGGCATAGGAGACTTTCTCATTTACATTATAGATCTCTTCCCGCTCTAGGGAAGATGGTGACAAGCCTTCCAAAGATCCATGTTGAACACGATGGCATTTACAGAGGTTGTGCTCTTGGAAAGAATGCCAAGAGGTCCTTTCTGAGAAGCGACAGTAGATCCAAGGGGATCTTAGACTTGGTTCATACAGATTTATGTGGACCCATGATAGTTGCTTCCTTAAGTGGATACCTATACTATGTGATCTTCATTGATGAACACTCTCAAAAGACTTGGATTTACTTATTGAAGACCAAGGATGGAGTCCTTGCTAGATTTCAGGAGTACAAAGCACAGGTTGAAAACCTGACTGGAAAGAAGATTAAAGTGTTGAGATCAGATAATGGAGGAGAATACATCTCCCAGGATTTCAGTGATTTCTGCATTGAGGCAGGGATCAAGAGGGAGTACAATGTTCCTTACAACCCTCAACAAAATGGGGTTGCAAAGAGGAAGAACGGATCTATTATCGAGGAAGTCAAGACAATGATTCATGATCAACATTTACCTATGTTTTTGTGGGCAAAAGCATCAATGACTACAGTGTATGTTCATAACAAAAGTCCTCATAAGACTATAAGGAACAAGACTCCAGAGGAGGCCTTCACCAGAGTGAAGCCTGAGGTTGGGCACTTCAGGATATTTGGGTGTCCAGTATACGTTCATATACCCAAAGAGAAAAGGACCAAGCTAGACCCTTCAGGAAGAAAGGGTACATTTGTGGGGTACACTGAGTCTTCGAAGGCATACCGGATCTACATCCCTGGTCAGAGACAAATTGAGGTGATCAGAGAGGTTACCTTTGAGGAGGAGGTAGCCTTCATGAGATATAGAGGATATCACATGGATATTGATAGTGAGAAAGAAGAAGATATGGTTCATTCTCCCCCTCACCCTCCAACAATTCAAAGGGAGACAGTTCAGCCTATTGATCCCATTCATCCTGTACCTCCAGTTGATGTTCCAAGAGATATTGTAGTAGGTTATAAGAGACCTACATGGGCTCATCAGACTCTGTAGGAGGCAGAAGGACATGCAGCTCCTCATGGTACCTTCCGAGAGAGCAAGAGACCTCAGAGATATTCATGATATACCTCATCTATGAGCCACATCATTGATTCTGAGCCTTCATGTTATGAGGAGGCATCTAGTCAACCAGCATGGAGAGATGCCATGATGGAGGAGTATCAATCCATCATGAAGAATAATGTGTGGTATATTGTTTCGAGACCTGAAAGGAAGTCTGTAGTGACTTCCAAATGGGTCTATAAGATCAAACATATAGTTGATGGAAGCATCGAGAAGCACAAAGCAAGATTTGTTGCTAGAGGATTCTCTTAGGTGGAGGGAATAGATTATGAGGAGACATTTTCTCTTGTTTCTCGATACACTTCTATCCGGATGATTATTTCCCTCGCAGCATCCATGGGTTGGAAACTACATCAGATGGATGTGAAGACAGCCTTTCTCAATGGAGAGATTGAGGAAGAAATATACATCGAGCAACCAGATGGTTTCGTCATACATGAGAAGGAGTCTCATGTGTGTAGGTTGAAGAAGGCCCTGTATGGACTCAATCAGGAACCTCGAGCTTGGTATGTGAGGATTGATGGACACTTGATGAGTTTGGGATTCAGCAAAAGTGTTGTTGATCCCAACCTGTACTACAATACTGTTAACGGTGAGGCCTTGATTTTGGTCCTCTAAGTTGATGATTTATTCCTCATCGGTACAAAGAGCCTTATTATTGAATGCAAGTATGCATTGGCCTCTGAGTTTGAGATGAAGGACCTTGGTATGATGCATTAATTCTTGGGACTAGAAGTGTGGCAAAGAACTGATGAGATCTTCCTATGTCAAGGGAAGTACACAGTTGAGATATTGAAAAAGTTTGGGATGCTAAACTATAAACCCATGGCTACACCAATGGTGATGAATCTGAAGAAACTATGTGTGTCTTCTTCTGATTCCAACGAGATTGATCTGACCCCGTACAGACAATTGATTGGATCATTGATGTATCTTGTTAACACCAGACCAGATATTTGCTATGCAGTGAGTGCACTTAGCCAATTTATGAGCCAACCTAAACAAACACAATGGATTGTTGTGAAGCATGTGTTGAGATACCTGTGAGGAACAATTGGACATGGTCTAAGATATACTTCTAGTATTGAAATGATATTGCAGGGATATACTGACTCTGATTGGGCAGGGAGGGCAGTAGACAAGAAGAGCACCTTTGGGTGTTGCTTCACTTTGGGATCTGCCATGGTTTCCTAGTGTAGCAGGAAACAAAATTTTATGGCCTTGAGTACTGCATAAGCAGAGTACATTGCATTAAGTGTGGAAGTCTATGAAGCAGTGTGGATTCACAAGATCCTTGCAGATTTATTTGGACATGTGCTAGATTCCACCATTATTCATTGTGATAACCAGAGTTGTGTGAAGCTCTCAAATAATCCATTGTTTCATGACAAATCGAAACACATTGAGATCAAGTACCATTACATCCAAGACATGGTGCAGAGGAAGGTCGTATTGGTGCAATACCTTCCTACAAATGAGAAAGTTGTTGATGTTCTTACCAAACCCCTTACCAAGATGAAGTTCGAGTACTTCCATGATAGAATTGGTGTGGCAGAGAATGTCTCCCTCACTAAAAGGGAGTGTTAATGTTTGCAGCTTCCTAAAACATTCTTCGGATCATACTCCTTTGTGACTGAAGTGAATTGATCTGTGATGACACTTATCCGAGAAGGGATAAGTGGGTTTGGGCTTATATCCCAACGTCCCATGTGGAGAGCACAAGAGGACATGTCAAGGGAATTGACTCTTGACATCACACACTATGGGAGTTGACCCTAGTGTTTTTAGAGGGTGTAGCCTCTAGAAGGTGCCATGTGTGACAAACATTCTCTGGATTGTACTCCTCTATGAATTGAGTTGAGTTGATCTATGAGGACACTTATTCAAGAAGGGATAAGTGGGACACTTATTCGAGAAGGGATAAGTGCATTTGGTCTTATAACCCAACATCCCATGTGGAGAGCACATGAGGACATGTCAAGGGAGTTGATCCTTGACATCACACATTATGGGAGTTGACCATAGTGTTTCTAGAGGGTGTAGCCTCTAGAAGTCCACATGGAAGTGCCATGTGTGGAAAACCTTTTGCTACTATGGTGGTTGTGTACTACTGACAAAGACTGTGTGTCTCTGGACAGTAGTTGTGTACTACTATGGAAAGATACTTCCCTAGCTAAGAGGGAGTGTTGATGTTTCAGCATCGGGCATAACTTCTCCTAGATTGGGCTGCAAACCAAGGGAGATAGGATTCATTTATCATAAAGGTGCACTTGTGATAAATGGGCCTAGACGTAGTCCTTCCTTGATCATGACAAGGAATAATATGGACTTGAGGTGCTTGAGATGTTTTCCAAGTGTCATCTAGCATCATGCTAACATTCACTCATGGGGGTGTACCTATGATGAACAACCTTGGTTGAGAATGTCTCCCTCGTTGAGAGGGAGTGTTGATGTTTGGACAACATCGGGAATACATTCTTCCAAATATATATATATATATATATATATATATATATATATATATATATAATA
>ML789070.1:8011-25359 GCA_009831015.1 Picea engelmannii | reverse complement strand
TATGGCGGCCATATCTTGCAAGTCTTGATCACCCAAGCATAGGTATGCCTGCCTTGGGTTTTGGAATATGTCATGATATTTGTTGGATGTTTGTGTGCAGCTTTCGTCAGGTTCTCCGAGTCTATACCCTTGCTTGAATGTCTACAAAGTATTGCAGTCATCAATTCATATCTTCTAACTTCATACTTTGGGGGGCATTCTGTTACACCTCAAAATTGCTAAGTGTCGCATTGTCCCTGTCAATCGTCGTAAGTGTCGCATCTTCCCTACAGCTTTCGCAAGTGTCGAAAGTTGATCACTAGTGTCGCAAACGATGTTCAGACATGATGCCATGATAAGGACACTAAGGAGGCACTTATGACACCTCACATGACTGATTTGGGAGAAGGAAACTGGTTTACTGGAATCAAATAGCTCTTGACACCTGAAAGAGACCCTGAAATAGTGGTTTGGAGGGGGAACGCTCCCCTAATACAACTTCAGAAGCGCTGGCGCTCCTCTACCATGATTCAAGAAGCGTTATAACGCCCTTCAGGCCCTTCTGGAGGAGCGTTGGCGCTTTCCCAAGGCACATCAGGAGTGCTACAACGCTCTGATACCCCTTTTGGGGGAGCGCTCCCTATTCTGGGTCAATTGTTAGCCCATTGAGTCGAATGAGGAGGAGATCATTCGAGATTAGAAGGCAGTTGTGCTTGAATTCTTGGTTTCATCAAAAGATCCCTGATCCAAGGAGATGGTTCCTAACTGGTTCTAAACATAACTCAAGAGGTTAGGCCCCTCCCAACCTATATAAACAGGCTCTATGATGGTGGAAAGGGGGAAGAACTGAACATATGAAACTTATGATCTTGGAGGAAACTGACAGTCAGCCAAAGGAGAGTGATCAGTGAAGCTTTTGTTACCCAGGTTGTGGATCTTTCAGGCAAGGGTTAGATGAAGAGGACTTGACGAAGCTGTCGCATTCGCATCTACGATTGTAAGTACCGCTGTCATTATTCTCATTAATATGACACGCTTGGCCTGTTTCTTTCTAGTTTGTGTCTGATATCACATGAACTTATCATTTATTGATAGATATTTTTTCAATCTAATGTCAATAGAGTAGGAAGTGGTCGTATCTAGTTTTGTCCACAGATCTCAGCAAGGAGCGAAAGGATTGGAGCTCAACTCGGAGCGTGCAGGGACAAACGTCGATTGAAAGGTACTTCTGTTATCCTCTTTTCTCGTGCATTAGTTTAGATAGATTTGAAAGGAAGTCAGTGTCCACGTTAATCATTTTTCTGTCTAGGGTTAAGGTCAAGCCTTAGAGGTGATCTACCTGTCCGCAGGGAGATTTTCCTACAACAATTTCCTCTTGTATTCTCATATACACTTTGTGACTAAATAAAAAAATAAAAATTTTATAATGATATCTATAACACAATACTCAGAACATTGATATATTAAACTGAAAAAATTAATTTTATAATCCTAACATAAATAAGAAATAACTCAACAAAATTACTTTTTAAATTAATCACACATTTATTCCATTGATAATTCACTCGACCTTACATGTGATAATATAGCTATGATAAGCGTCTCATCCTTCACTCCTTGTATTATTCTCCAAGGTGTTATAGTCATATCTTCTGGCAGATTCTTGATTTCATGGCTTGTCTTACTTGTGCTACATATTAAGGGTTTAGCCTTCTTAACCCTCTAATTTTTTATACCATTTTTTTCTCATAGGCTGAATATCTCATCTACCAAATCCCATACTTTTCCAGTTCTAAATCACAATTGAAAATAGCTATCCACAGCTTTGAATGCATCACTTCCTTTGTGATTTTTCTCTTTTACATTTTCCTCATCAATTGGGAAGACTATTTCCATACAACATTTCTTATGAAACTTAGCATCAACATTTGATCTCTCCCCACCACATATTTCAGAAAAATCATTATGGATAAATCTCACCCTTTGAATTAAATTCATAGACATCCTATACTTATTATATATGTTATGACCCCATGACAATAACTTTACTTCTACATATGTTAAACTAACATAAATTATACATTTTATTGTCTCAAAGAGAGGGTTATTGGGATACTCTTGCATCAATTCTCTTCTAGCATTTACAGAATGATTTCTTCTAATCACTTAATATTTATAGTCAAAACATGTTGATCTATAAAATTCATCCCTACTAGGAACTTCCATTGGGTCAACAAGAACTAGATAGTCAACCACATGTGCATATGGATTGTACCTAATTAATGATTTCAAGTTGTGAATATGTAAGTGATGCGGTTTTCTAATTTGATATTTTTCTTTCCATTATGTGGTTTTATAAAGTTGCTTCACCTTCAACTAAAATGTATGGCTATCATCAACTAAGTTTGTCATTCTCAATTGATTTTGAATGACATTTTGTATTGTTTCATAATACCATCCTCTAGATCAGCACCTGGTGTTACTATTTCTATGCTACATTTAAGACTTTAATTATGATATTCAAGTATAACCATGACTTCTTCATCAACAACAACATCTAATTTCCTACTATTGTGATTTAAATGGGTTTCATCTAAATCAACTATCTCTTCATAATCAATAGGAATGGAATCATCCCTGGACATCGCTATTTTTTGTTTCTCTTGCCTATTTTTCTTGCGAAGAGTGATAACCTCATTGGAACTAATATCAACAACATCTTCATTTGGAGTTTCCACATCTTCAAATGTAACCCTTCTAGGCTTTCTAGAATGAGTACTTTCCTCTCTTTTTTCTTGTTCTTGTGTGTCTACTCTTGCAGCTTCAACCTTTGTTACTTTTTTTTTTTTCTTTCCTTCCTTCTTGTGTCTTATCGATATGAAAATCATTGATGACTTCCATGATATTTTTCTTTGTATAGTAAATCCCCACCAACATATGTGAAATTCGCATAGCAAAATCCTGAAAAATAAGATATAACATTTATGTGTTAAAGAAGATTTTAAAATCATCATGATACTTATAATAATACATGATACAAAAATAAGAATAAACAAACTTACATTACCTCTCTCAATGTCTTCAACGATAGATGCACATAATTCTCTAAAACATGCATCCATATTATACATGTTCAATTTGAAACAATATATAATCTTGATATAAGTCCTGGCTTGTTTCACGAGTGCATAAAAAATATCTTTTTCTGGAACCAAAGATACATCTCATAAAAAGCCAAGTTCCTGATAATTTTCTTTCACATGTTCAAACTCAGCACAATAAAAATATTATTTTTCTCCATTGTTGTCTTGTTTGTCTTTAACAAACCAAAAATGTTGCATTATATTTTCACCTTCGACAAATTTCCACTCTCTAACATTCTTGTCATACAATTGGTCTATATTGATGGACAATTGGATAGTTGGTTTTCATTGATGTCAACCCTTGCAGATTGATTTTGTAGATTGACTTCAACCCTTAGAGAATGATTTCAACACTTAGATATTTATTTCAACCCTTGAGTATGTCTGGTAGCACATTCTAGAAGCCCCAAATATATGGACAAGATAGTTAGACAGTTGGTTTAGCCGGTTGGATGTGATGGGTATAATTAGAGAAGTCTCCAAAGTGGTCCCCTTATGGTGTAGATCTAAGCATGGCCCTCACGGGAAGATTCTTTCAATAATTCTTCAAGAAACCCCTAGGTGTGGTTATGGAACCCAAGTTTGGTTGAGGAACAATGTAATGGAGATCATTAAATTTGTAGGTAAGACTATTCTAGATGGATAGTACATGTCATGATGTTTCTAGTGATATCTAGTACGTCACACAGTTCCTCACGGTTGAGGAGATATGGTTTAGTGAAGTTGGAGAACCCTCATGAGGTGTCTAGAAGCCCCTAGAAGGTCAAAGAAGTCAAACTATTCTAGAAGCTTCTAGAAGAAGTTGACCAGTAAAAATGGTTGCAACTAAGATTTAATCATGGGTTAAGTTGTTGCAATAAGAAAATGATTAAAAATAAATTAGTTTCAACTAGAAGTGGAGAGTTTACTATTTATGGATAAAGTGGTTGTAAGGGGACAAAGTGGTTAGAAGTGAGTTAGCCCTGAAAGAAGGAAGTTGGTTAGAAGATAACCCCTAGAGGAAGCTAACTAGAGAGTATAAATAAGAGATCAAGGATCTATTATCATGATCTATTAATTGAGCGTGTTGAATATCCATTATTTTGTGTAAGGTTTATTGCAGATACTCATTGATACATTTGAAGTTACGCAAGTCTGAGGTAGAAAAGGAAGAGTGATAGCGAAAGTGTCGGAGTTGCAGAGTTTCAGAAAACCCTAGTTATTTGAAGTTGTACGCAGGATGTAGAAGGCTAGGTCACGTACATACGCGGGCCACAGAAGGCCAAGCCACATACATACGTGGGCTAAAAGAGGGCAGGTCGCATATATATGAAAAGTCCATGAAAACCTAAGTTGATATTGGTGCGAGGTCCCTGAAGTCTGAAGCAAATTCTCATATCAACATTCTACATGTTTAGATCATCTATAGAAGTTCTGGTATGGTTACATGTTTGTTTTAATGATCACTTTTTCTTATGGTATGGTGAATTATTGAGGCATTCTTGGTATGGTTGTTGTGATACTTGGATATGGTATATGTTGGTTCGTTGGATGAGTGACGAACACTCTTATGTATGGTATAGTTTTGATATGGTTGGGGATATATATGGTGTATGATGATGTATGCATGAGGGACATGCATAGGTTTTCGGATGATACAAATATGCATATGGTTAATGATGGCATAGCTTGGTCAGTGACGGGTTGGAGGTTGATGTGACAGAGGCGGCAAAGGCCTGAAGGGCCAGAAGTTTCGGAGTTCCATAAAATTGGAAACCCTAGTTTTATGAAGGTGTATGCAGGTTGACAGAGAACAGGTCGCATATATATGTGTGTTGTAGTATAGACAGGTCACGTACATATACGTGTTCGAATATAGAAAGGTAGTGTATCTGTTGACATATTATTTTATGTCTACAAGTTGGATCTTGTACTTCAGGGTTGGATTCCTCACATCTCAGTTGGTGTTGAATCTGCAAGCTAGGTTTTGTATTGAAAGCTGGTACTCTCTTGGAGTTGATTCTCTTTTCAGTTGGTGTTGATAAACCCCAGAGATTGTAGTCTCATGTAAACACATAATACAAAAATCTTACACATATATATGGTGTTCTTTGTGATGGTTTATTGTTCTATATTATTGATGAATATTGTTATATGCAAGTATCTAATTGTGAATGAATAATAATGTTTGAAGTGATTTCTAACTAAAGGATGAAAGAGTTGTAAAAATATCCCTACACTAATTCACCCCTACCCTCTTAGTGTGGTCGGTGTTTCCAAAAATTATTCATTTCCCTTGAGAGCTCAGGTGTTGTACCTTGAACAAATGTGTTATCAATTTGTCGCCTAGCATTAATGGAGGCCCTAGTTGCAATTTTGGATGCCACTGTTGCAGGTCTTGATCTAGATACATTCATAGATATTTTATTTCCTGCCATTTTTCCTATATGAAAAATTTTAAAAATAAATTATGTCTTTATAATAATGATGGGAAAATGTTTACATTATAATAAAAAAGAATAAAATCATCTATAAAATTTGAATTTAAAAAATATATATATGCTTGACTCGTGGGGGTACTGGGGGCAATATCAGGAACAAGTCTTGGCCTACGAGGGCACTAGAGGAGATGTCTGACATCACCTCTAATTCCCTTGTAGCACAGTACTTGGTCCCGCATGGAGGGGCATCACCCCCACTAACCCCCATGGGCCAGAACTAAAAACAATTATTGAAAAATAATAAAACTGTAAAATATCTTTTATTGTTTTTTAAGTAAGAATTCTATATATTACCTTTCATGGAGAAAAGTTATAGTATCATCAGTGATAGCAGGTATTTTCTTGAGTTGAATTTCCCCAAGGGGAAACCAATTCAGCCTAGCTTTGTCTCTGAATTCAGTATTTAAAATAAACACAGTTTTCTAAATTGCCCCACGGGGAAACCGATTAGACCAGATCCTCCATTAAAACTATATGACAAAACAAAAAGAAACTATGTAGAGTGATAAAAAAAAAATTAACTATGTTGAGCTTCCAAAAGACTGAAACATTTAACACAGTAAAACAAGCACGATGACACCTGCAAATATGGATCTCCTTAAGGATGCGTGTTTGTCTCTACCATGGTAGTCGTATGGGTCGTTGGGGCAAGAATCAGCTCTGAAGTAGCTGGGGCATATGTTTCCTATCTTGGAGTATGCAGTGAGTGGAGAAATGTACCCAGCAGAGTTTCAATTTTCTCTGGTCGTTGGTCCAATTACTCCATCCGAAAGCGAAGGTCCTCCACGTCTTGTCTAACTGCAAATACCAAATCATGTAGTATCGTCGCCGCTCTTCTGATTCCAACACAAGAATCACACTCTAAGATCGGACGCTCGTCCACATGAGGCACTTCCAATTGAGTGTGCAGTTGCTCTGGGTCCATGTGAAGCGCTTCCAATTGAGCATGGAGTTGCTCAGGGTCCACATGAGACACTTCCAAATGAGCATGCAGCTCCTCCACCTGTGTAGGGAGATCCTCTCGGGATGGTACAGGATCTAAAGGTGGTGAGGGGGTGGAGGGATACGGGATCACTGGGATGACCAAGGCATGTTGAGAAGACAAGGACATATTTGGAATTGGGCCTGGAGCATAACCTAGAGAATTTCCTCGAAGGTCAAACCGCTCCATGCGACATGCCCATGGAGAGGAAAAAGGTGGGAGACCACTCTGGTTTGGAAAGGATTGTACAGATGAAGGGGGTGAGGAGCTAGGCGATGATTGAGGACAGGAAGATGTCGGTAGAAAATGGCCACCTTGTTTTGGGACCAGAGAAGTCTTCACTTTGGCTTCTCGCGAATCCTAGGCATGGTGAACTGTGGAAGAAGGTGAGGTGGAGATGATAAAAGGTAGGCAAGAGTGAACAACAAGTAGGTTGGTAGAGAAAAAACACAGAGGATAGGAGATACAGAATGGTGTGAAGGTCATCGGCGGGGAAATCCATAAAAGGAGAGTTAGAGTAGGATTTCCCATGTGCAGTGAGGTGAAATTTTTCAACAATCCTCCATTGCTCAGACGAAAGCACCAGAGGGGACGCACTCGTAGAATCAAGGTGATGAAGTTGTAGTAATGAAGGTGACGGAGTAGCATCGAGGGGGAATTAAATGGAGGGGAGGGCGGCGGGCGCTGGTCACGTGGTCTATGGAGAGGTGGAAGTCGTCGTCGTCTCCCATCGACGCATGGGCCTTGCTGACACCCTATCCAGGGGAACTGTAAAATAATTATAAAAAATACACTAAAAAAAATCATTATTTCTTCTTAAAATACTACAAATTTTGCTAAAATTTCTTCCAAAAAGGTCTAAAATTATTTTAAAAGTTGTGATTTCTTTAGAAAAAAATATTAAAAATCTCATATATTTTAGGTTTCTCGATGATTTTCAGATAAAAAACCTCATATAATTCAAAGTTTATCTTATTTAAAACAAAAATTGGCAAATGGTAAGAATTAAAAAAAAAATACTAACCTTTGAAATTCTAGATTCTCCTTGAATGTCTCCTTGATGTTTCTCTCTTGTAGATTGCTCCAAACAATTTAAAAAATGTTGCCCAATATTTAACGTGATGTAAAAAGAAAAATAAGAGTGTGTATATATAACAAATATTATATGAATTGTCCATTGGATGTAGCTTGGGTGGTTGGGATGAATGGTTGTTATCCTCCCCACCTAAGTTCAATTCCTTGTAAGTGACATGTGATGCCCTTAAAAATAGTGAATTAATAGAGTAAAATTTTTATTTAGTTTTTAATGGAAAATATTAGAGGGAAACAATTTGGGGGGGGGATTTTGGAGGGAATATTTTGGGGGGGGATTTTGGAGGGAAAAGTGAATTCTACAAGTTATAAGATTGTCATTGGGAGGGTGAGAATTTGTATCATTCTATGTTCTTAGTGAGAAGTGATGGCTTCATCAGATAAAGAAGATTTTATTTCTGAGACATCAACATATTGTTTGCATACCTCTTCTTTTGGGACTAGCAAATGTGATGGGAATACTTGTAATGTAAATGAGGAGTCATATTTTTCACCTAGTCAGATGTTTGATCATAGTGCATGCAATGATATTCAACATGTTCATCAGGAAAGTCCTAAATCTAAGGAATTTGAAGGCACTAATGATAAAGAGGAGGAATACGATGGCAGTCGATTTGTTCATCCGTTTAATAATATTGAAAGATATTCAAAATCTAGGTCCAAGTGGAGACTTTGATTGCAGTTTAAATGATTGGGATGATAATTTTCCTCCAAGTGAGGATTTTCAAGGTACTGATGAGGATGATGAAGATTTTCCTCCAAGTGAGGATTTTCAAGGAAATAATGAGGATGATGAATAATTTCCCTCAAATGGGAATTTTAAAAGTAGTGAAGATGATTATGCCAATGGTGGACACTCTTTCCCGAGTGAGGAATTTAAAGGCAACAATGTTGATGGTGATGATTTTCCTCCAAGTGAGGATTTCCAAGGTACTGATGAGGATGACGAATATTTTACTCCAAGTGAGGATTTTCAAGGCACTAATGAGGATGATGAATAATTTCCCTCAAGTGGAGATTTTAAAATTAGTGAAGATGATTATTCCAATGGTGGACACTTTTCCCCGAGTGAGGAATTTAAAGGCAACAATGTTGATGATGATGATTTTCCTCCAAGTGAGAATTTTCAAGGTACTGATGAGGATGACATAGATTTTACTCCAAGTGAGGTTTTTCAAGACACTAATGAGAATGGTGAATAATTTCCCTCAAGTGGGGATTTTAAAAGTATTGAAGATGATTATGCTAATGGTGGACACTCTTTTCCAAGTGGGTAATTTAAAGGAACCAATGGTGATGATGATGATTTTCCTCCAAGTGAAGATTTACAAGGTACTGACGAGTATGATGAAGATTTTCCTCTAAGTGAGGATTTTTAAGGCACTAAGGAGGATGATGAAGAATTTCCCTCAAGTGAGGATTTTAAAAATAGTGAAGATGATTATGTTGCTAGTGGACAATTTTTTCCAAGTGGGCAATTGTCAATTTTCACATGCAACTCTATGTGACTAATTTTTCAAATCTGAAAATTACTTCCTAGTGAACTAACAATAAAACCTTAGTTGTTATCACTAAACAATTTTACACTAAAAATATATGCAGTAGAAACAACAATATTAGAGATGAATCATCAATACACAAGAGACACAAAATTCATGTTTTGTAACCTTGTTAATTTCAGAAATCTTGAGGGAAAAACTAGCCGTCCCAGCCAATATAATATCACCAAATCTGAGGACAACATTGTCCTACAATAACCATACAAATAAGAAGACCAAACCTCAACAAATCCCTGGAAATTTCCTTTGTCCATAAATCTGTTGCAGACCACTTGTATGGCCTACTGACGTCACTTGTTAACCTATATGAACCTGCTTCTGCCCAAAAAAATATGTACATGATTCACCTTACTCCAACCTACATACATACTCGATTGTGCCCACTACAACCTGTGTATACGTGATTCACCTTCCTACAACATGCGTACATGTGTGGTTCACCTTCCTGCATCCTATGTACAAGTACAGAAAACTCAGCTTCCTTCGCACGTGCATCCTTCCTTACTTTCCACATTTTATCTAGAAACCCTAGACCAGATAGCCTAGGTGTAGAAATCTCCTTGCCACTATTTCCATACTCCCTAGCATAAGTGTTTACTCACTTATGTTAACTCCATGCTGCCACAATGATTAAATGTCACAATGACTTCTCTCCTTTATATTCAAGTCTAATGAGTGAGTTTAGGATCCCTTCCTAAACTCAAAAATTTATTAGAATATTATATTCATGTTTGTGGGTGTGGCACCCTATCACAAGCCCACAAATCCCATCAACTTTCCCATGAATCCATAGCCTCATTTTGGGTCCTATTTCATTGAAACAAAAGGCTATTCTGGTGCCAACAAATATTCTCATATGTTTGACACCTTGGCCTCTTGTGGGAATACCTCCTGAAGCCACAAAATAAACACTCCCTCTTAGCGAGGAAGGTATTCTCCACCACTCCTAGTTTTTTCCTGAATTATAAAAACTTCCCCTTTACTAGGGGTTTGGTAAGAATATATGCAATTTACTCGTCTGTGGAAATGTGTTGGAGCTTCATTGCTCCCTTTTGTACTATGTCTCTGATGAAGTGATATATGATTTCAATGTGTTTTGACATGTCATGAAACACTGGATTCTCTGAGAACTTGAAACAACTTTGATTGTCGCAGTGACTCGTGGCGGGCTCAAACTCTTTCCCAAATAATCCTACAAGAAGCTTGTGAAGCCGAATAGCTTCACAACTTTCCAAATTTTTTTCCATATACTCTGCCTTTTTTTATCTAAGTGCCATGGAATCTTGTTTCTTGTTGTACCAAGAAACTACTAATGATACCAAGTTGAAACAACCAACAGAAGTGCTCCTCCTATCAACTGCACTACCTTACCAATCTGACTCTGAAAATCCATGCAACCTCACTTTGTCACCTCCGACATATCTCATACCAAATCCAACTGTAACCCAAATATATTTGAGCACATGTGTTATTTCTACCCAATGCACCTGCCTCAGCTCAACCATGAATTGACTCAAGTTATTAACATCAAAATATATATATGGTATGGTATTAACCATATACATTAATGACCCAATCAACTATCTATACATTGTGGGATCCACCAAGTTTGAATATGAATCCACCAGTGCATTTAGTTTGGTGTTCATAGGTGTGGTAATACACTTACAGTCCATCATCCCAAATCTCTTCAATATCTCAACAGCATACTTCCCCTGTCTGAGGAAGATATTTCCTGTCTTTTTCCACACCTCTAATCCCAAGAAGTAATATGTTAATCCAATATCCTTCATCTCTAACTCTAAGGCCAATTCCCTTTTTCACCTGGTAATGAGTTTCCCATCCCCTATGAGAAACAAATCATCAACATATAACACTAATATGAGAGGATCCTTACCAACTTGTAGAAGATATAGTTTGGGGTCTGCATCACTCTTGGTGAAGCCCAAACTTTGAAAATACACATCAATTCTTGAATACCATGCCCTAGGTTCCTGCTTGAGTCCATACAATGCCTTCTTCAATCTGCATATATCCTCCCATGCACCTAAAATCCTTGAGGTTTATATATGTATACCTCCTCCTCAATCACATCATTGAGAAACATTGTCTTCACATCCATCTGATGAATCTTCCACTTCATAATTGAGGCGAGAGAAATAACCATCTTGATAGAAGTATACCTAGCCACTGGAGAAAAAGTCTCCCCATATTCTACTCCCTCTTTATGGGAGAACCCGCTTGCTATGAACCTTTCCTTATACTTCTTGATACTACCATCTGTAGTATGCTTGATCTTGTAGATCCACTTGGAATTAACTACTGACTTCCCATTTGGTCTCAGAACTATATCCCATATGTCATTCTTCATGATGGATTGGTACTCCTCTATCATGGCATCCTTCCAAACATGTTTTCCTATTGCTTCCTCAAAACTGGAAGGCTTAGAATCAATTATATTTCTCATAGGAGCCACATATGAGCCAAATCTCTCCAGAGGTATTCTCTCTCTACGAGTTTCTTTGGGGGTTGTATTTCCATCGACAGCCTTCAAGGTCTCTTGAATCCATCTAGGTCTCATGTTCGGAGGATCCACTAGATCCACAAACTCCTTTGAATCCTCCTCATGAAATGAGGGTTGCTCCTCTGTAGTGAATGGGACTATACTCTCCTTAGCCTTTGGAGCCTCCTCCTCCTCACTACATGTTGTGATATCAAGGGACCTCCTGAAATCCAAGTCTTCCTCAAACCTGACATCCTGACTAACCACAACTTCATCCTTGGTATTTATGAAAAAAATCTATGTCCTCTTGGAATAATCATCAATAAAGGTCACATAATATCCGCAACCACTTGTGGATGGAACTGACATCGGTCCACACACATTTGAATGTACCAGATCCAATATCTCCTAGGACCTACTATCATTGCTTGGAAAAGAAACCTTGGCATTACTTCCAAGTTCACAACCTATGCATACTCCCCGATGTCGAGTTACAAAATCTGGAAGACTTGTAACCATTTTCCTCAATATTGGTAGTGTTTTGTGATGTCATTGTCCCAATCTCCTATGCCAAAGCTCGTATATATTGTCATTGTCATGCACCAGGGTCTAAGCTAGTTGACCTGTCATCTTGTAGAGCCTACCATCACGAGTCCCAATGACTTCTATTGAGTCGAGATTCAATACCTTTAGCCAAGAAATAACATTCCCATCAATGAATATCATTGTATACCCTTTGTCCTCCATGGAAGAGATAGAGAGTAGATTCTTCTTCAGTCTAAGTACATGCAACACTTCACTCATCTTGAGAGGCTTTCAAGACTTCAGTTGAAATGAAGATGTTCTAAATCCCTTGACTGCATACTTGGAATTATCTCCAAGTTCCTCTTGCAATCGTGAGTTCTTCTCTGTTAGACTAGTGAGTGGTTTATGTGACGTTGTCATATGAAGAGAAACTACACTATCCACTAACCAAGTCTCCATGGTGACCTACCCAGAACAAGAACAAGACTCCTCCTAGTGTTGTAGTCAAAATGTGTCTCAGAATGATCCCCTTCTCTTTAGATCCCAAGCTTTGATACCATGTCAATTGTCACATGCAACTGTATGTGACTAACTTTCAGATCTGAAAATTGCTTCCTAGTGAACTAACAGTAAAACCCTAGTTGTTATCACTAAACAATTTTACACTGAAAATATATGCAGTGGAAACAACAAGATCAGAGATGAATCATCAATACACAAGAGACACAAAATTCTTATTTTGTAACCTTGTTAATTTCATAAATCTTGAGGGAAAAACTATCCCTCCCATCCAATACAATATCACCAAATATAAGGACAACCTTGTCCTCCAATAACCATACAAATTAGAAAACCAAAACTCAACAAATCCATGGAAATTTCCTTTATCCACAAATCTATTACAAACCACCTGTACGGACCTGCTTATACCCAGAAAACTATGTATGTGATTCACCTTACTCCAACCCACGTACATACACGATTGTGCCCACTGCAACCTGCGTAAATGTGATTCACCTTCCTACAACCTGCGTACATACGTGGTTCACCTTTCTGCAACCCACATACAAGTACAGAAAAATCGGCTTCCTTCGCATGTGAATTATTCCTCACTTTCCACATTTGATCCAAAAACCATAGACTAGATCACCTAGGTGCATAAGTCTCATTGCCACAATTTCCATACTCCCTAGCACAAGTGTTTACTCACTTATGCTAACTCCCTGATGCCACAATGATTAAATGTCACAATTACTTCTCTCCTTTATATACAAGTCTAATGAGTGAGTTTAGGATCCTTTCCTAACCTCAACAATTAATTATAATATTTTATTCCTCTTTGTGGGTGTGACACCCTATCACAAACCCATAAAGCCCATCAACTTTTCCATGAGGCCCTAGCCTCATTCTAGGGTCAATTTCAATGAAACAAAAAGTTAATATATTGCCAATGAACATTCCCACATGCCTGACACCTTGGCCTCTTGTGGGAATACCTCTCGAAGCTACAAAATCAACAATAATTTAAAGGCACCAATGGTGATGATGAATATTTTCCTCTAGGTGAGGATTTTCAAGATATCGATGATGATGATGAAAATTTTCCTCCAAGTGAGAATTTTCAAGGCAATATTGAGGATGATGAATAATTCCCCTAAAATGGGATTTTAAAAGTAGTGAAGATGATTATGTAGATGGTGGACATTTTTTTATAGGTGGGAAATTCAAAGGCGCCAATGGTGATGATGATACTTTTCCTCCAAATGAATATTTTAGAGGCACTGATAATGGTTTTGTTGATGATGAAGACATTATTGTTAAAGAAGAATTTAATGGCATTGATAGTCTTAAGGGTGATGATGATTTTCCTTCAAGCGAATATTTTCATGGAAGATCCAATGACATTGGTGAGGACAGTAATCATTTTTCAGTGAGTTTGATATTTATCGTATCAACAAGATTATAAATGAAAATGATGATGGACCTAGGAATGAAGATCATGTTCTCAATCATTCAAGTACAACAAATCAAGGTGATCGACATTCTCTTGTCCAGTCTCCTCACAATGTTGTGTATGATATTCCTCCTATTGATGAGGAAATTCCTTCTAATGAGGATGATGAAATAGTGGAGACATTGCAAAGAAGCATTGTGTCTAGGCCCAGTACTAGACCTTTTTATATCAATCTAAATCATTCTAGTTATACAATGTCTAGGAAATAATTTCTCACTAAATCAATTTCCATAAGTGATTTGATTTCAAGTGAATGTTGTCAAAAGAATTGTTTGAAAAGTATGGACTACATGTATGCCTTGAATAAAAGAAAGACATTATTTTCAATGAATAAGAGAATGCAAAATTCATCTTTAGTGGGGTGCATGATATACACCAAGACAGGATATGATTATCACAGTGAGAATCTTTTACTTTGCAGAAAGGATTTCAAAAAAAATCACTCAATTGGTAACCTTCGTCTATCAAGAATCCTAACAAGATTAGAAAAAAATCCTTCATTTTATTCAAAGGTACATCATGGACGAGAGAGTGGTCAATTAAAAAACACTACATTGTCATGGATTCATGACTTATTTTCCAAACATGGAGAGTGTTAGCACTGAAAGTCACACTTTGACTGCTAAAGTGTAAACTCAGCACCCATCAAAATGTAAAAGATAATTCTTTGGTTTGAATAGGTGGATCAAAAATATGAGAAAGAAAGGGAGAGGGAAGCAAACTGTAGATCAATAGGCTACACCATTGGGCAATGGAGTCACACAAAAACGCTGAAGTTAGAAGGCAATTGAAAAGCATATCAGAAAAATGGATCATAAGATGGCATATGGAAGAAAGGATAAGTTAACATAAAGTAGATCATCCATTAAACAAATATCCTCTCTGCAAAACGGATTAGAAATCTACTTGAATAAATACAATGAGTTATAGGCAATTACAACGAACCCTTTGTTGTTCAAGAATCTATAAATCAAATACAACCATTGATCCTTAAAAGCTACAATTCATTCAAGCAAGATAGAAATGAAGATGGATAACTAAGAGAACACAATCTGATATAAAAAATCTCATGAATCTTCAATATTAGGAATATTTACATGATAAAAATGCCCTTGGGCTTACAAATGAACACACACAGGGAAATTGCCTACTCCTACTCTCTCCAGCCTCTCTTGGCTCATGAATCCAACCCTTCTCCAAGAGCTCTCTCCTTCATTAAATAGAAAATAGCATCCAAATATCCTTAAGAGGTTTAATCTCATCTCTTTCATTGGATTCTAATCCTTGGAGATAGGTGGCAACAATCAAAAAGACAAAAATCAACAAACTGCTAATTTTCAGGAAATTGTTGGAAGTCATTAATAAATTGTTTCCACCTCACTACATGAGGTCTTTAATGGAGCTAAGACTTGGATGTAGGTGTCCCTTGACATCTAACTGATCCATGAGAAGTCATTCAAACCCTTCTTGACAGGTGGCAGCCTCCCAACAAGGCGAATATCCAACAACTATGAAAAACAGAGAGTTGGCAACACATTCCACAACGCACTAGTGTTTTAATTGTTTCTCTCAAATGCCAAATTGGGTCTAGCTGAAATTTGGTCAACAAGTCAAAAAGGATATCATTCTTCTCCACAAAACATTTCATAGAAAACCACTTCGTCGTTTTGGTTTTATGATCAAATCTCTAATAGTAGCTCCTATAGGAAATTTTGTAGCACCACTCCTAAAACAACTCTGCAGATTTCATAGCACCACTCCTAAAACAAATCTACAAATTTCGTAGCACCTTTTTTGTGTCTAATATCTCTCTAACCATAACATGTTTTGCAAAACTGAGAGATTTTTTTGTTATTTGGTATGTTATGAACAAAAACCTCCTCCAGTTTTAATAAATACCTTCTCATTTGTTCATAATCCAAGTTTTAAGTTAGTCACTCAAAAATTGCAGAAGCACAACGTCCAAAACTGCAGAAGTGTTGCGCTAGTTCAAGGTTGTTTCTAGCCAACTTTTAGGAGTCCAATTTGAATTCTGGAAACTAAGTCAAGTATCCCCATGTGTCTACTTTCCAATGAACCATCAAACTCGATAAAATATCAATGGGAAGGCCTTCAAAAACTGAATTTTCCAACCTTACTCAAAAGCATCGTGTCGTGGGTCGCACTGCGCAGAAGGGTCACACTGCTCCCAAAATGAAACAAAACCCTCGTTTTTTCACAAATTTTTCTCTTTTTGAGTTTGCAAGATGGTGTTGATGGTGTAATTTGGGTAGTAGGCTGACTATCATAAGACAAAAAGACATTTATGGATGGTGATGAGATGGTGATGACCAGGCATAATATAGGAAGTAGTAACGACACCTAGACATGACTCAAGGGTCATTTGACAGACAAGACATGTAAAATTTTATTTGTGAAATATAAACATTTGACCCAACAATAACTTGAAATCTTGCATTTGATCATTGGCAACAATTTGGAGCTAATAAAATCTCATGAGACTCGATGAAGGACTTGAAGGCTCAATGGAAGAATACAAATTGTAATAATAAGCAAATATCCTTAGGAATGCTTGACGAATCAAGCATGAGTTCAATGGAGACACTTAAATTTTTACCAATACATTTTGAACACTAACAGAGAGTGTATGCCAGATAAAGACACAATACATATTCCAGATAATTTCTCAAGGAGAGAAATCTACAACTTATACAAAGAATGTGTTGAAGGTGTTGAAGGAAATGGTAATTTTATTACATATGCATATTTTACAAGCATATGGAAGAAACAATTCAACGATGTCTTTATTCCTAAGAAGTCAAGGATGGGGATTTGTAGTATATGTGCTACTCTTAAATCAATAAGAGATAAATATGAAGGGGTAGAAAGAGGTACGTATTTGCAATTTTGTTTTTTTTAATTGGATAGTTATCAACTATGAAAACATATTATCAATATTTTCATTTTATGTCATGTGCAGATTCCATAGTCAAAGCACTTCAAAAACATTGGAATCAACAATCAAGTGAAAAGAAAAAGTTGTACAAGCATTGAAAGAAGTGTTATGATGC